>JAJJMB010011819.1:5827592-5876851 GCA_023531105.1 Papaver atlanticum
TTCCCACACCTTAATATATCCTCGATACTTATCATTCAATACTTCTACGAAGGATTACTTCCAGAACAGAGGAATTTGATTGATGCGGCTACCGGTGGTTCACTTACTGAGAAGACAATCTCGCAGGAAACCAGTTTGATTGAGAGTATGGCTGCCAATGCTCAACAATTCTACACCAGAAACAACTCTAATGTCGACACCTTCAACAGTTCCAGAACACAATGAAAAGTCTGAGGCATGCAACCGCAGACAGAGATATAGCTATGCTACAAGCCTTCCCGTTCTCATTGACAGACTTAGCAGAAGAATGGTTGTATTGTCTCCTTCCAGGGAATGTGACAACATGGACTGAGATGAAAAAGCTATTTCTGGAAAAATATTTTCCTACTTCCAAAGCGGCATCCGTTCGTAAGGAGATTAGTGGCATTCTACAGATGTATGGGGAGTTTCTATATGAATATTGGGAGAGGTATAATAGGTTGTTGGCAAGATTCCCACACCTTAATATATCCTCGATACTTATCATTCAATACTTCTATGAAGGATTACTTCCAGAACAGAGGAATTTGATTGATGCGGCTACCGGTGGTTCACTTACTGAGAAGACAATCTCGCAGGAAACCAGTTTGATTGAGAGTATGGCTGCCAATGCTCAACAATTCTACACCAGAAACAACTCTAATGTCAGAAAAGTTAGCGAAATGTGAGAGTTTGCACAGTCAGAGCAACGGATGAACAACATAGAGAAGGTTGTACAACGAATGGCAGAAGTGATTATTCCTAGTTATGAAGAAGAGTCTGAACAGGTGAATGTTGTGTTCCCTAATCAGAGGCCAAGGTATGATCCCTGCTCTAATACTTATAATCCAGGTTGGAAAGATCACCCAAATTTCAGTTATGCAAATCAGCAAGCTGAATCTGATAATCCTTATGGGCGACAGAGTGGTTTTCAACAACCACAGTTCCGACCACAACCTCCACCTCAGCCTCAACAGCAGACTCAAAATTCTAGTTTAAAGGAGATGACAAAAATGATGATGCAAAAGCAAGATGCAAATGCTATGCGTCAAGATACAATTCTGCAGAAACAAGATATGGCTATAAAAGACTTACAACTTCAAATTGGACAGTTGGCTACAAACATGAATGAAATAAAGGCACATAATTCGACAAAATTGCCATCACAAACTTTTGTGAATCCAAGAGAGAATGTCAATGCAGTGCTTTTGAGGAGTGGGAAGCAAACAGAAGAGCCAAAACAACAAGAAAAGGTTAGTCACGACTCAGAAAAGGAAGTAGAGGTGGAAACCATTCCAAAGGAAAATCCAACCTCAACTGTCCAACCTAAGGACACGGTTCCTACTTTTACCACACCACTTCCTTTTCCTAGTCGTTTTTCCAAGTCAAAGAAGCAAGCTCTAGACAAGGAGATTATGGATATTTTCAGCAAGGTGCATATCAACATTCCATTTATTGAGGCCATCAGAACGGTACCCAGGTATGCCAAGGTTCTTAAGGATTTGTGTACAAGGAAGGAGAAGTTGATTGCTAAAGAGATTACTCAAGTGGGAGAAAGTGCTTCAACTATGTTGCTAAAGAAGATGCCTGCAAAGTGTAAAGATCCTGGTGGTTTTACAGTGTCAATTACTATTGATGACAAACGGTTCGAGCGTGCTTTGCTTGATTTGGGAGCTTCCATAAGCGTAATGACAACCGATGTTTATGATTATTTGAATCTTGGACCTTTAAAGGAGATAGGGATTATCATTCAATTAGCTAATAAGTCTAACATATATCCTAAGGGACTCGTGGAAGACGCGTTGGTACAAGTGAATGAACTAATCTTTCTGGTTGATTTCTTTGTTGTGGATATGCATAATGAGGACAATTGTTCGTCTACTTCATTACTTCTTGGGAGACCATTTATGAAGACTGCTAAGACGAAGATTGATTGTGATACTGGGACACTCACTATGGAGTTTGACAAAGAGGTTATACGCTTCAATATCTTTGAAGCTATGCATTATCCAAGTGATATCCATTCTGCATTTTATGTTGATGTTATTGGTTCGTTAGCACAGTAGATGTTTGATTTGATCAACGAAGATGAACCTGAATCTGTGCTACAAAATAGCATTGATTTGGACATCCATGGCCTTCCTAACTTGGACGTTGATATTCCCAAGGAGTTTTTCGAGACATGTGGTGCTCTAACAGTATCACAAGAAGTTAGAACAGGTAATATTTCATAGTTCTCTTTACCTATTACTGATGAAGTTCCTTTACCTTCTACTGTGCAGGCACCTAAATTAGAACTGAAACCTTTACCTGATCACTTAAAGTACGCTTACTTGGGTGATGGGAAAGAGCTTCCAGTCATTATTGCAAAGAATCTCACAGCAGTACAAGAAGAACGCCTCCTTAGGGTTCTGAAATAGCACAAAACGGCTATTGGTTGGACAATTGCTGACATCAAAGGCATTAGTCCAGCCATGTGCTTGCATAGAATCCTTATGGAAGATGATATAAATCCAGTACGTGATGCTCAGCGTAGGCTTAACCCCCCAATGATGGAGGTCGTGAAGAAAGAGATCCTCAAATTACTAAGTGTGGGGGTAATTTACCCAATTTGTGATAGCAAATGGGTTAGTCCAATACAAGTGGTGCCTAAGAAATCAGGTGTCACTGTTGTTAGAAATCAAGATGATGAACTCGTTCCTACAAGAGTTCAAACAGGATGGCGAGTGTGCATAGACTACAGAAATCTCAATTCGGCTACCCGCAAGGATCACTTTCCTTTGCCTTTCATTGATCAGATGTTACAGAGGTTAGCGGGACATTCACATTATTGCTTTTTGGATGGTTATTCGGGCTACAATCAAATTGTTATTACACCATAGGATCAAGAGAAGACTACTTTTACTTGTCCTTTCGGTACATTTGCATATAGAAGAATGACGTTTGGTCTTTGCAATGCGCCTGCCACTTTTCAGAGATGTATGGTCAGTATATTTTCTGATTATGCGGAAAACATCATTGAGGTATTTATTGACGACTTTAGTGTTTATGGTGATTCATTTGATATTTGTTTAAATAATCTTTAACTTGTGCTTAAAAGATGCATAGACACTAATCTTGTTTTAAACTGGGAGAAATGCCACTTTATGGTAAACCATGGAATTGTACTTGGCCACATCGTGTCCTCTCAATGGATCGAAGTAGACAAGGCAAAGATAGACTTGATTAGGAACTTACAATACCCCACTCCGGTGAGGGAAATTTGCTCGTTTCTTGGTCATGCAGGTTTTTATAGGAGGTTTATCAAAGATTTCTCCAAAATCTCAATGCCGATGTGCAAATTGTTGCAAAAGGAGGTTGTGTTTAACTTCAACCAGGAGTGCAAGGATGCCTTTAATAAATTGAAGGAATTGTTGACTACTGCACCAATTATTAAGTCACCTGACTGGAGTTTGCCATTCGAGTTAATGTGTGATGCAAGTGATTATGCAGTCGGAGCTGTTTTGGGTCAAAAAGTAGACAACAGGTCACATGTGATTTATTATGCATCAAGGACCCTAGACGATGCTCAGATCAACTATTCTACTACTATGAAAGAGTTGTTGTCTATAGTATTTGCATTAGAAAAATTTAGAGCTTATTTGGCGGGTACCAATGTGATTGTATATTCTGATCATGCAGCACTACGGTACCTATTGAAAAAGAAGGAGGCTAAGCCAAGACTCATACATTGGATTCTTTTGCTACAAGAATTCAATATGGAAATTAGAGATAAGAAAGGTGTTGAGAATACAGTTGCTGATCATCTTAGTAGACTTGTTGTTTCCGAAGAAGAACTTCCCTTATAGGATCGTTTTCCAGACGAATAACTTTTCTTGATTGAAGAATCAATACCTTGGTACGCTCATATAGTGAACTATTTGGTTACAAGGCAAGTACCTAGTACGATGTCTAATTTTCAAAATCTAAAGATTAATAAAATAGCCAAGCAGTATATGTGGGATGAGCCCTACTTGTGGAAATATGGTGCTGATCAAATTATCCGCAGGTGCGTACCAAACTCTGAATTCCAGTCAATTCTATCTTTTTTTCATTCTTATGCTTGTGGTGGTCACTTTGGTGCAAAACTTACCGCTCTCAAAGTCCTTGAGAGTGGCTTTTATTGGCCTACCCTATTTGAGGATGAATATGCTTTTTGTAAATCTTGTGATAGATGTCAACGAACGGGTAATCTATGTGCTCGAAATCAAATGCCACTCAATCCTATTCTCACTGTCGAGATTTTTGATGTGTGGGGCATTGATTTTATGGGTCCTTTTGTTAATTCGAATGGAAAATTTTATATACTTCTTGATGTGGATTATGTTTCTAAATGGGTGGAAGCTAAAGCCACCCCTACTAATGATTCTCAAGTTGTTTGTGAGTTTGTGAAGGAATATATTTTCTTTAGACATGGTACACCAAGAGTGGTTATCAGTGATGGAGGCTCGCACTTCAAGAAATCCTTCCATGCTCTCCTCAAGAAGTACAACATTACATACAAGATTGGAACGCCGTATCACCCACAAACTAGTGGGCAGGCTGAAATTTCAAATCGTGAGATTAAGTCCATCCTTGAGAAAACCGTTAACACTACACGGAAGGATTGGAGTTATAGGCTTAACGATGCACTTTGGGCGTATAAAACAGCATACAAGACACCGATTGGTATGTCTCCTTATCGATTGGTTTATGGAAAAGCTTGTCATCTCCCAAATGAACTTGAGCATAAGGCTTTATGGGCGGTAAAGATGTGCAACATGGAGTATGATAAAGCGAGGAAACATAAGAAACTACTAATTAATGAGCTAGAGGAGATACATAATGATGCTTACGAGAGTTCTCGTATATACAAGGAAAAGACTAAGTTTTTACATGACAAGATGATTTCTTGGAAGAATTTTGTTATGGGACAAAAAGTTCTTTTATTTCATTCTCGTCTTAAGCTATTTCCTGGTAAGCTAAGGTCCAGATGGATTGGACCATATGTTGTTACTAATGTTTAATCTCATGGTGCAGTTGATATCACTAGTCTTAGAGATGGGACTACTTCTAAGGTCAACGGCCATAGATTGAAGCCATACTATGAAAACATCTCTTATGTGAATGTGGATGTGATTGAGCTTTAGGATTTACTCCCTCTTGAGGAGTAGTAAGGAGAATGCAAAGTCGGGATGACGAATTTAAACCAAGCGCTAAATGGGAGGAAACCCATAGGTTTTGTATCCTAAACCCTTTTATTTTTTGTTTTTATTGTTTTCATGTCATATTTGAATCCCCATGTTTAATTTCATTGAGTCCGGAATCTATCTTAGAAGAGAATTATGACGAATACCTTTTCGTCAGAAAAATTCATACTGCGCGTAGTTCAGTCCAGAGACCATAACTGTCAGACCGTTTATTCCCTTTTGACACTTTGTAGAAAACACGTAGATGAACAACTTTTGTGAAATGGAGTTTTTCCAAATTCCTTACCAATTTGCACAGTTTTTGCGTTTTATTTGCTATTACGTCAGAATTCAGAACTTTCGGTTTTACACATTGAGGATAATGTGAAGTTTAAGTGTGAGGGAGTATTTTTCATATAGATTTTTAACTTTTTTGTACATATTTGCATGAAAAAACTCCAACCTGTAGTTAGTTTAGAGTCACATAGTATACATGTCGCTAAGATTACATCGAAATTCTTACAAGAGTTACTGAACTTAAAGATGACAGAGAACGTGATCGCGTTTCTTGCTTGTTTGAGAGTTAAAGTTGGATTTAACCATGCTAGTGGAAAATAAGGTGCAGAATGAATTCGGTGGTAGAATTGTGATCCCCTATAGTGGAGACTACCTATTGTTACATCATGTGAGGCACCGACCTTCAATTCTTTGTACGTGTCTAAATATGTGCTTTTAGAGTGTGTGTCACCGTACGTTAATTCTGGGTAGAATGGTGATCTACCCAACCTCCCACCAATAGAAGCACTACTTTGATCTCTTGAGTGTTATTTTATCAATCATGATGGTGACATCGAATTGCTAACTTACATACCACTTGTAATCTTGTTCGCAGTTATCACCATCCACTTTATCTCTCTCTACACCAACAGGTGCATAGAAACACCATCATCATCAACAAGAGGAGCATTACAAATTCGAAAGAAAGTTGAAGACGTTCAAGTTTTACAGGCAACGGTATAGAATATGAGCAGATTTCAGATTCAAGTAAAGCAACAAGACAAGGAGCGGAATTTCTACATGTTGAAGACTTATGTACAAGAGCGAAATTATCAAGATGAGAGTTCAAGAAGTTTATGATATGAAGACATACAAGTTGTGAAGAATCAAGCGGTAAAGTACTTACAACATGGCCTTTGTACTTACATTTTTATTTTATCTTTATTTGTATTTATTTCATTTTCTCTTGTCTAAAAAAAAAAAAAAAATTAAAAATTAAAATAAATCGTTGTATCATATTGTGGTTTGTTTTTAGTTTTGTTCTTTCAATAAAGCCAATGGAAGAATAAATATTTATAATGAAGTTTCAAGCAACAAGGATTTGAAGAAAGAGAGTTACATTGTCAAGATTCTACAAAGTTCAAGAGTTGAAGACCGAAGACGAAGATGAAGACAAGGATTGAAGACCAAAGACGTTTCTATAGATGCTGTGAGAGTGGTGCTAGCTGCAATTTGAACGGATAACGAGGTAAGTAAGCATATTCCCACCTTCGTTAAGTGGTTGATTTCCTTTCTTAGAGATCGTCAGAAAAAAAAAAAGAAAAAAAAAAGGGGTTTTCAAAATGATAAAAGATGTGGGTTTTCAAAACAATTCGGAGGGTTTTTCCTTCCTACTATTCAACATGTCACATGATTCTCTCTTCATTCCTACCTGGACACATGTGCGACCCATAAAAAAGTTGTTTATTATTGAGAGCAACTTCATAAAACCCTTTTTGGTGAGGCAGAGTCGAGACTTTCGATCACACTTGAACCCGAATTCTTTCAATAAGGGATGGTTATTTCTCTCTCAACTTTTAAGGATGAGATTGTGTTCATATATATGTCTAACTTCTTATGACTAGTGTGCAGAATCTCTATATCTTCTTAGCGCGTTGGATGCTATCATTTTGGGAGAACTAGTAAGTTGGAAAAGTAGGTTTTGTGGGTATATCTCTAGTAAACCCTCACGAGACTATAACTCGTCCACTAGGGACACCTAGGGGTTTAAAGGCATGTTGCATTAGCTAAGTGCATCCGTTTTCTCGACGATATGGAGTTGTTGTATTTTAGATGGTTTGCTCGAGGACTAGCAAAAGCCAAGTGTGAGGGAATTTGTTAAGTGCATATTTTGCATATTTTTAGTGTCGAATCCATGCTAGTAATTGCTTATATTCTTTCAAATTATTGTTTGTTTTCTCTTATTTATGTTTTGCTAGGTGAATCATCCAAAAGAAGCGAATTGGCACTTAATTGTGCATGGAAATGAGTTAGCTACAAGCGTAGAAGGGCCAAAGACCAAGTAAAACTAGTTCAAATGTATGAGTGCTTGCTATCACCATGAAGAGGACGAAAATACGAAGCCAACGGCGAAACAATGGAGTCAATACGACATCGTATGGAGAATCTAAGGGCAATTGAAGTGAGTCAAAGTTGCAAGAATTGTGAACGCACAGAACTGTTAACGGCACCCGGTTATTTTACTCGGGGCTACCTATATCTTCCACCCTCTTCACATGCACAAAGCAGCGACTCTGATGACCATGGAAACGATAATATTTTGGTTTATGGTGATCATCAGGTTGTCTTGGGTTTTGGATCGGGCTGGTGATGCTCGTGATCAATGAGAGGTTTGCTGCCATTAATGAAGTTGGATGGCAATGGAAGAACTCGAGCTCAGAGCTGGGATTTAAATGCAGTCGAATCTGTGAAGACAGAGAAGAACTCACTCGACACAAGGCAGTGACGTGATGGAGCTGCAGTTCATATATGAGACAACGATGGATTTGAATCGGTTATGGGTTTGGTAATCTGATAGAGTTGGGTACTGTTGATGATGAGAATGTTTAAGGCAGAGCTGCAGATAATGGCAGAGATGAAGAATGGAACAGAGTGGGTCTGTAATGGCTAGACGAAGTCAGAGCAGAATAACAAGGAAGTAATTCTCGAGTTTGAAGATGACAGAGACGAGATAGATGGAGTTGAGAACAAGATATGAAGAACGTGTTACTGCCATTATCAATGAGAGACTCGAGTAGTGGCAACATGCAGGTAATTGCCAGTTCCAAGCGAAGGAAGAAGAAAATGATGACGACAGTGATGAAGCTTGAGCCGAGAAGTGGGTTTGCAGTGGCGCTGTTAATGGTGGAAGATATATGGGCAGAATATGAATCCGAGTATGAATGTGTTATTGCTGACTGAGTTTTTACAGCAAGAGGTTAAGAGCTCGGAGAAATAATGATAGTTGGAATACGGATGGAAGACTCCACCGTACGTAACAACAGGGAGACTTACGGATTGAAAATTCAAGTAGGAAATACCAATAGGTCCTAGGAATAATATATTAGGATGAGTTTGGTCCAGTTGACTCAGTCAACTGTCTGTTTGGTCCTTTTTGAAAATATAAATTATAGTTTGGTCCTAGGGTGACATCATGGATGATGTAATTGTCATCATGTAGTGGCAGAAATACCCTTTTGGGACCACATATATACAAAAAATCAATAGAAAATATCTCATTCTCAGATTTACTTTCTCTTTCCTCTCTATTTTCAGATCTAGTTTATTTCCTCTCCATTTTTTTTTTTCTTTTTCTGCTGCTGCAAGCAATGATGAAGATTTGGGTTTTTTTCTAGGGTTTTTGATTTGCAGAGATGATGAAGACGATTTGCAGACATGATAGAGACGATGAATCATATAAAGATTATGAAAACGACGACGATGAAGATGCTTCTTTTGATTTTTTTTGCTACTTTTTTTGATGTTTTCTATGGTGTTGAAGACGAAGATGATGATCTTTTGTTTGCTGCTCGTGTTGAAGATCTCGATTATTGATGTTTTTCGTGTTGATGATGATTTATGTTTGTTGCTCGTGTTGAAGATCTTGATTTTGATGTTTGCTGCTCGTGTTAAAGATGAAGATCTATTGCTATTGAAGATGATGATGTTTGCTGCTGCTGTTGAAGACAACGAAGATGATGAAGATGATGCTACTGCAGATCTGGAATGAACTCTGGTTTATATAGGTTTTTATCAGGAGTTCATTTCTGGAATGAACTCTGGTTTATATGTTTTCTGAAAAATTAAGTAGAAATTAACAGGAGTTCATTTTGACGAATGAACTGCTACAAAAAATAAGTAGAAATTAACACGGAAGGGTACTTTGGTCCATTTAATATTTTAAATAATTATGGACCAAATGGAAAAGTTGATTTCTGAAAGGACTAAACAGACATGAGATCACCTAAAAAAGGACCAAACAATATTTTTCCCAAAATTTAACCGTAGCTAAACTCAGGGGATGGCTGGAGTTTACAGTTTAACCTACGGATGGAAGACCTAACCGTATAGAATATCAGGGAAACTTATGGCGTGGTTTTTACCACCGTAGGAAAAGTCAGGGGAAAAGAACAGAATTTCGTGGAAATTCTAAAGGAATACACTGTCAGTCCCGAGTATCCGATAGGCCAATGTTAGCTTTCCATATTTTGGGATGTCAAATCTCTTTTGGGATTTTGGTGTGTTTTTGGCAAGTTGCCCAGGATTTGGTGCACGGGTGCAATTACAACTTGGACACCTATTTAAGGGACACTTCTAAAAAAATCTTTTAATCTTTAATCAAGCCGTTGAAGAGGAGAACTCAAGAGAAGAAAAGCTAGGGTTTGGAGCTATTTCCATCACCGTAACTATTTCTTTACCATTTTATCATATGAAACTCATGGGTTTTCTTAGCACCATGAGTAGCTAAACTTATTAGTGATTGGGGATGAATTCTAAGTTCTAGACATGATTTGAGTTATTATATAAATCTATTTTTAAGTTCTTCACATGATTATTGATTGTTTATACTAATTATAATATTTATGATTGATTGATAGATTGTTTAGGTGGCCAACTGAATTAATTTGTTGATTCAATCAAATGCTAGTATTGAATTAGGAGATAAGTAATAGTCGAACAATTCAAACAAAAGTAGAGAACACAAGACCTTGCAGAGGGATTCTGTGTAGTAATTGTGTGTATAAACAACACTAGAAAGTGGACCTTGAGCTAAGAGTCTAACTACTAGGATCAATCTATAATTCACAAAAGATAAAGCATTCGACCAAATTACACCTTGAGTGAGCTACTACTAGGTGGTTTTGACGAATAGAATCTGGTATTGGAGAGCTTCCGTACTCAGTGATTTAAGGAATTTAGGGGATAGCACTGAGCTAGCTGTTATTCCATGGTTGGTAATAATATGTGATTAATTGTATTAATGGATGAATATAATAACTTGATGACGGTTTAGTAACGAAGAAGGATTCCCTGATCATATTTCTCTCCATTGTTTGCAACTTTATTATTTTTAATTGCTTTGATTTTGCTTTAATCCAAAACAAAAAACCCCTTTGTGACACTTTTGACAACTAAAGCTCCATGCTCTTTGTGGGAACGAACTTGACTTCCATTATATTATTTTTAATTGAGTGGAAATAAGATATTAATTTGATTGCATATATGACACGCATCAGTAATGATGCTAATACTTCATTATTCTTTGATAATTGGTGTGGCGATTTCTCAATAGCTAATAGGCTTCGAATTACTTCTTTTGGGCCAAATGATATCAAGTCCAAGGTAAGTGACCTGATTGTGGATGGCCAATGGGCTATTCCGATTAGAACACGTACTTTGATGGCCAGATGTGGAATTGATCTTAATGCTCTCCCTATTGTGGCTAGTGGATTAGATTATAAAATTTGGGACTTGGACATCAAGGGTGTTATCTCGATTAAATCTGCAAAGGCCGCTATCAGAACACCATATGAAGAACATCCTGCAGCTTTACTTTTTTCTCTTTCTATTATGCATCATACTTTGGCCGTGCAATACTAGAAGATCTGTAGGAAGGAATGCTGCTCCACTGAAGATCATATGATTCATAAGATGGGTAGGAAGATGCCAACTCGGTGTACCCTGTGTAAGAAAGACAATGAGACTCTTAGCCCCATTATTTGGCAATGCAGATTTGCTAGGCGTATATGGGCATGTGTAGCTGGAATTTTCAATCTGCAATCAGTTGAAGACCTTATGGCTTCTTATAAAGATGCAAAAGGTAGAAGCAAGATGGTTAAGGATCCGTGGCTTGTTACAAATCTTGCAGTTACAACATAATTATGGAAGCTGCGTAATAAAGCTTTTTTTGAAGGTGCGGAAATTAATTGGCTTGGTTTCAAGGGCAGAGTTTATCAGGTAATTCATGATAACTCTATTAGAATGAAGGGCCATATGTTTAATACCCTTGAAGATTTGAACATTCTGAATTATTTTAAGGTACAACATAGACCGTCCAAGAATTTCACGCCTGTTGAGATCAACTGGTTTCCTCCTGAACAGGGTGAGATAATGATATGTTGTGATGGTGCTGCACTTGGTAATCCAGGCCAAGCTGGTGCATGTGTTAGTTTTAGAAATGCCAACTCAAGAGTACTCGGTACTTTATGTGTTGGCCTTGGCTGGCAGACTAATTTTTATGCTGAAGTGCGTGTTATTATTTATGGCTTGATGTTGGCCAAGACTTGGAATGTTAGGAGGATTTGTGTACGGCCAGACTCAATTAGTTGTATTCAAGCTATGAAAAAGGGGGAATTTCCTTGGCAGTTGACTCAGAAGTGGAAAATGGCATGTGCTTTTGATGGTAATATTCGCTATGTTCATAGCTATAGATAGGCTAATTTTGCTGCAGATACCTTGGCCAAACAAGCATGTTTGTTGGATTAGGATTTTTATGGATGAGGGTAGGCCGATGTTCATTCCGGCTGTGGAGTGTCCTGGAGAAGTTTACTATCGTTTCAAATAGGCAATGTTAGTTTAGGTGGCCACTACGGCTAGTTAGAATGGCATGGCCTTAGTTTTTGTACATATATTTGCTTTTTAATGAAATTTTATTGACCGAGTAAGAAAAAAATCCAATGCAAGTGAATCCACAACAAGGTAACACTAAACATCATGTTTCTTGTGTTACTAAGCATTGGTTTATTGTCGATATAAAGGACACTTGGAAAGGGGATGCAGATTCTGTAAAAGGAATGAGAAAGTCATAGATGCACTTGTGTCCACAAAATTGGCTAAGCTCAATGATGTTCCTCATACTAACTCAGATCATTATTTTCTTAAATATAAGCAAAAGAATTATTATAATGATGGTTTCAAGGTTTGCCTATCAACATTCTACAAAGTTTTCTCATGATCGCTCGAACAATATGAGGAGAGATAACTTCGTAAATGCAAAGACAAGATCTGATGTTCCAAGTTGGAGAAAGGTTAATTCTCAGAATTTCCAGTATAAAAATCACCCTAGTGCTTCCTCAACATAGTTTTCAAAGATTTCAAGAGGAAATGGCAGGAAGAACAAAGTTGCTCTTGTGACTTTTAATTTAGGGATTTTTATATCTAACCTATTGGGTTGCTTAATCAGACGATCATAAAAGTATGATGGAAATTCATCTCATATGTGAGTCACTAGGGATTAACCCGTGCCTTAACGGCACGGGCATAATTTTTATTTAGTTATACATTTTCCGACATATGAATATTAAATACAATATTTATTAATATCAAGTTTACCCTTCTTATCATTACAAAAGTAAATAAAAACGCGATAGATATTTTTATTCTTCATTCCACAAATCCTTTTGCATTTTCCTCCTTGACATTCTCCCATATTATGCCTCTCCTTTGTCGAGTTGCATCCTCAAGACATCCATGAAATTATATCGGAATTAATTTTTACATATTTTGTCCCCCCAAAAAAACATTATTTGATATGTTTTTTAGTTTACAAAGATATCTTATCGATCCTTTTAAATGGTATCACCTTTCTGCATCTTCCTAATTTTAGTGAAGGATGTTAGGATCTTCATGTACCATAGGAACCTATTATGGGTCCAACCACATGAATAACACCGATGCTATCCCTACTTGACCACCTTGGGATAAGAGGTGTGCGTTTTTAATTATCTAAAAGGCCTCGGTGCTACGTAAGGAGATGCCCAAGCTTATTAAACTCCACATGTACTCATCTTTCTTCCATGTGGGACTATCCCTAGCTATACATATGTGGTTTATCGCGCCACATACTCCAACAATCTCTACCTTGGCGAGATTAAACCACTTCTCTAGTCCAATCAGACTCCATCATATGATTACCATCTGTATATGCTACCCATCGATCATGATTATTGTCACTATGCGCCCTGGAATCCTAATCCACCTTGGGTTAATGAGAAGGCAAGTACTAACTCCACCTTGAGCATTTCCTTGCCCACCTTGAACACTGCTCCACTTGAGAGTTAATGTGTGAGACATTAACTCTACCTTCTAGAACCCTGCTCCACCTGAGTTAATAGGTGAGACACTAACTCCACCTTGAGCACCAGTTCAAATTTGGGCCTTGCCTACTCCAAATTGATTCTGACTCCACTTGCGC
Source organism: Papaver atlanticum (assembly GCA_023531105.1). Classification (NCBI taxonomy): domain Eukaryota; kingdom Viridiplantae; phylum Streptophyta; class Magnoliopsida; order Ranunculales; family Papaveraceae; genus Papaver; species Papaver atlanticum. The sequence continues at coordinate 5,841,327 of JAJJMB010011819.1, forward strand.
CTAAACCGGGTGACATCCACAACCACTTCTACGTTTGGACAGTATCCCCAACCATGGGCTCTGATACCAATTGTTAGGATCTTCATGGACCATCGGACATTACTCAGGTCCCAACCACATAACCCCGAACCCCACTTGACCACCTTGGGATAAGAAGTATGGGATTTTTAACTAAAAGGCCTCGGTGCTATATATGGATATGCCTTATTAAGCTCCACATGTATTCCTCTTTATTCCATGAGGGACTACTCCTAGCTATACATATGTGGTTTATCACGCCACATACTCCAACAACCGAGCGGAACCAAAACATTAAACTATGTAAGGTGTAACAAAATTACATCACCTGAACTCATTCGTCTCAAGAATAATTATGTAGATATTAATAGTATTCGATCCTTGTTGTTTTTTTCCCTTTTAAGAATAGTCTGAAAAGAGTAAAACTCAGAATTGACTCAACAATACATAACGTATTGTATGTTTTTACTTTTTCAATGACATAATGAAAAGCTAATTCATTCACTTAAGCTATTATATTTTAAAATGTTAAGTCATTTCCGATGGAAACCTCACATACGATGTAGTTCTAGTTTTTTAAAATTCCCAGATATATTATGTACGTAATTCAATTCGGCAGGAAGAGTTCACCGAATGGAATATAGGTAATGGCTTGTCCTTTCGTAACATTGTGGACTTTTCAACATAGTTGGATCTAGATTTGGTAAAAGCACTGTATTTATGCATTCTCGGGCGAGAGTAATCAAGCGATGGCTACCTCCCAGAAAACCGCTGATGGATGACCGCATCAGTGTCAGTTAAAAATCCCGCACTGTCGGATAACCGCAGTGACTAAGTGGGAATAGTATTGGCGGAGGATCAGGTCCTAACAAATGGTATTAGAGTCGACCACTGGTTACCTGTCGAGGGTGAAACATTATGCTTGATGGATTGTATCGGGAAAGGGTCTCATGAGTGAGAAAAAACGCCAGAGTCAAGGATTTAACATATTCCGAAGTCGAGGAAGACTCCAAATTAAGTTGGTGGTATTATAGTACTCCGACTCGGCAGGTAGTATTCGTCAAATGGAATATAGGTAATGGTTTGTCATTTCCTAACACCGAGACCTTTTCAGCATAATTGGCTTCATAGTTGGCGGAAAATCTCTATAGTTAAGAATGCTTGGTATTGAGTAATCCTAGGATGGGTGACCTCCTGAGAAGCTGTTGCTGGATGACCGCAGCGGTGACCATTGAAAAGCCCATACTGTCAGATGACCGCAGCGGTGACCATTGAAAACCCCATACTGTCAGATGACCGCAGTAGCTAAGTGAGGACATTATCGGTAGATGGTCGGGCCATCACATTCTACGATATTAAGCTTCCAAATGTGAGGTTATTCGTTGCATAAAAATAATAAAACCATGATTAGTTAGTAAGTCAAATTGTTAAGTACTTAACCTAATAACAATACGCTCTACTAACAATAAGCTCTGTTATCCATCATCATTGAATAAAAATAATGTTAAACCATTTATCAAGAAATACGTGAGACGATGCGAAATTACTCACTGGGGACCAATACTTGCCCCCGTCACTATGGTCCACTTATATAATTGTTATCCAATCTAACTAAGTTTGGCACTGCTTTTTTTCTTTAAAAAAGTACTTTGAAAACATATTTATAGCAATATTTTATCATCCTAGTATTTGGTAAAGATTTCATAAAGTGTTTTTTATGCAAAACACTTTCAAAATCTATTAATTTTAAAAGTGGGGGAGAAGGAGCTTTTAAAAGCTTCAAAAGCAAATGATATAGTTCACCCTAATTTCATATTTTATTTTCCATTTCTATCCTATCTTTTTTTATAACCGACAAAAATTATCCTTGAATCTATATATCACCAATCTTTATTCGTTAAAGATAATTATTTTTTATTTTCAAACTACATTTTATGTTGTACCGTATCACTGAAATATACTTTATTTTATCAACAATAAATATTAAGCAATTATTGATTTTTGAAAAGTGGTTAAGAAAAATAATACCTTTTAGTAATAATAATAATAATAATTAGTAAATTTAATATTACATATATGTACTCTAATAGTAGAAAATTTTACTTATTTTAAGCACAATAAAATAGAATAAACAATTTTTAGAGATATGTCTGTTTTTGTCATTTTCTCACTAACTATAGCTGAACCTGATATTTTCCCACTAAAATAAGTTTCAGCTTTAGTTTATAATTTGCAACCACTCAATTGCTTTTTTCTACAGAGCTCGGCACAGTAACGTACATCAGCAACCATTCAATTGCTTTTTTTTACATAGCTCGGCACAGTAACGTACATCGAAAAAAGCACTTTTGTAAAGCTCGTAGCACTACCAAACTAATCCTAAGTATAAAAATATATTTATTATCATCATTAATCATTAGTAGAATAATTTATATATTATCATTTTTAATTTGACATTTAATAAAATATTGTCATGGCAAATTAATAGAGTATTTATTATGAAGAAATATGGAACCTTAATGACATGATAAATTTTGTCCGTTCGATGCATTTTTAATCCCAATCACAACCATCTCTTATGAAAAACGATTACATCCCTAAATTTATCTCTTGTGAAGACAAATCTGAACCGCCACTTATATAGGCAAAGTTATCCAAACTGTGCTTTATATTCTTGACAATTATACTATTATCAATTTATGTCTCATAAGTTGTGTATTTAATATACATATGAGTGGTTTCTGATAGACACATTTGTGTGTCTGAATTGTTCTCAATTTTTTTATAATGTTAGTGGTCAACTTTGTACTTATTATGGGTTTTTATGTCTTTACAGGTGTTTTTGAGGAAATAAGCTCCTACTCCAAGATGAGTTGCTGTAATAAAATTAGACCCCATAGTTCACCTGAAACTAATTTACGATCAATCTTGTTACGTCATCAAATATGATCATTTTTATTTTTCTTCCACAATTTTTTTTTTAGAACATGCGTTTCTAGGTTTAAGAAGCTAGAAGGAATAAAAATGGAGACTGTTGGACTGAATACGTTAAAAGGGACTGATGGAAATAAAGTTGAATAAATCGGTACTAAAAAAAAGTGGTTTAATTAGTTAAATATTATCCGGAGATGCGAATATATCTCGGATTTAATATCCAAGGGTTAGTAAGTGCACCCTTACAGATGATGTCACAAGGGTGGCCTCGTCATAGCAGGACTTTGGAAATTAATTGGAAAAACATTAAATAGATTTGTTTCTTTACATATGGAGATACTATTTAAGATTTTAAATCGGGTTTATATTAAAATTAATTTTATAATTATAAATAATTAATAGCATAGTTGATAGTTTAAAGAGAAAATGTGTCTATATATAGACAAAACGGATGAAAAACCACAAACCAAAATAGAATAGAGAACAGATAAAAAAAGACATAAGGGAGTATATATTTATAATCATACTAGTTTTTACTCTGGTATATGTTGTCTAGTTTATAACAACTACAACAATTATTGAAATATTTGGTTTTTAATTTTTTTTTAGTTTTTTTATGAACAATGCGATCATCTATCAATCATACTTGTTGTCTTTTACACATTCCTAAAAGTAAAAGTGACTAATTTTTCTAGCCTAATTCAGTACAAGTTGCTTCTTAATAAGAATAAGCAATTGGGGAATATTTTTACTGTAGCGACATGGTCGATGGATTGCCGGCATTGAAAAATCATACCGACAGTTACAGTGAAATATCCCTGAATCAATTGTTCTTTAATAAAACCATTCCAAATGGTGTGAGACCTTGAAAATATGCTCCCTTTTCAAACAACATTTTAAATTAATCAAAATATTTATACCACATATATATTTGATGCTACAATGTAATCTTCTTACCTAAACTTGAAAATGAAGCATACTAGTTTTGTCCCCTTAATCATCTGTTAAATCCAAATTTTGGTACCCTATATGTCTAGAATTCGACGCCGCTCATTAATCGCTTTCTTATACCTGCTAACCTATAAACTCTTTGATATATACATTTAGATTCGACAACGACTATATAACCATAAAATATGGCTCGTATGGACAAATTTCATACATTTGCTTCATTTATATAAGCTCAAAAATTGTATATTTCACAAATTTGGAACTTGCATCGGTCAAGTTATAGGAGAAGCAGGTGGAGCCCGAAATTGAATTGAATTCCAAATATGAAATCCAAATAAACCCAATATACTAATCAAGAAATCTTGGAGAAATGTCACGTTAAAAGACAAGTTTTGCGATAGTAAGGGAATGGCTTTACATATATACATATATATGCATTCGTAATGGCCTAATTAAACAAGCCTAAGCGAGTATTTATATAGCTTAAAACTAAGCTTAGAGAATAATAAACCGTAATTACACGTGCATCCTGGACCCCTCCGTCCCCATCGATCACCTTCATGCCGGCTTGACTATTGTAGAGGGACATTGGACGCTATCATGTAATACGCAATGCGTATTTTCTTTGCTTAATTGTACTTGTAGTCAGTCTGCAAAGGCAAATTTGACCTAAATAAAATAAAATCTCCAATATTATTAAGTGCTTAAATGATTTCATAAAACGATAATTAAATAACTGTGCCTGATCTCATTTTAACCAACAAAAAGAAACAAAGACTCTTAATTTAACGCTTTGCTGAGAACATTAGCTGCCTGATGTCTGGGGTTTTAATCATGCATACTGTTATCATTATCGGGTGAAAATTAAATAATGGGATCTGGGGAAGGAATTCCAAGTAGACGGGACCGTTTGAGTTAGCTGCCTGATACTGACGCCGAGTGGGACCCAGGGTTTTAAGGAAATAGTGTTCGAGCGTGTGGCCAATCATTTCTCTTCGTCTGGATTTCTTTGGCCGGTGAATCCGTGCATGTCATTCCATCAACAAAACGGTCGGTGAGGCTTTCATTTTGGTTTTTCCTATTTGCAATTGCCGTTCATTTTTTTTCTTAAAAAGAGATCCATTTCATTTTATTAATCCATTAGAGGTTCATACAAAATTTCGGTCGGTAGCCTACTAGCAACAAGAATTTGGTGCTGGCGAGTTTCGAACTCAAATCACTGATATCATCACTTAGTAATTTTACCACTATACTATAGTGGCACCGGCCCTTATTACTACTCACTTTAATTACCACCCCTACTTATTCTATTTATCACCCATATAAATTTTAAAATATCCTAAATACTATTTTTTGACATTTTTTTTATACCCAACAATAAAACCACCCAATAAAAAAAAATATTACAAATTATTTGTTCTTCTTCATACCCACCCATCGACCACCTTCTTCTCCTCCATCTCCACGCACCGACCAACTTAATTCTCATATCCAGTTCATCTTTTCATTTTGGTGGAGATTAACAAAAGAATTTGATGAGAATGGTAATCTAAAACGTGATTACCAAACTCTTATTACAAATCTTATAAATGATGCCGAGGGTCTTAATGATCTTAGCCATAGACTTTCAATCTACAAGTGTGGTGATTTTTGGTTACCAAACTGGTGTTAGATGGATTAAGGGAAGACATAGATATTTCTCTAAAAATAACAGTATTCTTGACTGGATTATGTGGTTCTAGCCAAAAACCCAAAATTCTAATCTTATTTTTGATGGATCTGGTCTCATTCCATTCACTCAAGCTAGATTTAGGTGATAATTCTTAACTTCAAATTGGAAATTATAACTGCTTTTGAATCGCATCTCATCTGTTTCATTCCCAGATGTGTGAAGGAAAGAGTGAGAAAAGAAGTCTGAAGAGAAATTCTAGGTCACGGGTAAGTACAATACCCACATGACATTGATTATTTCAATATAATCTGAACGATTGTTTTGGTCTATCCAACGACTGGAATATCCTTTAAATATTGTAAAGTTTGGCCCTGTCAATGAAGAAGAATAAAAGTGGTAGTAATTTTAGTCAAATTTAATTTGATTTTTGTAGATGATAAATAGGTAAAAGAAAAATTAAAAAATATAATTATTTTTAATATTTTGAGGGAGGTGGCAAATAGAAAATATGTGGGTGGCAAATAGGTGAGATCTTCTTTTTTTTCTTTGAAAGTTGTTAGGGGAAAGCTACATTTCCTAATTGCTAAAGGCGGTAGCGACATTAACTTGGCAGGTACTATCCTACATAAGACGAAAATTCATAACCAATCATGTCCATTGGATCATTCAAATTGTACCCGCCCTACTAATGTTGACACCCATTTTTAGCAATTATGGAAAAGTTGGTTTAGGTGTCTTGTTTATTTAATTTTGGGCGGACCTAAATAAATAAGTTGTTTTTCGAGTGCTGCTATGTTCACCCCACTAAACTAGGGGTGCACATTCCTCATATCCCCATTGGCTTAAATCTAAACCTAGTTTATTTTTTCTCTCTCCTTTTTTAGAATTTTTTTTATTTTCTTCTCCGCTTTAGTCAAGGCTGCTAATAGGGGTACCAAATTGCTTGGGGGTGTACCAATCCCTTACCAATAAATATTTTGTCTTATATAAATATTGGTACACCCCCAAATAATTTGGTACCCCTATTAGCAATATTGGTTTTAGTCTTAATGTTTTCTCTTTCTTCTCCCTTTTAATCTTCATGTTCATGAAATTAAATCGGATTTTCTCTCCGAATCAATAATAATTCCAACAGTTCACATTACCCGAATAAATATTTGACTGATCTTTACCGGCAGCAATATGAGAATCAACTGAATTCCACCACTATGGTGTTGAAGTATTGCTAATAGTCCACCCATGAAACCATCACCTCCTGTTAATACTGCAACAAGTGGTATTGCATTATAATATCCTAATACTAATGATGATAAGCTACTGATATTTGTTTACCACTTGCATCAAAGAACTTTTTTTTTTTGGATCGATGCATCAAAGAATGACCAGAATTATTGCGTACTTCTTTCATCGATTAATGAGAACCCATATTGAAAATCGATTGTTATTTGATTTTTGTTGACGAGCTTTTGATGTAGATCTCTATTGATTATTACATACTTCTTTCATCGATTTTTTTGCACTGAATTCTCGAGTACATCTTCCGTTTTGGAATGAATATATTCAAAAGAGTCCTTTTGGTTTTATGTTGATATTGTTAGATGAAATTTTAAATTATTCTGTAAATTAGTATATACAATGAAAGAGATGTGTTTGTAATATTATGATTGCTAAAATTCAGCCGGCTTTTCCTAACATGGAGCAACAGAATAATTCAGAAGAAGGAGAAAAAAAAATGTAAAGAAGATGAATTAAATGATGGTTCAGGTTATTTCTCCGATTCCCAATATGTCAAATAACCAGGGTTAGGTTTAAGCCAATGAGGATGGGAGGAATGTGCACCCCTGGTTTAGTGGGGGTGTACATAGTCGCACTCCTATCCGATATTAGTCTAACAAATTAAGAGGAATCATTAATAAAAAAATTCATATAATCTTGTTACACAATGTTGCCATAAATCGAAATACTAATGATGTTATCTCTGAAGCTGTGTATCTATTTATATTGAGCAATTTTCTACAGATCTCACTAGTTTTTTTTTATTTCAAAGTCGTGCAGAGATAAATAATTAATTAGAATGAGTAGAAGATGTTATATCTACAGTATACTTGAAACCCTTTGTTTGATTTTAAATGATCGATTCTTAAATTGTCTTTTGAAAAAGCGGGGGTCTAACAACCACACCCAATATTTTCGTTCAGCAATCTGAGTAGACAAACTCCAATATACTTTCAAGAGAATCAACTAGACAGTCAGACACAATCTAGAGAAAAGTATATCAAAGAATTTATATCTCTGTTTCACAATGTAAACAGCAAATCAAACAGATAGAAATCCGCGAGCCTGATTATTATGTGAAACAATTTGAACGGTACCAAAGACCAATGTTCAAGTGTCAATCAATTTATATCAACAACCAAAGGTTGGATTATCTAATTGATTGATCTTAACGCACGACCTGTGATATTTCTATTATATAACAAAATATAATGCGGAAAAGAAATAACACAAACACCAGAAATTTTGTTAACGAGGAAATCGCAAATGCAGAAAACCCCCAGGACCTAGGCCAGCTTTGAACACCACACTGTATCAAGCCACTACAGACACTAGCCTACTACCAATGAACTTCAGACTGTAATATAGTTGAGCCCTAATCAATCTCATAATGATTAAGGTACAGTTGCGCTCCTTACGTCTCTGAACCCCAGCAGGATTCTACGCACTTAATTCCCTTAGCTGATCTCACCCACAACCAAGAGTTGCTACGACCCAAAGTCTAAGACTTGATAAACAAATCTGTCTTACACAGAAAAGTCTATTGGAATAGATAAATCTGTCTCCCAAAAAAATACCTACGATTTTTGTTCCGTCTTTTGATAAATCAAGGTGCACAGGAACCAATTGATAAACCGGACTTATATTCCTGAAGAACAACCTAGTATTATGATAGAACAGGGCAAGATCAAAACACGCAACTACAGAGAAAATAGTTGGGCCTGGCTTCACAATCCCAATGAAGTCTTTAAGTCGTTAACCTACAGAGTTTCGTGAAAAACCTAAGGTTAAAGGAGAATCGACTCTAGTCGCAACTAGTATCACACAGGAGGTGTGGGGATTAGGTTTCCAAGTTGCTAGAGTTCTCCCTTATATAGTTTTAAAATTAGGGTTTGCAATCTAAGTTACCTTGGTAACAAAGCATTCAATATTCACCGTTAGATCAAAACCTGATTAGACCCAAGATAATATCTTTCAACCGTTAGATCGAACTTAACTTGTTATACATAAATGAAATGTACCCTCATTTAGGTTTATGTAACTGTACCTAAACGTGTACACCATGTTGGCTCAACAGTAGTTAACCGAGGTTAGCTATATGAACACTCTCATATCAACCTTATTCATCTTAACCACAACTAGTTCAAATGACTCAAATGAAACTAGTTAAAGAGTTGTTCAATTGCTATATTGCCATAGAAGTATACAAGAACACAATTGAAGCAAAATCGGTTTGATTCACTCGAATCAATTCATGAACATTATAGCCACGGTTTGCCAAGAATGCATTCCTTAATATATAAATGTATTAGTTCATGAACAAACCGATTTTAGAACTTTAACCACTCAAGTATGCAAACGGGTACGCATACTTAAGTACCTGGTCTGAGTTTGGGTTTCGCCAGTATGCAAACGGGTACGCATACTTCCAAACACAGCAGAAATTTCCGGACCCAAACCCTTCGCCAGTACGCGTACGGGTATGTGTACTTAGGTACCCGGAATTCCATAACTACAAGTACGCATACGGGTATGCATACTATAGTTCCGGTCATGGATCACATACATGCAAGAATGCATACTATGTTCATAATCCAAGGATGGTTAAGTATTCTAAACTCTATTTCAATCATTGAAACTTTCTTAGAGGATGACAATAGCCGTTTTCACACACTATTAGCATCAAAACAATTTTCAAGTTATTGAAATAATCATAATGAAACATTCATAGTCTACACCAAATGATTGTATCACACAAACCATGTAAGATGTTACTCGGCGATTTTCACATGATCATCTTTTGACTTTCGTCAAGAATATAAGATGAACTTGGTTGAAGCGAAAGCTTACCAACACATATTTTGAGAAATATGTAAGCGAGTTAAACTCAGCTCGAACTCTCAAATGTGCATAATCGAATACTATATAGTAATACGACTTTTGTCTCAATATAGGAGATAGAGTAGAAATAGACTTTCCAATTGATAGATGAGTTTTAGTCTCCACATACCTTTTGTTGATGAAATTCCACAAGCTCTCCTTAGTAGTTCTTCGTCTTCAATTGATGAACGCCGTGAAGTCTAATGCTCAACTACACATCACTATAAGTAGACTAGAAATCAAGATTTATAGTTTTGATCACTAACATTGACAAACAAGCTTGAGATAGCAACGCTTGCGAGTTCGACCGAGCAGTTCTCTAACAATCTCCCCCTTTGTTAATTTTAGTGACAAAACTATCAATACATATGGATTACAAAATAAATAAACTTTGTAGCTTCTCATCCAAATGCTTGATCTCCTATGTTTTTGAACATTGCTCGAAATCTTCGTCATTTCCAAGTACTCCAATGATTCTAAATGTGTTCAACTCAGCATCATAGTTGTTGAAGATCCGTAGCTATAACAATAAGAGAACAATTGCTCTCAATCATTGTTATACAGTGTCATAGTATTATTACACAGCATCAAAGTCCAATTGTATCACAACTTTGACAACAATACTATGGTGATATGTGTCACTCCCCCTTAGTCAATACTTCATCTCATAATGAAAACCACCCCCCTTACATAATGATCCGTAAACCATATGCATTTGTAGTGTTAACTACACATTAATTCTCCCCCTTTTTGTCAATATAAATTGGCAAAGGTACGTAAACTAGTGGGATCCTCATGAAATGTTCATAGAGATACTTCATGACCAAAAGAGAACAACATACCAACTTGTTTCGATGATTTCACATAGTCGAAACTTAGTGTATTCATCAATGAGTTTATAAAGATACAAGATAACTCCTACAATATTCCACAGCCACACTCCCCACAAAGATTTGGCAATTAAGCACAAGTTCAAATAAGAACTCTCCCCCATAAAATGTCATTCCTGAAAGAACAACAAGAGTGACCTTATTTTTACAAGAAAAGAAGGATTTCTTTGGACATTAACAAATCACATGAAACATGAATTTGTATCCAAAAATCTCAATTGAATTAACCACAAGGAAAATGATCAATTCAATTGGCCATGCTCACATAAGAGAACTTACGGAGCCGCACAGTACATACATAAAGATGTGGATCAGGGAAAGACCAATAATGCGGAATAAACACAGATTCATTCTATTTTTCATCACTATTTGCACAATGACATATAATAGACTTAATCTTTGTAAACAAAAGTTCATCCTATCTTGCATAATGACATAATAGGCTTAACTTTTGTAGTCAAAAGTTCATTCTACCTTTTATCAATACTTTCATACGGACATATAATAGAGTTAACTTTTGAACAAATATGGGACAGTCAAGGTTCACGGACGTAAACAACATATCCCATAACAATTTGCAATATATAAAACCATAAAGATTAATACTGCAAAAATCATCTTCAAAATAAACTTTAGAATTTAAATAAATAAATCTAAAAACATTGCAAGATGAAAACGTTGGCAATAGCTATGTGTACTCACAATAATGGCTATTCCAAACCCTAGTTATCCTTCTTAAAACACAAGAATAAATTTTCATAAGAAGTTTCCTAGACATTGAGACCTCTGAAAAATTCTTTATCGTCCCCAAACTCCTTGTCGTCAACAACCATGGGAACATAAGGTTCATGAAGGAAGGAGTCAATTCCAACAAACCTTTTTAACTGATGCCGAAACAGGGCCTTCTGAATTTCAAGAGTTGTCAAAGCAATATCCTTTATTTGCTGAATCTCCTTCCTTGTTTCCTTCAACTCTTCAAGAACACCAGAAAACTTCTGAGAATTTGAAGGAACAACTCTTGGCTTCCTCACATTCCTTCCTTTTCTTTTCAAAGTTGGAGGAAACGGAGATTTATCTTTTTCCTTCATGATTGATGGATTAACAATCATATTAACATCTTTTCCATCATAAGACATAATGCTTGGAGCATCCATACGAGCGGAATTGTGAGAGGAAATCACAAAATAATCTCAACAAGTAGTCTTATGATAAAAAAAAGTTTCAAGAGGAGGAAAAAGGAATGTAGGGTTACGGAACCTTTAAACACACAAGTTCACGCACGCACAACTCTCAACCCTAAAGAGGGTAGAATTGTCGAGAATAACCCTCTTTTATTTATTAAACAGGGAAGTCCCTTCCAATATCAATTAGATATGAGAATAATGACGAATTCCAGACTTGCAAAGCAAAACTAAAAAGAGAAAAAACAAAACAAAACAAAAAAACACTTCTCTTTTAATTAAAGCCTGAGGTGTGCACAATCTTGTCTCTTTTGACCAGGCACATGAGACAAGATGCAACAACCAACACAATTAAGTTGTGCTGGGGTGAACAATAATCTGTCCACCGTAACCCTTTTGAAAGGAATTCATAGAACCATGTTTCACAGAATGTTTAGACCATAATTTTCTCTCTAGTGATCTAGTCTTTTCTTTGGAAACTAACTTCTTCAAAGAAAAGATGAGTTTACATACCTCTGATGATTTTTGAACAAGTTTGAGCTTGTTTGCTAATCGATTCGCTTTTCGTTGAAGTTTGTTGACATATCTTACTTTGTGTTTGTATTTGAAACACTTTGAAAGTTCATGACCTTTGAGAGAACAATAAGAGCATGTCAACATGGGAGATGATTCAGATGCCCGAGATGTGTAAGCAGCTAGACACATAGTGGAACCTGAAAAATCAAAAAAAGAGTTTCCAACAAAAATAGATAGATCCATTTTTTCTTCCAGACCGGTTGAGATTTCTTCTAAAAGAATATTAAGATTGATGTATGTATTGCTACAATTATCAAAATCAACATTTTCACAAAGAAGTGCAACACTTGAATTTTCGTCTTCATTAGAATCATAGTTGTCTGACATTTCATCAAGAGTTGTAGCAAGACCTTTGTTCCCAGCGTATTTTTTACGGTTTGGACACTCATTTGCAAAATGACCAAAACCTTTACACTTAAAGCACTGTGGCATATCCTCATCATCAGTTTCATCAATATCCCTGTTTTTAGGAGGAACACGATTATGAGGTTTAACTGATGACCTAGGTTTATCTTTGGAGAACCGTTTACTTCTCTTCAAAAAAAGATCCCTAAACTGTCTTGTGATCAAGGAGACTGACTTGTCAAGATCTTCATCTGATGAATCTGCCTCAGAAAGATTATCTTCAAAGATGCAAACACTTTTACTTTTGTCAAGTAATTTTGTGTTCTTTTGTGTTTTGAAAGCAACATCCTTTCCGGATTTGGATGTATGCTCATGATCAAAGATCTTTAACTTCCCAACTAGAGTATTTCTGGAAAGAGTTGCTAGGTTATTTCCCTCAATGATGGCATGCTTCTTAGAATCGTATCTAGATGGCAACGATCTAAGAATTTTCATCATAATGTCCTTTTCAGGAATAGTCTTACCCAATGCAAAAGATACATTAACAATCTCAGACACTTTGTGATTAAACTCATTAAATGAATCTTCATCTGCCATATGAAGGTTTTCCCAATCATAATTTAGGCTTTGAAGCCTAGCTTCCTTTTCACAGGTATTCCCTTCAAATACGGTTTCTAAGATATCTCAAGCATCTTTAGACGTTGTGCAAGTAGTGACATGATGCTGGAGCTCTGGGGTAATGGCATTGGATGATAGCATTTAATCCGTCAGAATTTTTCTTTGCAGCAATAATCTCGGCAACATCATATTTACCAATATCCTTTGGAACTGTTACATCGCCTTCTGTAACTTCTAGAGGATCACAAACATTAACCACATAAACCCATGATTGAAAATCACGCGCTTGAAGAAAGGCACGCGGAGAAATTTTCCACCATAAGTAATTTGAGCCATCGAAGACTGGTGGTACGTTTATAGAGATATCACTTCTGTCCATATTAAGATCGCTACAAACACAGACTTATGAGGTCTTAAATGTGTTTGCCTGCTCTGATACCAATTGAAAAAACGGGGGTCTAACAACCACACCCAATATTTTCGTTCGGCAATCTGAATAGACAAACTCCAATATACTTTCAAGAAAATCAACTAGACAGTCGGACACAATCTAGAGAAAAGTATATCAAAGAGTTTATATCTCTGTTTCACAATGTAATCAGCAAATCAAACAGATAGAAATACGTGAGCCTGATTATTATGTGAAACAACTTGAACGGTACCAAAAACCAATGTTCAAGTGTCAATCAATTTATATCAACAACCAAAGGTTGGATTATCTAATTGATTGATCTTAACGCACAACCTGTGATATTTCTATTATATAACAAAATATAATACGGAAAAGAAATAACACAAACACAAGAAATTTTGTTAACGAGGAAACCGTAAAAGCAGAAAACCCCCGGAACCTAGTCCATCTTTGAACACCTCACTGTATTAAGCCGCTACAGACACTATCCCACTACCAATAAACTTCAGACTGGAATATAGTTGAACCTTAATCAATCTCACACTGATCAATGTACAGTTGCGCTCCTTACGTCTCTGATACCCAGCAGGATTCTACACACTTGATTCCCTTAGCTGATCTCACCCATAACCAAGAGTTGCTACGACCCAAAGTCGAAGACTTGATAAACAAATATGTCTCACACAGAAAAGTCTATTGGAATAGATAAATCTATCTCCCACTGAAATACCTACGAGTTTTGTTCCGTCTTTTGATAAATCAAGGTGCACAGGAACCAATTAATAAACTGGACTTATATTCCCGAAGAACAACCTAGTATTATCAATCACCTCACAATAATCTTAATCGTATGGTAGCGAGACAAGATATTGTGGAATCACAAACGATGAGACGAAGATATTTGTGACTACTTTTTATCTTTCCTATCGGAGAATCAATCTCGAGCAAATCTTAGAGAAGATAGTAATCAATATGATAGAATAGGGGAAGATCAGAACACGCAACTACAGAGAAAATAGTTAGGTCTGGCTTCACAATCCTAATGAAGTCTTTAAGTCGTTAACCTACAGGGTTTCGTGAAAAACCTAAGGTTAAAGGAGAATCGACTCTAGTCGCAACTAGTTTCACACAGGAGGTGTGGGGATTAGGTTTCCCAGTTGCTAGAGTTCTCCCTTATATAGTTTTCAAATCAGGGTTTGCAATCTAAGTTACCTTGGTAACAAAGCATTCAATATTCACCGTTAGATCAAAACCTGATTAGACCCAAGCTAATATTTTTCAACCATTAAATTGAACTTAGCTTGTTATACACAAATGAAATGTACCCTCATTTAGGTTTGAGTAACCGTACCTAAACGTGTACACTATGTTGGCTCAACAGTAGTTAACCGAGGTTAGCTATATGAATACTCTCATATCAACCTTATTCATCCTAACCACAACTAGTTCAAATGACTCAAATGAAACTATTTAAAGAGTTGTTCAATTACTATATTCTCAGAGAAGTATACAAGAACACAATTTAAGCAAAATCGGTTTGATTCACTTGAATCAATTCATGAGCATTATTGCCACGGTTTGCAAAGAATGCATTCCTTAATATATAAATGTATTAGTTCATGAACAAACTGATTTTAAAACTTTAACCACTCAAGTATGCAAATGGGTACGCATACTTAAGTACCCGGTCTGAGTTTGGGTTTCGCCAGTATGCAAACGGGTACGCATACTTCCAAACACAACAGAAATTTTCGGACCCAAACCCTTCGCCAGTACGCGTACGGGTATGTGTACTTAGGTACCCGGAA
This sequence comes from Papaver atlanticum, assembly GCA_023531105.1. NCBI lineage: Eukaryota > Viridiplantae > Streptophyta > Magnoliopsida > Ranunculales > Papaveraceae > Papaver > Papaver atlanticum. The sequence continues at coordinate 5,856,887 of JAJJMB010011819.1, forward strand.
TTCCACAACTACAAGTACGCATACGGGTATGCATACTATAGTTCCGGTCATGGATCACATACATGCAAGAATGCATACTATGTTCATAATCCAATGATGGTTAAGTATTCTAAACTCTATTTCAATCATTGAAACTTTCTTAGAGGATGATAATAGCCGTTTTCACACACTATTAGCATCAAAGCAATTTTCAAGTTATTGAAATAATCATAACGAAACATTCCATGTCTACACCAAATGATTGTATCACGCAAACCATGTAAGATGTCACTCGGAGATTTTCACATGATCATCTTTTGACTTTCGTCAAGAATATAAGATGAACTTGGTTGAAGCGAAAGCTTACCAACACATATTTCGAGAAATATGTAAGCGAGTTAAATTCAGTTCGAACTCTCAAATGTGCATAATCGAATACTATATAGTAATACGACTTTTGTCTCAATATAGGAGATAGAGTAGAAATAGACTTTCCAAGTGATAGATGATTTTTAGTCTCCACATACCTTTTGTTGATGAAGTTCCACAAGCTCTCCTTAGTAGTTCTTCGTCTTCAATTGATGAACGCCGTGAAGTCTAATGCTCAACTACACAACTTATCCTAGTCCGAGACATCACTAAAAGTAGACTAGAAATCAAGACTTATAGTTTTGATCACTAACATTGACAAACAAGCTTTAGATATCAACGCTTGCGAGTTCGATAGAGCAGTGCTCTAACATCTTTGTTTCGTTGTTAAAAGTCAGAAGGTGTTTACTAAGTGTTTGGATAAATGTCCAAAAAAATATTGTTTATGTTTCTGAAATGATTAGCTTAGTTTGGTATAGGTATGATCAGTAGATTTTTATAAATTTCTTGTTTTTTGTTTTAGTAAGGATGGTTGCGGAATATTTATTTTCATGTTCTACCCTCAGATACAATACGGTCCTATTATTTATATACGTCGTCTTTCTTGTGATAATTCAGGGTATGATTTTATGAGTTTAAACAAAAGAATTGTATGAAATGATTGGATACGTATAATTTACCTTACATTGACATAATGTTCTTAGCATAAGGTTTTATGGGAATCAACATCGAACGATATTAAATAGCATCAAATTTATATTCGTATAGAAAAATGTATGTTTTTTATTAGATAATTTATAGTAGAAATGTTATTCTTTTAAATCAACCAAAGTCAAATAGGAAAGACCAATATCAGCTTTTCCCTTAGAAAAGAGATTTTTCCCTTAGTAGTCATCTTTTTTTTTCTCGTAAATATAATTAATAAAATAAATTTATACCAAGGCTCGAGGACAGGTAATACCCAATAGCAGACCTTTATAACAGACTTTAACAGTGTGAACATGTTGATGCTATAAAATGTCTTATTCACAAAAATAGTGTATCTTCATGAAAGGTTTTGATAAAATAAAAATATAATTAATAAGATATCCTATTTAGTTTTCCAGCAAATAAAATGTCCCTAGTTTGATTTTTTTTTTCTTAATAAAATTTGTAATTGTCTTAGTGGCTACGTGGCATTAATTCATCCTTAATAAAAGACATTTAAACCCCAATCGTTATAGTTGGACCTTATTGAGTCAAGTTAGAAAAGTGAGTCAGTAATGATCTGAAAGGAAACTGAGTATCGAGCTAGACCTTATTCAAATCACAGCTTTAATGATTCGACCCTCCACCAATATTATCCCCACTTAGCCAATGCAGTCTTCCAATAGTTGTTAGAGCATAGCTCGGTTGAACTCACCAAGCATTGGTATGTCAAGTTTGGTTGTCATATTTTAGTATCAAAACTCATCTAGAGTCTCTTGATTAAATACTAGAGTCAACTTCGTTTAGGTTAGACCAGAAAGTATAGGAATGTTGAGACATACAAGTATTACTCCGAAGACCTGAAGAATGTGAAGAAGTAGAGAACTACAACGACATTATCATCCTTCCACTTGAGGTTAGTAATATTGACTTGAACTGTTTCATTCCTAACGTATCTTTCAAGTCGTGCTATATTGAAAACATAACTGCGAACCTCTATATACTGTACATATTGTATAATACTCTAGACCGCTCGTTTAAAGACTTCTGTGGGATCAAGAAGCTCTACGTGTATCGTTGGTGGGAAACTAGATAATTGCAGTGTTATTATTAGTTTTCGATTGATTTGATTGACTAACGGTTGTTGAAACTTTGATTGCACCTTGTTTGTTTATTCTTGAGAATCTTCTCTTCTGATATAAGATTCACTCAAACTGGATCGAAGTGTCGAAGGGATCTTTAAAACTGTTGTTAGATATAAAGATATCTTGTGATAATCCATTGTTAACAGACTCCGTTATGTGCGTGATTGATCACAAGATATTCAAGTGGTGTTGTGCAGGTTATTGAAGATTAAAGAAAATTTGAAGACGAATAAGATTTCTTATTGGTTTTCGTATCTTATGAATTGTATGCACAAACCTTGATCGTTGGGATCCAACTAGAATAGGATTTATTCGATTGGTTAGTTTCGTGAGTTCGGAATTCTAAATATATCTCTTTGAGATTTATTTTGATTGAGTGTGAATCTATATTTGACTATTTCGGTAGTTAAAGTTAGATTGATCTAACCAGATAAAGGAGTTTATTAGATTAAACATAAGAGCCTTCGTCAACGACTCATCTATATCTTGTAGAAAAAAATTGATTGCTGTTTTGAATACAATCCAAAGGACTTGCTATTTACGTGCGTGACTCTAGAAGTCGAAGGCGCAGGGATACTGAGGGAACTAAGTAGCTAGGGGTAGTCTTCTTGGTCTCAACTATACGAAGTTGGTTTAGATTTTTTATAGCGGTTTAATTCTGAGAGTATTCAAAACAGGACTAGGTCCCGGGGGTTTTCTGCATTTGCGGTTTCCTCGTTAACAAAATCTTGTTGTGTCTTTTACTTTGATTTCCGCATTATAATTGTTTTATTATAATAAAGTAAAATACACATATACATTAACTCCGCATTAGTTGATAATGATCCTATAGAGTTTGGTTATTACCGAACCTATTATCAAGTAACATACTTCATTGTTTTTTTTTGTCTCGATCTCGTATCCATAGACGATCATACGAAATATAAACCAAATTTTCGTATTGTCTCGACTCTCTCCATAGACTATCACTTTTGGTAGAGGACTTATAGGTTAAAATAAAAAGATTGTGGTGTATTTGGGTACCCTCGTATTTTCAACAGTGTTTTTTTTAGCGGACATCATTGCGGTCATCCAACAACAGATTTCCGCAGGTTGCCGATCCCTTGATTTCTCTTATCTAAACGCGCTTAACTGCACTGTTTTTTACAACTATAAATGCTGAAAAGGCATCAGTATTAGTTTAGGATATTTTACTACTAATTTTCATTTGATCGACCACTGTCAAATATTAGCCGTTACGATCTCACCCTGTTAGGTTGGAGCCATCTCGGGCTTCAGGATATACATGCCCATATCTCTTACATTCCCTGTTACCGATTCCCTTGACAAGTGAACTGTCGCCATCTATAATACATTTATAATTGCTCGAACCTCCACCGATACCGTTCCCACTTAGCCATTGCAGTTATCCAGCAATATGGGGTTTTATATGGGTAGCGCTGAGGGGAATTTTTTACTACTTGTGAGATACATCTTTACAGGAAACTTTTTACACTTTCTACATACAAAGAGAACAAGGGATTAAAGTTTTCTTTGGATATCGAACATTTTTCTCGCCATCGATATAGGGTTTGCATCGTCTTTATCTTTGTATAGTCTTTCATGGATTTTAAGAAATCCATGATGAACTAATTTTCTCTTATTGGGAAGTGTTTAAAGGGATTTTTATTGAATAATAATTTCATATGTCGATCAAAACGCATGTGAAATGACGAGGGTACCAAGTACACCACAATTTTCTCGATATCCACCTATATAAGACATACCTTGTGTAATACAATACATACAAGCACAGTCAAGGAGATTAATTTTCAACAAGTTAACACTGTGTATATAGAATAGGTATCAACACTCTGAACTAATCTATTAGGATCAAACCCAAGTGTTGGATTAAAACTCTAGTGGGTTTACTGTATTATAACGAAAATAATAACTACAATGGCACACAACAAGATTTTGAAAGCGAGGAAACCTTAAATGCAAAAAAAAACCCGGGATCCTAGTCCAGTTTTGAATACTCTCATAATTGAGCCGCTATACAAAGAGTACAACCAACTTCGTATAGTTGAGACCAAGTAAACTAACTCCAAGATACTCAGTTATTTCAGTACCCTGCACCTACTAGCAATCTGGTGTACGCACGTGAATCCTATGATATAGTCCACTATCTTAAGTTGCTACACTTGTTGTGAAAACTTATAGCACTCAACACCTTTAGACCGTATTCCGAAATAGCAAATAATTAATCTTTTTCAGTAATCGCTCAATTAATCTCCCAAATCAGCAAGTTAATCAGAGATATGTTTAGTTACCAAGGTTCTTCCTTTTAATCAATATAAACTTATTTGTATCGGTTAGATTAACTAAGATATAAAGACTATCAAAGGTAACCAATCTTAGTTCATAGTCTATAAAATTTGATTCCTAAAGAGAAATACTACGTGATAGATTGTCGATCTATACAACAAGATATAAAAGGTCTATCAAGATAAATGAGCTTGTCGAATACCAGTCAATTAAGTGTGCACGAAGTATAATCACAAAGATCGGAATACTAATAAGAAAATATTTTAGTCTTGAAACCTACAGTATTCAATGTACCAGTACAAACAACTTGATTTTCTTGTGATCAATCATGTACAAAGTGGAGTCTGTTCACGATGGACGATCACAAGTCTTATCTTCATATTTTGAATCAAATATCATATCTGAAACCGTCAATTCTTGATCTAGTTCGAGTAACCAAATAACATAAGAGAAGGATCACAGAATAAACAAACTAGGTAATATCCAGGTTCAACTATACTGTTAGTCAATCAAATCAATAATTGAAAACTAAAATAACAATATGATTCTAGTTTCCCCCCAATAGTGTTACTAGACGCGTCTTGATCCCAAAGAAGACTTTAAAAGAAGCGGGCGTAAGAGAATTCACCTAATTAGAATACTTTTATCTCCTGTGAGTATTACGAGAATACTGCAAGTCGGCTTACCTTTACAAAATTAAGTACGTGTATCGCGGGATAAGTTTGCAAGAAAAACAAACATCATTATTTATAACACGAAGGTAGTCTGCACACCAAGGTATTACCAAATCCGAAAATACTAAAAAGATATGCAATATATACCAATTTATGGTTTTATAAATATTCCAATTTGCCAACTAAAATTCCAAAGTCTCCCATGGATGACAACAAGTATACTTTATTAATATAAAATCCAGGAATATGCATTAATTACTAGGAAATTAAAAACATATAAATTCTGATTATCAAAGAAGATATTATGGAATATTTCGGTTTGGGATCTCACCTTAAGTATCAAGGAGAATACTTGAAAATTTAATAATAAGAGCATATGTTCAAAATATTATGCCGACATCTCGTTAACTTTCCATAATAACCAAACACAGTTTCCGACAGCTAACAAAACCCTAAGATTATAGTTGTACCGGAAAAATCATTTAAATGGTTATCATTAGGGATCAGTCCTGCTATAGATCCATGGGACCGGTTCTAGTATAAATTATTTTTTAAGGGATCGGTCCTAGAATAGATCCTTTGATTCCTTTCAACCACGAAACAAGTTTCGCAAGTCTACTTCCTTAAACTCATGCAGTTAAACATAGTTTTCTAGGTATCGTATCAACTCAAAGTTCAACACACTAACTAGTAATGAACTACAAATATAGTGTTATTTCGCATTTACGAAGTTCAAAAGATAAACGTTATACTTTGTAATCCAATATAAAAAGTTGTATGAAAAAACTAGTATATACTTCCTTGACACTTTAGTCATAATAAAATAATTCGTATACTTTGTATGTTGTGTTTTCAATCTAAACGACTTAAAAAGAAACGTAGATAAAAATGGAAACAATTTTGATCAACAAAACTTGACAAACAAGCTAGAGATAGCAACGCTTGCGAGTTCGACCGAGCTGTGCTCTAACACTTGTTGTTATATTGTGTAGTGAATATGGGTTTGATTTCATAACTCGAAAACTTTGTTTAATTACATAAGTTTAAGGAAGTAGACGTACGAACTTGTTTCGTAGTTGAATGGAAATCAATAGGGTTGAAGGTACGGCTTTCATTGAATATCTAAGGTTGGACCGATCCTAACCTATATAGGGAATCAAGGTTGAACCGATCCTAACTTGTTTTAGGAGTCAAGGTAGAACCGGTCCCAATACGCAAAACCGGTTTCTCTAAGTCACGTACACTTTAGGGTTTGTGTGATTAGGAAATTTGGTTTGCAAAATAGGAAAGTTCAAAATGTCGACATAATGAGTAATTTGAACATGTGCTCAAATCTTATTTTTAATTGTTCAAAGATAGTCCTTGATACTCAAGGTGTGATCCCAAACTGAAATAGTAGAGAATCTTTTTGAGATTTTCGAATTAATATGTTTTGTTTTACCAGAAAGCAAAAACATATCTCTGGAAAGATATATTAGTTAAGTACTAGCTAATATTGAGTTTCCATGAGGATTCAGTTACACAGTTGGATATTGGTTGAAATTAGGCAAAACCGAATTTAGGTGTTTTAATGCATATCTTGAGAATATTTTATGTTATGGAAATTCCTTGGTATCCAAACTACCTTGGTATATAAATAGTGACGTGTGTTCTTCTGACAAACATATCCTGAGGCATGCACTTTTTATCGTAGTCACTGCTGTAGCCGACTAATACTATTACTTGTAATACTATTTTGCAAGGGAGAGTAACCTATTTAGGCAAAATCTCTTACGTTTGCTAGTTTAAAGACTTCTTATGAAGAAGCGTCTACTATTGTCGTTGGTGGGAAACTAGAATTGCCTTGTTATTTTAGTTTTTAATTATTGATTTAATTGTCTAACGGTTGTTAGATCTTGATTGCACCTAGTTTGATTATTCTTGAGGGCCTTTCTTCTGACATAAGATCACTCAAACTAGATCAAGAGATTAGCGGTAATTCAGATCATATTTTAGATCCGACATTGACTTGTGATCATCCACTGTTAAGAGACTCCGTTTTGTGCGTGATCGATCATAAGTTGGAATCAAGTTTGTTATTATGCAGGTACATAAGACTATTGAAGATTTGAAGACAATAATATTTTTATTATTGGTTTCGTATCTTTGTGATTTGCTTCATCAACAAACTTGATCGGCTGGGATCCGACTAGATCTAGTTTATCTTTAGATAGACTTGTTATTGCTAGTCGTATTTAGATCGACAAACTATCATTTGGTGTTACTGTTCAGTATCTGAATCTGGTAGTTCTATTTGACCTGATCTGGTTAACTTGTTAATCCAAATCTTGGAAGATTTAAACCCAAAAAAAGAGTTCAATTGATTTTACAAAGAAATGCCTTTGTCCCGCCCAAACATACATATCTCTGATTAATTTCTGAAATAGGAGAGTGTCTACCAAACAGATTAGTCATTTACTGTTTGAAAGACGACCAAAAGGCTTGAGTGCTTAAAGTCTTCAGAGAGGCTGAAGCAACTTAAGATAGTGGAATCTATCTTAGGATCAGTGCGTCGATCAGATTGGTTATAGGCGCAGGGATACTGAGGAAGCAAAGTAACTAGGGGTAGTTACTTTTTCTCAACTATACGAAGTTGGTAGTGGTCTCTGTATAGTGGCTTAATTCTGAGAGTATTCAAATTGGACTAAGTCCCGTTTTTTTTCCTGTATTTGCGGTTTCCTTGTTAACAAAATCTTGTTGGGTGCTTTTACTTTACTTTCCGTATTATAATTTTTTTAAATTATAATTAAAGCAATTGCACTTGTACATTAATCCCAAACACTTGGGTTGATCCCTATTATTAAGGTTCGGTTTCGAACTAGTAACTATATAAGAAGTTAATACCTTGTGGTTGCTATCTTCTTGACAGTCTCTGTCTATATTAGATCACACAAGGTATTGAACTTAATTATAGGTTTATATCGAAAAGATTGTGGTATACTTGGTACCCTCGTCATTTCAAAATCATAAATTCTTGAACATACAACTCACCCTACATAGCTGTATAGCTAAATAGAGACACTTGAAATTTTTATGGTACAACAAACCAACTACCGTTCTTCTCGCTGACTTCCTCGCCCAACTGTTCTTACACCACCTCCAGTTTTATCATCAGATAATCCATAATTGGCAGCGGACTCTCACGCTTGTTGCAGGAAAAGAACACTTCTAGTACGTACCACTGCTTGATGAATTCCCATTGCCTCCCGCTACCAACAACCAACAATACAGAAACAAATACATATCAGTTGACTAACAAAGAATCACCACTTTCAAAAATAGACAACAAATGGTAAAACTTACACGTTCAATGGCTTCAAGCTCTTGTTGCGTTACTTTTTATAGACTCTACAATCAGTGCAAAACTAAAATACTAAATCTATGGTTAATCAAAAGAAAATAAAAATCCTAGGAATACCCAAAAACAAAAGATGATTTCATTACAACAGAAGTACAAAATACAAATCAGATATGCAGTTGACGTGGGTTTTTGTGCACATAAAAGATGCTAAACATATGGTTCTTGTACATATGCATAACAATGATTTGAAAAGGGTTCATTAAAAGTACATTTGCAGTGTCAATCAACTACACTAAGATATTACCAAATTCTTCATACCATCATATTTCTTTCCTTGCAATACAAAAATAAGTTTGGAATTTTATTGGAAGTACATTTTTAGTGTCAATCAATTACATTTTTCAGGGATACTTGCAAAACCAACAATAATCGCAAATCAGTCAACCAAACCCCAAATAGTAAGATAAAGAAAAGAATAAAAGAAAGGAACAAAACCCTAGAAGAAAGAAGCAATGTGTAAACAATGGTTTGGCCTTTGCTCAAAATGTTTTTTGGTAGAGAGACCAAACCCACTCCAGTAAGAAAAATTATTCCAATACATACTACATGGATAACTCAAAGCCTGAAACGACAAAGATACATATATAAATAGAAAATAAAAGTAGATAATAGAGGTCAGTAAAAGCGGAGAATGTGAGTGTTGATGGGGAAAAACGATTTGCTGGTTTTTTAGGAAATGGAGAGACGACCGTGCGGACGGAGACTCCTCAACCAAGCAAATTTCCTAACCTCAAATAGATGCACGGGAGTGCTTTGAGTTCGAGAGATCAATCTGTAGGACTCCGGACTAAACCAATAAATTGTCGTTCCAGAGTCAATTCAGTCACAAAGAGGGAAGAGGGTTGATCTGTAGGAGGGAAGCTGAGAAGTGTGTGAGATCAATGGTGATCAAGGATTGTGAATGTGTTGTGGGTTTCTGCAAATGAAGAATAAGTTCGAATTCTGCTCAACTGAGAGACATTGTTGCTCACACGATGATTCTTGGTTAGACGATAGATGTTGTCTGTCTGTTCTCAGTCGTTCTCAATCGTGGATTCAGAAACTTATTTATATTGCTAGAATGTAGACATATTGATCTACAGTAAGTGTGACGGTTGCTCGAGTGAAAGAGTGGGAAAGTGGGAAATCGTGGTTAAACCAGTTCTAGGTCGTGCGGAGACTTGGTTGATTGTCCACCCACTACTTTGCTAACTCCCTCAACTGCTTGCACGACTTACTCACATTTCACATCGTGGATGAACACACGTGCCGTAGGCCGCCATACCAAAACCCTAATTAATATCCCCCCATGTGACATGATTGATGTCTCATGATTTGTGGAGAATGCAAGGAAGACGTTAATTTTATTAGTCAGTTGTTGACTTGATTAGACGATGAGTCTAAATATTGTTCAGTCGAGCATGATTGCCGAATGCTATATGATTCATGGATTGATCATGTCTACTGGGACATATGTATAGTTATCTAATGTATGTTGATAATTTAATCAATATGATGAATATTGATAGCCTGAGCAAATATTGCTCGTCTGATGAATTGTTGAATCAATATTCCTCGTCTGAGCAAATATTTCTCATTTGATAAATTACGGATTGATAGTTGAATCAATATTCCTTGTCTGAGCAGATATTGCTTGTCCGAGAAAATATTGCTCGTTTGATGAATTACTGAATATTGATAGTTGAATCAATATTCCTCGTCTGAGCAAATATTGCTCATCTGATGAATTATTGGTAGCATGACCAAATAAAATATTAATTAAAATATTAGTAGCTGAACTGAATATTATATAATTAATTAAGATGTTTATTGCTGGATCAACATAAAATTATTAGTGTTTATACTTTCTCAGAATTATGATTTGCAAAGCATTCAGTTCGAAACCCTAATTTTCATCAATTAATGATTTACTGAAAATAAATCACTGAGTGAAGGAGGGACCAGATACATTGGATGATGGACGACCATGCAGATCCCAGGCGCTCAAGTGAGCACGCACCAAAGTCCTTTGTTGACCAGTTGGTGAAAGGATAATAAATGCTGGTTTAATCATTTATTAAAATAGTGCTCATTTGAGCGTTAGGTAATAAAACCTAATTATGGAGGGATGAGGAACCGGACAAGGGGTGTGAAACCGGCCCTTGGTGGTCGTGGGACCAGCTGGTGGTCGATTGAGCAAATTCCAAGTTGGTTGGAAAGAGTTTGAACCCAACATGAATTGTTGAAAGCTAATTAGGTCAAAATTATGACAAAGTGTGGAACCGGCTCATTGCAATCCTAAGGCCCAACCTTGGCCGGTAAAGGTGGCATGCCAGTGTCACCATATTTTCCGTGTCTCAGTCCTTAGAATTTTGGTATTTTCTGGTGCGCGTTTGAGCAACATTTTGGATTTTCAGAAGAGTTTGATCTTGACTGAACCTCTCGATTTTGATCGAATGAGAAAGTAGAACTTTGCTCGTGCGACCAATATTTTGAGAATATTAAAATAATAATATTTTAATTTTTGATGTGAGAAGCCTAGTCGGTCGTGTGACCATTTGACTTTTTGGCTTTTTCATGGTTTGAGCAATATTTGAGAAAATATTAAAAAACAAGTGTTTTTGCTCAAACGAAGAAGTTTCATGAGATGAAGGAAATAATAATATGAGAAAATAAGGAATTGTAAGGTGTTGGACCGGTCACGACTAAGGCATAGCCGTCCGGCTAGGTGGCCCGGTCCCGCGACACTTTTCCTTATTTTTAATATTTTTTCATCGTTTGAAGGAAAATATGGAGAAACTATGAGTTTTTCCCAAACGAAGGAGTTTGCTCAAACAAGGAAAATAATAAAATAGGTTAAAATAAAATAAAGTAACGGAAGAGGGGGACCGGCCACGGGGCATGCCTCTTGTTTATTTTATTTAATATTATTTTCCTTCCTATTTTGCATATGTTCCTTGTTCGTCCATATTTTTGAACGCTCGTTCGTGCGTTTGGGTGCTCGTTTGTGCATTATTGCTCGCACAATTTTCTCGGGGCTTACTCGGTAGAGGCCCAGATGCCCGACCGGTGAATATTTACTACTAATTCATGAAATTCAGCTGAGAATAATTCATGAAATGGAGTAATAAAAATTATTTGAGTATTCTTTACTAATTCATGAAACGGAGTAATAAAATGAGTTGAGTATCTATTACTAATCCATGGAATCCAGCTGAGGATCAGCCATGAAACAGAGTAATGAGATAGAATAGATTATTTTCTAGGAATTAAGATGATGAATGACATGCTAGAATTAACCTATTTACAGAATTGAGATATGAGATAATTGAAGCATCATACTCTTTCTGAGGGGGGTGTATAGTCAGGGAACAACGAATAGCGTGACGTCCTGAAGGCGTTAGGATCTATACTAGCATGCAATATGTCTAGGAGCCGCCCAATCATTAAGAGATTCTATACATGGTCTCTCTACGTAGTCAGGGAACAACGAGAAGCGTGACGTCCTGAAGGCGTTAGCTCTATCCTAGAATGCAATATGTCTAGGTGTCGCCCAATCATTTCGATTCTATGTAGAGGTGATGATGAAATGTGTGAAGCATCGAAAGCTCAGCTGAGATGCCTTTCGAGAAACATATTCATCATAGCTCTGAGAGGAAAGTTCGCTCAGTTAGAGATTGTGAAATGGTTCACGAATCATAAAATATGAATTATCACATAATTCCTGAAGTCGGGCCAGAAACATGCATTATCATGATTTTACGATTTTAGCCCTTACCGAAAATCCACCATCAACATAAACGAGCATAAACCTCAAAAAACTTCTTTAAAAAATATAGGAAATTTCCTGAGCATCAAAAAGTTGGTGTAGATCGTCAAAAACTGACATCGTAGGAAGATTCTACAGCATTTTCAACCAAGACCTAACTTCTGAATTTTCTGATGACGAATTATGACGAAATTCCTCATTCATCCACAAGGATCTTCATCAATTCAATCATCAAGTGAAGATTTCTTGTAGATATCAAGATGATTCAACGTGAATACTTATTTGGATCCTCCACAAGTCATTAGAGGATTCAGAGCATCGACGAAAAAAATTCCACCGCAGTTGGTGATACATATTGGTGCTTCGAAGACCAACAACTTGGTGGGACGATGATCTTCTCTTTCAAGCAGTAGGCCCGTGAATCCTAAACCGACCAAGATTGAACGTTCCACCACCAAAATCAACGATGCCATACCAATTTATGCTCGTCAAACGATGCTCTATCATGCTACTGGGATCTTCATTCAAGCAACAGCTCGCTCGTACATAACATCATTGGAGCAAATTGAAAATCTGGTAACACTCTTTTACGACTAAGTTCAATTACTTATTTCGTCTATGGCTAAAAAATCACCATCCAGTGCTGACTGAGGAACATGAGTGTCCCTCACTAAGCAAGGGACTTAATGTTGATGCTGGATTTTTGACAAAAGTTAAAATCGTAAAGTCATAACCTTGCATATTCCTGATCTAGTAATCAGACAAGTATTGAGACTCATGTCTATCGTTTAAGCATGAAAACTCATGCCACGATGATCTCTGACTGAGTGTATTGCCTCTTTTATCATCCATATGAACCTCTGACTGAGTGTATTTCCTCTCAAAGCATACATGAATATGCAGTCTCTCAATTGAGACCATGGCATATTTCATCAATACTGAACAATTTCAGTAATAACTTTTATATAGAATCGAACGATTGGACGGCTCCTAGACAGCTTGCCTGCTAGTATAGAACGCCTTCAGGATTTAACAATGTTTTCCATGACTATATAAAAGACATATGTATATAATCTTAACGATTGGACGGCTCCTAGACAGATTGCCTGCTAGTATAGAGGGATCACGTCTTCAGGATATAACAATGTTTTCCCTGACTGTACAGAATAAATACGACGCTTCGATTAGCTCATATCGCTCAATTCTCGAATAATTGTAATGCTCTTAGACAACGTGCTAGTATAGAGCCATCAATTAATTATTTCTAGTCGCTAGATTCATCAATTGAATTCCTAGAAAACATTCTACGTTCTTCATAATATTTCGTTACTTCAATTCATGGCTCTTCCAAGCAGAATTCCATGGGTTAGTAATAAATATTCAACGTACAAGCATTTGAGCCACCATCGAGTAAGCCCCTAGAAAATGGTGTAAGTGTACTCAGCAATAATGCACTAACGAGCACCTGAATGCACGAACGAGCATTCAAAAATACGAAGGAATGAGGAAACCTATGCAAAATAGGGAAGAAAATAATAATAATAAAATATTAATTGAGGCGCCTAGAGGACCGGGCCCACCGACCGGCCGGACATGCCACCGTGGCCGGTCCCACGCCTCTTTCTTTATTTTATTATTTTCCTTGATCTCATGAAAACTCTTTCATTTGAGCAAAACTCCTCAGTTTCATGATATTTCCTTCACATCATGGAAATAATATAAAATTAGGAAAGGTGTCGCGGGACGGGGTCTATTAGCCGGCCGGCCATGCCCTAGCCGTGGCCGGTCCCACACCTTGTGGTTTCTTATTTTATTATTATTATTTCATTCATCTAAGGATAACTCCTTCGTTTCAACAAACTCCTCAGTTTCATGATATTTCCTTCAGAAATAATATAAAATTAGGAAAGGTGTCGCGGGACCGGGCCTATTAGCCGGACGGCCATGCCCTAGCCGTGGCCGGTCCAACACCTTGTGATTTCTTATTTTATTATTATTATTTCCTTCATCTCATGAAAACTCCTTCGTTTCAACAAACTCCTCAGTTTCATGATATTTCCTTCACATCATGGAAATAATATAAAATTAGGAAAGGTGTCGCGGGACCGGGCCTACTAGCCGGCCGTCCATGCCCTAGCCGTGGATGGTCCCACACATTGTAATCCCTTATTTTATTATTATTTCCTTCATCTTATGAAGTTCCTCAGTTTGAGCAAAATCCTGATTTCTTCATATTTTCTCGAATGTTGCTCAAACGCGCACCAGAAAATATCAAAATTCTCAAGACTGAGACACGAACACTATGGTGCATGGGCATGATACCTTGACCGGCCAGGGTCGGCCCTTTGTCTTGCAGGAAGGCGATCCCACATTTTTTCATAATTTGACCTAATTTGTTCATATTAGGTTCAAACTCTTCCAAGCAGCTTGGACTTTCATCAAACGATCGTCAGTCGGTCCCATGACCACCAGGGCCGGTTCCATGACCCCTTGGTCGGTCCCTCACTTCTCCATAATTAGTTTTTATCTCCTAATGCTCAAACGCGCACTATTTCAATAAATGATTAAACCAGCATTTAATCATCCTTTCATCAACTGATCTTCAAAGAACTTTGGTGTTTGCTCATTCGAGCATTTTGGGCACTACATGGCCGACCCATCATCCCATGTAGCCGGTCCCTCTTTCACTCAGTGGTTGATTTTTAATAAAGCATTAATTGATCAACAGTTAATCAAAATTAGGGTTTCAAATCCAATGCTCCGCAAAGCATAATTCTGAGAGGTTCAAACACTAGTAATTTTATGTTGATCCCGCAATCAACATTTTAATCAATTATATTCGGTCTAGTTGCCAGTATCTTGAATTGATATTTTATTTGGTCACGTTACCAATAATTCATCAGACGAGCAATATTTACTCAAACTAGGAATATTGGTTCAGCTATCAATATTCTTCATCAAATGAGCAATATTTGCTCACTTTAACTATTAACATTCATTCGACAATTATACATCTGTCTCAACAGACATGTTCAATTCATGAATCCTAAAGCATTCGTAAATCATGCTCGACTCAGCAACACAAAGACTCATCGTCTCATCAAGTCAACAACTGACTAATTAAATACACGTCTTCCTTGCAGACTCCACAATCACGAGACATCAATCGTGTCACATGGGGGATATTAACTAGGGTTTTGGTCTGGCGTCCTACGGCACGTGTATTCACCCACGATGAGAATGTGACTAAGTCGTGCAAGCGGTTAAAGGAGTTAACGAAGTACTGGGTGGACAATCAACCAAGTCTCCAAACGATGAGTAACTGGTTTTAACACGATTTCCACTTTCCCACTCTTTGACTCCAGCAACCGTCACACTTACTGGGATCAATGTGTCTACTATTTCTTGCAATATAAATAAGTCTCCAAACCCATGATTAAAACAACAGAACAAGAACTCAGCGTCTGATCAATTACTCTCAACAGAGCAAATTCAATCATCAGAACTTATTTTCCTCACGCAGAATACACAACACATTCACAATCCTTGATCATCATTGATCTCACACACTTATCATCTTCCCTCCTACAGTTCGACCCATATCTCTTGTGACCGAATTAACTCTGGAATGGCCATTGTCTTGGTTTAGGTCGGAGTCCTACAGATTGATCTCTCGAATTCAAGCACTCCCTTTACAGTTCATCTGTTTGCAAAAGGTTAAAGTAATTTGCTCGGTTCGAGGAGTTTCCTCCGCACGGTCGTCTCTTCATTTCCTAAAAAACCAGCAAATCGTTTTATCCCATCAACAATCCTATAGAGTTTGGTTAAGTACGAACCTATTATCAAGTAATCACACTTTGGTAGTCGTATTGTCTCGATCTCGTATCCATAGACAATCACACAAAGTGTGAATACCGATTTGTAGTATTGTCTCGACCTTGTCCATAGACAATCACTTTTAATAAGAGGACTTATAGGTGGATAAATTAAAGATTGTGGTGTATTTGGGTACCCTCGTCTTTTCATCTTGGAATGTGATTTTTAAACCAAACAATCTTATACCAAGGAGGAGAATCATGTTGAAAAGACATGGCATTATAAATATCCCTTATAGAGAAGACACCAAATAACTCACCTTCCAAATCATCTGTGTTGTTCAGCAACATTAAATTCAGCTATAAAAATTTGAGCAACAACTGCATTAGCGGCATCATCCATGAAAACTGGGAAATTCCAAATACCATCAGCGATATAATCAACCACCATAGTATTCCCATGAACATTAAAACTAGAAAGAATATATGTCTCAATCCAATCCTCCAGTTTACCTTTTGTATGCCATTTATCAATGAGAAATCTAGTCTGAGTACCATCTCCAAGAATAGTACCAATCTGCTTCTTTTCCAGCTCCCTATGTTCTAGTGTTCTTCTCGAACACCATGAAGCCTCTTGAGGGATAAGAAGATTTTAAAAATCTTGATCTTTGATCAAATTACACTTCACCCATTCAGTCTAAATAGTTACTTTACCAGAAACCAAATCCAAAATATATCTTAGGTTGGCAGCCACATTTGTATGCTCCAAATACTTAAGACCCAAGCCTCCCTGATTATAAGCTCTACAACAATTTTTCCAGCTGATAGGAATAAATCTCTTCCCCAGGCCCATCCCAAAAAATATATTTTAAACATGAAGTTTATTTCCTTAATAACGTTTTTTTGGCAACACAAAGCATGAAACTCAAAAGTAGACCATCCCATTCAAAACTGCTTTTATCAATAAAGCTCTACCAGGGGAAAACAAGAAATCTAGCCTTCCAACACTTAAATCTCTGAGCAATTTTTTCAACTAGAGGAATGCAACCCTTATAGGAAAGTCTGGTGGAGAGCAAAGGGACCCCAAGAGATCTCATAAGTAATTCACCAACAAAACAGTCTAAGACCTGGAAATTTGGTTAAGAACATCTTTATCAACTGAAGAATGATATATAGAAGCTTTCTGCCATTTCATTTCCAATGCAGAACAATTATTAAATTTGATAAGAGCTTCATTAATACTAGTAGATGCAGCAAGAGAACCTTTAAAGAAAACGAGCACATCATCAGCAAAACAAATGAGTAGGACTTGTAAGCTTACACTTTGGATGAAGGCCATATTTCTTCAGAAGAACTTGTTGAAGTAGAAAAGAACTAAATATTATTTCTATCACCAATACAAACATATTAGGTGAGATAGGGAATCCCTGCTTTAATCCCCTCTTAGCCCTAAAGAACCCATAAGGAGATCTATTTACGATAATAAAGAACTTTGAAGTTATAATGCAAAGTCTGATCCACTCAATTAATAAACTTCTCTGGAAACCCAAAATTTTCAAAACATAAAAAAGAACATCCCAACTCACTGTGCCATATGCTTTCTTAAAAGTACATCTTGGAGTCCCCTTATCTCTGTGATAATTTCTCACAATATCACTGTGTCATATGCTTTCCCACCCCCAACACCATTTTCATCCTAAGAGTGTGATACACTTATAAACCACATTGCAACAAGAGATAGGTCTAAAATCAGTGACCAAAGAAGGATTCTAAAAACACATGGGTACCAAGTACACCACCAACTTTTTCATTCAGCAACATGTATGGACAAAACCTAATATAATTGCAAGTAAACCAACTGAATGATCCTTGACAATATGTATATAGAGTTTATATCTCCACCTCTTCTCAATCGGTATGTATATAAACTAGGAATCCAAAAACTTGATTGTTAAGAAGAGTACTTGGACGATCTCAAAAATCAATATCGAAGATCAATCTAGTCGTATCCAAATAATCCAATCGGAATTCTGCCAAGTGATTGAACTTTTTATCATTCTTTCAAGATATAAATTCTATAAGAAACAGGCCTTGTAATTGATCACAATTATACGGACGTATCTACTAAGATTGAATACGTACAACTTGCGTGAATCCAATTATAAAGACAAACAATATAATCCGAAAAAAGGAAAAACACAAAACACCAGAAATTTTATCAACGAGAAAGCCGCAACTCCAGTAAACCCCAGGACCTCGTCCATATTTGAAAACCAAACTGCATTAAGCCACTACAGTCATTAGACTACTATCATACTTCACACTGAAATATAGTTGAGACTGAATCCATCATCCTTACGTCTCTTAAACCTCACAGGTCTAAAGCAATTGATTCCCTTAGTTGACGTCCTATACAGCCTAAGAGTTGTTTCAGCTGAAGTGAAGACTTTTATACCAATCTGCCTCTAATAGATAAGCCTATTTGATTTGTGTTTAGATCAAAGATCATGGTGTGGAAATATGTTTGCAATAGACACAGCTAGCAAACCTCATAAATCCGGAACAAACGACTCCAGTAGAGCAACCTAGATTCTTAACCACCTCTCAAGCACAATCTTCAAAAGATAAACTAAGATTAATTTTTAGATATCGATCTTAAGGAATCACAAATTCTAAGACGAAGAGAAATTTGTGATTTCTATCTATCTTGCCTGAAAGAGATTATCAAAAGGATAACTTTGTAAAGACGAAGACAAGATCCGATGCTCCCAATTAGAGAAAGACTAACTTTCATAAGAACAGTCAATCTAATTCTCTTTCAAGAAACCTTGAAAAGAATAACGGGAAGAAGGTTACGGTTGTCCCTAAACACACTCAGTGGGTACCAAAGAAAGTCAATGATGCATTGAGTATAAAATGGAATGAACTCCCAGAAAATTCCATGAATATGGAAAAGAAAAAATCCATGATGTTAGAAGTTAAGAATTTCTTTGGAAAAATGGAATTAGATATGAATGGATCTAAAAGTGATATCCTTCATGATAATCCAAAAGTGAAACGCAAGAATTGGTGGAAGAAGAAAAGAAATAAGCCAAAAACTATAGATGGTGAAAAATCCATAGATGAGGAAAAGTTTGTTTCAACCACATGTGGTGAGCAAGACATTGTTCACCCCAACACAACTTTATTGTGTTGAAAGTGCATCCTCACCAATATTCCCTATTATGAATGAGGTGAGGAAAGCAAAAGAATTAGGGCGCACATATCATGTTGAATATAATTCTTGCATGTATTCTTGTTATTACTCTGGTTTTATCTTATTTCTCTCGATTAGGTGAAAAGGATCTACAAAGTGCTAAAAATATCTAAGAAGAGAAGTATTGCAAGCATCCAAGTGCCCAAGTCGAATACAAGTGGAATAGTGTGACGAAAAGGAGCAAAGATGCTTAAAATCAAGAGACAGGCTAAATAACATGCTTAACTTATTAAAATTAAGGATTTATCATCACCATCTTGAAGATAATTCAATTACAAAGAAAATACAAAAAGAATGAGGTCATTCCGAGTTCGGACGAAGAAGTTATGCGCAAAACAAGCTTATCGAATATCGACATCTACATGAGGGTACACATTCAGGTACGTATACCATGATTTCGTGGACTGTAGAGTTTGCATACTAAAACTTTCCTGACCACTATTTTAAAAAGATGGTACGCAAACTAGTACTTGTACCATGAAGGCTAAAATTCACGAACTATCTTCTTTTAAGTCTTTCTTTCGTAACTTAGAGCCGCCAAATATTTTCATATGCATACAAACTATTTCTATAATATGTTTGGCA
>JAJJMB010011819.1:5877723-5957021 GCA_023531105.1 Papaver atlanticum
CACTATACATAAAAGAGATGAAAATAGACACATGAATGCGTCTATCACCCGTGACAAAGAAGAATGTAAAAGTCAGGTGTTGTGTGGACTATAGATACCTAAATCGGGCATGCCCTAAGGACGAATTTGCGCTACCAAGCATCGACATGATTGTAGACGAGACAGGGGGAAATAAGAGAGTCTCCTTCAAGAACTGCTTCAGCAGGTATAACCAGATAAGGATGGCCATGCCAGACGCCATGAAGACTGCTTTCCAGACCCCGTACGAGAATTTCTGTTATGTCGTAATGCCATTCGGCCTAAAAAATGCAGGTGCCACCTATCAACGCGCTATGACATCCATATTACATGACCTACTGCATCAGAAGGTAAAAGTATACGTGGATGATATTATAGTAAAATCGCAGATCCCTGAAGACCACATTTCGCACTTAAAAATAATTTTTGAAAGATGTAGAAAGTTCAAGCTCATAGTGAATCCCTTGAAATTCTCCTTTGGGGTAACATCGGGAAAATTCTTCGGTTTTGTGGTGACCAGCGAAAGAATACAAGTAGACCCAGATAAGGTCAAGGATATTACAACCATGGTGCCACCAGCAAACACCAGGGAACTACGAGAAACTTCATGATGTTCTTTTTTGGGTACCACAAGAAGTTATTAAACCTAGATCATATATTAAGGTTAATCCCCTTAATATTACAGGTTGTAACTGTCCAACCTTTAGGCAAAGAAATCAGTGCTATGATAAACCAAGATTTTCCTATAAACCACACACAAATCCTTTTCACAATTGTAATGGTTTTTAAAAGGATAACTTTGTAAAGACGAAGACAAGATCCGATGCTCCCAATTGGAGAAAGGCTAAGTTTCATAAGAATAGTCAATCCAATTCTCTTTCGAGAAACCTTGAAAATAATAATGGGAAAAAGGTTCCGGTTGTTCCTAAACACACTCAGAAGTGGGTACCAAAGAAAGTCAATAATGCATTGCGTGTAAAAAGGAATGATCTCCCAGAAAATTCCATGACTATGGAAAAGGCAAAATCCATGATGTTAGAAGTTAAAAATTTCTTGGGAAAGATGGAAATATATATGAATGGGTCTAAAAGTTATATCCTTCATGATAATCCAAAAGTGAAACGCAAGTATTGGTGGAAGAAGAAAACTTATAAGCCAAAAACTATAGATGGTGAAAAATCCATAGATGCGGAAAAGTTTGTTTCAACCACATGTGGTGAGCATGACATTGTTCACCCCAACACAACTTTATTTTGTTGGAAGTGCATCCTCACTGTTGATGGTGGTTTTTAGTATAGGGCGAAAACTATAAAAGTCTGCCTACCTGACCCAGCATCAGAAGTAGTAGACCTTGATATGTCTATATTCCGCAAGGAATTTGAAGAATATATCAGAATCTGATGAGTGCCTATGTCTCTCTTCATATTATATTGAAACTCAAGTTCCTAGATGAATTGTTCACTAGTATAGAGCCTAATGAGTATTTAAGCTCCTAGTTGCATTACTCACTAATACCGGAGCCCGCCGAGTATTCATTCTATGTTGTGTTCCAAGCTGAACTCTTGATTCTGACATGACATGATGATTAATGTTCACTCGCAGTGGAGTAGCACGAATCTCCCAAAGTGTCAGTATTGAGATCTGCATGAAAACACTCACGCAGGCTACACCACTCTCTGATAAAGAGATTTTCATGTCAACGCGCTTTTAATTAAAAGTTAGCACGAACATGCTTAAATTCCTCAAGGAAAACCTAGACTGTCCATGTCAGTCTTAAAGAGCAATCACGGCCACACATTTTGGCAAGTCAATTCAACAAGCTTAGCCTCTTCCCAGCGGAACCAGACAATCTCCATGATGTTTACCGGCGAGCCCACTAGCATCCCAACCGATCGGAATCCTTTTAGTTCACCCGCAGCATCCCTGATCGTTAGCCAGAACCAGGGTGATTGTGCTGTTTAAAAAGAGGCTCAAACAAGCTAAGATCGATCATAACGGTGTCAAATCCATCACATCCTCCCAACTTAGCTAGCCTAGTTGGACTGTCTAGATCTTCCTTCGAATGATCAAAGAGGTGCTGATGTGTTCACCGGCGACCCAGCTTCATCCCTGGTCGATCGACTTACCCATGGCAAGCCAGGAGCGCATCAAATCGTTTGCGCAAACTAGGGTGAACGCGTTGTTTAAGAAACCCTAATTTGCGTTGCGGCAGTGTGCTGCTGTCGCAAATCGATCAAAGCCGTCCATCTTCGCCAGCCAAATTGTATGGCTTAGATCAAATTTTTGGCGGCCCAATAGATGTCAGCATGCTCATCGGCAGCCCGCTTTTGCATCTGACTAATCGACATGCTCAAACCAATGTCCAGTGCCTTGAATCGATTAGCCTAAATAGGGTTGGCCACACGGCTTCAAAACCCTAAATTGAATCAACGACAGTACGCAACTTCCGCAAATCATCTCGTCCATCCAACTTCGCTAGCCTAGTCGGATGGTCTAGCTTTATTTTCAGGAGACCAACAAGGTAACGCTGTAATCACCGGCCATCCCTCTTCCATGGGGAACGATCGTCCAAGTTGTAGTTTGCCCATAGGGTTCAAAAACGATCACCCAAAGGTGGTCGTTCGCGCTGCTTATATACAATTTTAATGATTTTATAGCAGTCATTAACTGCCGCAAATCATCTCAGCCACTCAACTTGGCTAACCGATTTAAGCGGTCCAGATCTAGCCTCGATTGACCGATAGGATTTTAGAATGGCTATCAGTCGCCACTCTCCTATAGGGACCGACCGGCCAGCCTCAGACACACGTGCACAACTCATACCAGCTCCCTGAAAATGGCCGGTTACGCTACATTTAAGACGTTTAACTCGCGACTAATTTGGACGAGCTCTAAAATAACAATGCTCCCTTCACATCGATTATATTTAACAGCTTGTTTAAAAGCGATGTTTCATGTGCATCAATTATAAAAAATGCTTTATAAATATTGATTCCACAAATAATTTTATTATTTGACCTAAAAAGCACTATATGCTACTTTAAGAAACGAGTCTCCTGACTTGACGCATTCAGCAGCCTGTTGTATATATTTTTCCTACAAAATACTCGAGAATCAAACATGTCACAAACTTGGGGATATTCACTGGGTATTGGTCATGCGGTTTACGGCGTGCGGCATGCAACGCGCCCATTACGAGAAAGTGTCAGGAAAGAGCGAACGGTTAACAGCAATGAGAGAGAGTAGTGGGTGAAAAGTGTGACCAGTCTTCCCTCATAATGGAAATGTGATGGTCACCACCTTTTGCACAACCCCACTTCTTCATTACTTAACTGCCTCCACTTCCTACGAGATCAGGATGTGCTCGAACATGACTTGTATAAATAGGATTTCAACCTATTTTAACACAAAAGAACACAACTGTTATCAACACAAGTAGCCAGAAACAATATTCTGATACAAGTCATAAAAAAGCCACACCTTCATAATTCAACATTCTGATCTCAAACACCTTCTTCGCTTCTCTCCCTAAGATCAACCCTTCTCCTTCACTTTGTGACCGAATTGATTCTGTAATGGCCATTTCTTGGTTTAGGACAGAGTCTTACAGATTGATCTCTCGAATCTAAAAAGTACTCCCATGTAATGCATTTGTCTAGGGTTTGAATTTGTTCCTTATCAACACACCCAAATTTACAAAAAACAGCAGAATCAGTTTTTTCCCCAAAACAACTGGCGACCACGGTGGGAGATTAATCTCTCGGTTGCAAAAAATCATTTTCCCTATTCCCTTTTCAATTTCCTAAATTTCTCAAGATGGTTGATCTTAGGAATGGTTCAGAAACCCTCAATCCAAATTTTACCTCTCCTAACACTGATAATACTTCACATGTTATTCCTGAATTCGTTCTTTCATTCAAAACCCTTGTCGAGGCTATGGAGTCTCAATATTTAACAACTATTCGCGATCTGACGAAAATCCTAAATGATGTTGTCAGGAATCAAGCTACTATTGTCAAGACGCATAACGAAGTATTTACGATTTTGAAAGTCCTCACGGATCAACTATCAAAGGAACCAACACGTATTCATTCGGGAGGAAACGCTATCGACAATTCATTTTGGATCAATACTGATGGTAGTAGTCATTCTTCCAAGATTCATATTTCTATTCTTGGTGGGGAAGATGAAGCCCATGGTCAGGTAGCCACCAACCTAACTTATCTGCTCATTAAGATCAAGAGATGTTTCCTCAAACTCAGAAAGAAGACTCGTGGGATTTATCACGTTCTCATCAGAGTCCTTGCAATAAAAAGGTGATTTCATTAAATGAGTCCTTCTTGGAAAATATCAATTCCAATATTGCATCAGAAGCTGCTAAGAGATCCGCTGCTGCTTTACTCAGCCGATCCGAACCGTCCCAGGATAAAGAAACTCGTAAAGATGTTCAGGAAAGCAGGCGTCCTTCCAATAAAAGATACAGCCTCCAGCCAATCACTAGTGAGGATGGAAAGAGAAGGCATCTGGGGAACGGTTATCAACAACCTAAACGTGCGGCACCAACGCAGCAGACAACTCAAACCCAGAAGGATGCGCCTAAGATGCCTGCACAGCAACAAGAAACTGGAGAGGCTTCTCTAAATTTCCCATTTCGGATTGAAGAGGTAATCGAACTCCTAGAAGCATGGATTCAAGATGATGCTATCAAGCTACCTCCTCCCAGACGTCCACCAACCGAGGAATAAATGAAAAATCTCAAATATTGCCATTACCATAGGTTCGTCAATCAACCAACCGGTGACTGCAATAAATTGAAGCGCATTTTCAAGAGGAAGGTGGATGCAGGAGAACTCCAATTAGGAACTGAAGGAGTTTACAGAGATCCTCTTCCCGTCAGGAGCTGCATGATTTCTGGGGACTCCGTCCAAAAACTATACAGTCCATGATGGAGTATTTATGTGAAATTTTGTATTTTTCCAAGGCGTAGCATCAAGACATATTTGCAACCCTCAACCTGTTGTATCATGGCAAGCAACAATAGGCGATCTTCCGCACGCAGGGAATCAGGGAGGAGCTGCTTCACCAAAAATAAAAGAGGGGAAATAATTGAAGGAGAAATAAAACTCACGTATGTAAGTTATGTGAAAGGAAGAAACTCATCCTTTGGGTCATAACGGCCGATCAAAGCCTTTTAATGTTTGTGGTCGTGGCTAGCATCACCGCCTATGCTTGCCTAAAGCTCATGGACGTAGCTACCACTACTTATGCTTCTTCGCTCATCCAAGATTCATGGTCGTGGTTACCAAAGCCCATGACCACCATCACCACGCCTCTCCATGCCGTGCCTGTAGCCACCACTTGTCCCAGCCAAGATTTGTGCCCGTAGTTACCGCTCCTCCCTGTCAAGGATCGTGACCGTAGCCATCCAAGCTCCAGTCAACCTGTTTTGTTCCCACGAAAACGCAGTCTCTTCTGATCATAGTTGCTGCCAAGAACCATTGCTGCTCGTTTGTTGATACAATCCTGAGCTTCACCATAACAACAACAACTACGGATAAAGCTAATCATGCATATTTTATTTTCCATAGAGGAAGTAATAGAGTCACCAGTACGGAGGAAAGATGGTTATATATTTATTATGGTAAACCCAACAACCATACAAGATAGAATCACGTAAACCACACTTGGGGACTGAGGCTCAACACGGAATCCCTTCACTGTCAATGACCTCTTCAACTCAGAAGAGACGATCAACCAAGAAAACGTGACAGAGTCACCACTCTTCAAAGATGTAGCCTGAGGATATCATCACTTCCCTATCTGGAAGGCGCCTGACCAACAAGCAGTATTTGGCTCAGCCATCCATAAGCGTTGCTGTCAGTGAAGAATCAAAAAGGAAATTCGCACCTCAGCAAGCCACACATACCAACCGCATCATGCCTGCCAC
The DNA here is from genome assembly GCA_023531105.1 of Papaver atlanticum. Lineage (NCBI taxonomy): Eukaryota > Viridiplantae > Streptophyta > Magnoliopsida > Ranunculales > Papaveraceae > Papaver > Papaver atlanticum. The sequence continues at coordinate 5,883,689 of JAJJMB010011819.1, forward strand.
ATCACCTACTCAGAACTCAGTGCCGCCTACCCAAGGCCTGCACTAAGCTGCGCATCAACAACCACATCGCCGACAAAGTCAGATTCGGTGTTTCTATATTTCCAATTTCCTATAGAAGGGGTGCATGGACTGCCAAAAGTTTGGATACAATACAGATCTATCAAGTGCGACTCCCGCTCATTGATCAACAAGTGACGATTCCTAAAGATTGCCGCCTTCGCCAGTTCGCCAACCACTTTTCCAGCAAATGCAATGGAAGTACATCTTTAAAGAGAAAATAGGCTCAAGATAATTACACCTGGGGACTGCCAGCACGAGATTCCTTCACGTCTCTTAACCAGGTTATTTCTGATATCAGTATCATCACTGTCAAAGCTTTACGAGCCGCAGGAATTTCTCAACATGAAGCTGTACACGTGCATCAAAGACTCCAGAAGTACGCCGCGGAGATATTTTCACATATCCGGACACGCCATCGGATCTAGCACGCATCCAAAACTCCTTGCAAGAATGCACTGTATACCCAAGCCAGCTCAAAAAGTACAGCTCTAGTAACCAAACAGAAGTGTGACTGGGGACTGCTCATCGCATCCCATTCCATACAACAGTCCAAGATTCAGAAGATGGTTCAAAGGATGTCGCTTGGAACGAAGTCCTTGAAGACTTGATAGCAGCATGTTGGCAACAGGGCGCCTCTCAGCCCGTCTACTTCAAACAACGGCTCCGGAATATTTTAACCATACAAGCATCCATAGCATATCATCATCGCAATTAGAAAGGAAAGAATAAGCTTGTAAGCTAAAGAGCCAGAATAAACACAATTTTATTCCGGTCAATGCTCAGGAGTTTAAGGAACATTTTAATTATGGCTCAGCAGTCCAGGCACCAAATAACTTAAAGTCAAGGACGGATCAACAACACAGCTACACTCTCCAAGATTAGCCCTGACATGATCATTGCCGAACATATATTTCATCCATCCCTCCCAGGAGTGCAATGGAGTTTGGTAAATTTTGAAATTCACTGGAGAGGTTAGATACTCATTCTTATGGAGACATAACCTTTTTACACATTATGGAAAAGATCGGTGGTATTGTTGGCTACATGCGTAAAAGAGTAAAGAGAACCTACCTTGAGTTTTTATGGCTCACCTAGCTGCTGATTATAACTATTGGAGATATCTTTGTTGCCATTAATGCTTGCTCTGCCGCTACTAATAAAGAACGTCATTCACACCGAGCTAAATGTCCAAGTTTGATCAACTACTCATGGATATTACACTCACAGCTAGATGATCTTACCTTGCCGTGGACGATTGGCACGCTTGTGATAGAGCTGCTGACAGTGAGGAGGAGGAGCCAGCTGCTGCAGATGAAAGCACGGAGTTAGACGAGCAACAAAAAACAGAAGAGGGTCGATACCCCTTTTTATACGAACGGAGTTTCTAGAGTTCGAACAGAAGAAGTATTCATTCTTGCTCCATGAACGGGAATAGATGGTTGGGCGCACCGCACTCATACCCCATAGCTGAGCTAGAAACACACTACTACGAAGGCCACTGGCCACGTGATCCCGCTGCTAAAATCCGATTAGAATTTTACTGGTAATATCTACCTGCTTCGTCTTTTCAATTTTAATTTCGTCTGTCACCAACTAATGCTCCTAAAATGTCATTGTTACGTGCTAAGAAGGGGACTTATGTTGATGGTGGTTTTTAGTATAGGGAGAAAACTGTAAAAGTCTGCCTACCTGACCCAGCATCAGAATTAGTAGACCTTGATATGTCTATATTCCGCAAGGAATTTGAATAATATATAAGAATCTGATGAGTGCCTATGTCTCTCTTCATATTATATTGAAACTCAAGCTCCTAGATGAATTGTTCACTAGTATAGAGCCTAATGAGTGTTTAAGCTCCTAGTTGCATTACTCACTAATGCCGGAGTCCGCCGAGTATTCATTCTATGCTATGTTCCAAGACGAACTCTTGATTCTGACATGACATGATGATTAATGTTCACTCGCAGCGGAGTAGCACGAATCTCCCGAAGTGTCAGTATTGAGATCTGCATGAAAACACTCACGCAGGCTACACCACTCTTCGATAAAGAGATTTTCATGTCAACACGCTTTTAATTAAAAGTTAGCACGAACATGCTTAAATTCCTCAAGGAAAACCTAGACTGTCCATGTCAGTCTTAAATAGCAATCACGGCCACACGTTTTGGCAAGTCAATTCAACAAGCTTAGCCTCTTCCCAGCGGAACTAGGAAATCTCCATGATGTCTACCGGCGAGCCCACTAGCATCCCAGCCGATCGGAATCCTTTTAGTTCACCCGCATCACCCCTGATCGTTAGCCAGAACCAGGGTGATTGCGCTTTTTAAAGAGAAGGTCAAACGAGCTAAGACCGATCATAATGGTCTCAAATCCATCACATCCGCCCAACTTAGCTATCCTAGTTAGACGGTCTAGATCTTCTTTCAAATGATCAAAGAGGTGCTGGTGTGTTCACCGGTGACCCAGCTCCATCCCTGGTCGATCGACTTGCCCATGGCAAGCCAGGAGCGCATCAAATCGTTTGCTCAAACTAGGGTGAACGCGCTATTTCAGAAACCCTAATTTGCGTTGCGGCAGCGTGCTGCTGTCACAAATCGATCACAGCCGTCCATCTTCGCTAGCCAAATTGAATGGCTTAGATCCAATTTTAAGCGACCCAATAGATGTCAGCATGCTCACCGGCAGCCCACCTTTGCATCTGACCCATTGGCCTGCTCAACCCAATGTCCAGTGCCTTGAATCGATTATCCTAAATAGGTTTGGCCACACGGCTTCTAAACCTAAATTGAATCAACGGTAGTACGCAACTGCCGCAAATCATCTCGTCCATCAAACTTTGATAGCCTAGTCCGATGGTCTAGATTTGTTTTTAGAAGGCCAACAGGGTAACGCTGTAATCACCGGCCATCCCTCTTCCACAGGGAACGATCGGCCAAGTTGTAGTTTGCCCATAGGGTTCCAAAACGATCGCCCAAAGGTGGTCGTTCGCGCTGCTTATATACAATTTTAATGATTTTACAGCAGTCATTACCTGCCGCAAATCGTCTCAGACACTCAACTTGGTTAGCCGATTTAAACGGTCCAGATCTAGCCTAGATCAACCGATATGATTTTAGAATGGCTACCAGTCGCCACTCTCCTATAGGGACCGATTGGCCAACCTCAGACACATGCGCACAGCTCATACCAGCTCCCTGAAAATGACCGGTCATTCTCCATTTAAGACATTTAACTCGCGACTAATTTGGACGAGCTCTAAAATAACGATCCTCCCTGCACATCAATTATTTTTAGCAGCTTGTTTAAAAGTGATACTTCATGTGCATCAATTATAAACGATGCTTTATAAATATTGATTCCACAAATAATTTTATTATTTGACCTAAAAAGCACTATATGCTTCTTTAAGCAACGAGTCTCATGACTTGACGCATTCAGCAGCCTGTTGTATATATTTTTCCTACAAAATACTCGAGAATCAAACATGTCACAAACTGGGGGATGTTCACTAGGTATTGGTCTGGCGGTTTACGGCGTGCGGCGTGCGGCGTGCAACGCGCCCATTACGAGAAAGTGTCAATAAAGGATGGACGGTTAACAGCAATGAAAGAGAGTAGTGGGTGAAAAGGGTGACCAGTCTTCCCTCATAATGGAAACGTGATGGTCACCACCTCTTGCACAACCCCACTTCTCCATTACTAAACTGCCTCCACTTCATACGAGATCAGGGTGCGCTCGAACATGACTTGTATAAATAGGATTTCAACCTATTTCAACACAAAAGAACACAACTGTTATCAACACAAGTAGCCAGAAACCATATTCTGATACAAGTCACAAAACAGCCACACCTTCATAATTCAACATTCTGATCTCAAACACCTTCTTCGCTTCCCTCCCTAAGATCAACCCTTCTCCTTCACTTTGTGACCGAATTGAATCTTGAATGGCCATTTCTTGGTTTAGGCCAGAGTCTTACAGATTGATCTCTCGAATCTAAAAAGTACTCCTGTGTAGTGCATTTTTTTAGGGTTTGAATTCGTTTCTCATCAACACACCCAAATTTACCAAAAACAACAGAATCAGTTTTTACCCCAAAACACTCACCAATATGCCATATTATGAATGCGGTGAGGAAAGCAAAAGAATTAGGGCGCACATATCATGTTGAATATTATTCTTGCATGTATTCTTGTTATTACTCTTGTTTTCTCTTATTTGTCTCTATTAGGTGAAAATAAGCTACAAAGTGCTAAAAATATATAAGAAGAGAAGTATTGCAAGTATCCAAGTGCCCAAGTCGAATAGAAGTGGAAAAGTGTGACGAAAAGGAGCAAAGATGCTTAAAATCAAGAGATAGGCTAAAGACCATGCTTAACTTATTCAAATTAAGGATTTATCATCACCATCTTGAAGATAATTCAATTACAAAGAGAATGCAAAAAGAATGAGGTCATTCCGAGTTCGGACGAAGAAGTTATGGGCAAAACAAGCTTATCGAATATCGACGTCTACAGGAGGGTACACAAACAGATAGGTAAACCATGATTTCGTGGACTGTAAAGTTTGCATACTAAAACTTTCCTGAACACTATTTTAAAAAGATGGTATGCAAACTGGTACTTGTACCATGAAGGAAAAAATTCACAAACTATCTTCTTTTAAGTCTTTCTTTCGTAACTTAGAGCCGAGTTCCTGCCAAATATTTTCAGATGCATACAAACTATTTCTATAATATGTTTGGCATTAGAAAAGGCAGTGACTAAATACAACCCTTATTTGGATTAAATAAAACCAGGATTTTACTTTTAGGATTCTTACATTTTTAAATTGAAAAATAACTAAATATGACCTTAAAAAAAGTCAAGTCAAACCCTAGTTATATCCCTAAAATAACTAAATATTTTTATACGGTTATCCAAATATAACAATTTTATTCAGGAATATTTTTCTTCGATGAATCAAGATCAATTTTTCGTTGTTTCCAGTGAAGATATGGTTTGTAAAGACAATAACATAAGAACTGTTCAATTGAGTTTGATCAACCCACTTACCATAATTGGTTTTGTATTTGTATTTTTTCAGTTGGTTATGGATATCTACTTTACTCATGACATCATGACTATTCCTTTGTTGTGTTCTTGGATGAAGAGAAGCTACAAGACTTAGATCAGTTACTGAATGAATATAAAAAAAAATGATTTTATTTTATGGATGCAACTGATCTTCCGGTTTTGTTAATGAACCTTTAAAACGAAACTAAAAAAAGAGTGTGTTACTAGTTTTGTATAGTTCCTTCCATTAAACAAATATCCAAATTAGAAACTTCCCCAACAACCTTTTGAGGATGCTCCGGTTCGTCCACATCAGAATCGAGAATTATGATCCCGTCATGAATAGGGTAATCATACTTATTCCTACCTGAAGATTGCTTATGCTCAATCCTATGTTGTTTCAATCGATCCACGAATCTTTCAGCCCCTGCACTCGGTGACTGAGACGCTTCATCATGCTGAGACGCTTCATCACGTCTCCCCTTCTCCTCCATACTAACTGAAGCCAGAAAAGCTTGAACACGCTCTCGGACGATGTGTAAGTGCACAGGGGACATACCCTGTATAGCATGACCAGCTTCGCGAAACGGAGAATCTATTTTGGCTATCACATCCTCGAATGCGTTAGCCCTGGGTTTGTCGACTTCAACGCTTTTCTCTGGAGAAGTTGAAGAATAATCATCACCAACAGTTCCCATCATATACTGCAAAGAGGCATCATGATTATATCAACAATCGACGTAAAAAAAAATCAAAAATCAGATTACATAAGACATATGGAGCAGTACCTGGAATGAAGAAGAATGTAATTCTGTGATGATCGATGTGGGGAGGAAGGCTCAAACGCTTCTATTTATATTCCACAAATCAGCAAGGTCCCAGGAAGAAAAGGAGTCTCTACTTATCGTGTATAAAAGCTTTAGATACGGGATAACAATCGAATAGATACTTATCTACCTGAGGAAAACTAACGTGCTCTAAAAGAAAACGTATATTGCTCAAGGGCCGAGCCAGCCCCTATCCTGGTAATGTACGCCAAGCTTCTTTCGTAAATTTCTTTGACTGTCACCATCTGGTGCTTACCACCCAATAGCGTCACTATTACGTTCTAAGCAGGGGACTTAATGTTGATGGTGGTTTTCAGTTCATGGATAAAATCGTGAAACCCTGTATTTAATGCGCTGTCATCCTGCAAAGGAATAAAATCCATTTGAAAGTAATGAGTGCATAAACCTCTTCGCTCACAGATGTATTGAGCAATTCAATATATTTGTATATATATATATATAATTCACTCAGAATGGTGCATATAGCAACAATCCAAAATATTCTATGAATTTTATTTTCCACCAGCATTATTCACTAATGCATTACCTGTCTAGAACAATCCGAATAAAGTAAGTCGAAGAGAAGTAGGGGAAGCTCAGAGGAGCTTTGATACCCCCACCTATTTGGCAACGCTTCCCTGGGTTACAAGGCGGCTCTAATCGACCTACAGTAATCTTCCTGAACTTCGAGTTAGGCTAACAAGATACCCAATACGATCCTTTTGAACGACTTTCCTATTAAGCTCGTTACCCTATCGGTCTCGTACTAGTCAATATTTTAATGCTTAGGTTCGTGTTGGGTATCGTTTTCCTAAGACGGGCAAGAAGAGAACGGTGATGAAATCCGAACCCTTATCTTGTATGGCCTGGCCTTGCCCTTTACTAGGAAATTAAAATCTGTATTCAAAGCCTCAACATATATGCACCTTAAGGAAGACAGTAAACCCGCTGACAGGGGATTCGCGGGTGTTTAGAAGCTTACCTCCCATACCAGACGGGTGAAGAACCGCTGTAGTCGACTCGGGCCACTGACTCCTGTGTCAATGTGCGAACCCGAGGGGCCGAGACGATATCGTAATCGTCGTCCTTCTCTGCAAACAGTTTATATTTAATTTTAACCCTTCCTTAGGGTTTAAAAATAATAATGTCCAAAATAATGTCCCAAAAATAAAGTTCAAAGTCCAAAAATAAAAGATTACAACAATAAATCCCTAATTACAGTTTCTAAAAAAAAAAATCTAAAATAAAATAAAATAACTATATACAAAAATCTTCTTCTTCACTCCTTTGGACTCCTCTTTTCTTTCCTTCTTTGGCGATGCTTTCCTCTTATAATACTTTTTCTTTCCTTTTAGCTTCGCTCCAAATCTGAAAAGGAATAGAAAAATACCAAACACGTAAAGAAGAACAAAAATAATAAAAACAAATAAATAAATAAAACCTAAAAACAAGTCCGCGTCGGCGGCGCCAAAAATTGATGTGATTTTAATTGTTGTAGAAAAAGTGGTAATAAGATTCGTTCAACTCGGACTTGTGAAGAATAATTTTTAGACTTAATTAAGAAAACAAGAAAAATCAAAATAATATTTTGGTCAAGATTATAAAAAGCACTGAGACTCAGGATTCCACCAAATTCCATTCATGTGATTCAAATAATAATTCCAATCAATTATAGCTCAAATATTAAAAATATGGACTCTTATTCTTTGCCAAAAGTAGATTTTTGAAAAGCAATGACTATAAATCAAAAGCATGATGTATCAAAAATACATTGACCAAGCGTACATCATCAAACAATATCACACCCATTCAATAAAAATCATAAATCAATTAAAAATCAATGCAAATAGTCATAAAAGAATTATTAGAATTACCACATGCGTGAAATAGGGCTTCCTCCGTCATCCCAGTATTGGGGTTTAGCTCCTCATGGTGAAAACATGCTCAAAAGATAGAAACATGGCTCAAAAGGTGTTTTTATTTAAGGAAAATAATAATACAGCGAATCTGCAACGCTTTTCTGGCGTTACAGAAATCACCGTTACAATGAAGTGTTGTTTATAAACGATAACTGTTTTCTACTGTTGAAGAACGATACTTCTTTGTGACTGTTCCATGTGGGTCAATGTTCTTCGTCTCCTTCTTCCCTGCACCAGCAGAAAACAGCAGCAGGAAACTTGTTGTTCGTCTTGATTTCTCACTCCTCAGCCCTCCTAAAGTCCCCAAACTCTCGACACCCCTTCTATATAACCCAACCAATCTATTTATATCAAAAATACCGATTAAATCTCTCCAAAATCTTCCAAAATCTCTTCCTTTCTCTTTACGGCCAAGTTGCGGAAATTTCTTGTTTTACTTGTTTCACGCGTTTCTGAGCTTTCCAACTTATCCCAAACTCTTCCTTAGATATAAACGTATCTTTGGAAAAAAAATCTTGCCTTTAGTCTCCCTAAAATTCCAAAAATAATTCATCACAGACCCGTGTAAACTCATCCCTCTGTTTTGCTCTAATTCGATCTCTAGCCAATTTGGGTTCAATACAAAGACTTTAACAGGCCTGTTTAGGCCTAAGGAGTAAACCCAATCAATTTCATCCCTTTAATCTCCAAAATCGATCAAAACTCCAACCCTAATTCTGTCCGTGAGAACCATGTTTTCCCGCCAATTTTCTGTTTTGAATTTTGAGAAGAAAGTGAACTCCCCCTATCCAGTCCCGGTCTGTGTTTAATAGCAGCTTGGAAATGGGTTACCCCTTATCCAAAGTGAGAGTCTGAATAGAAAATGTCCTCCCAGGTGCCTTTAACAACTTTTCGAGCCAATTTCGCCGCAAAAGCTTATTTCTCCAAAAATACCTACAAAGAGATAAAATACCAAAATAAGTACAAAAATGGGTACTAACAATATACACAAAAGAGATGAAAATAGACACATAAATGCGTCTATCAGTAGTGGGTGAAAGGGTGACCGGTCTTCCCACATAATGGAAACGTGATGGTCACTACCTTTTGCACAGCCCCACTTCTCCACTACTTAATTGCCTCCACTTCCTACGAGATCAGGGGTGCGCTCAATGACTTGTATAAATAGGTTTTTCAACCTATTTTCAAAGGACAAGGTTATCAACACAAGTAGCCAGAAACCATATTCTGATACAAGTCATAAAACAGCCACACCTTCATAGTTCAACATTCTGATCTCAAACACCTTTTTCGCTTCCCTCCTAAGATCAACCCTTCTCCTTCACTTTGTGACCGAATTGAATCTGGAACGGCCATTTCTTGGTTTAGGCCAGAGTCTTACAGATTGATCTCTCGAATCTAAAAGTACTCCTGTGCAGTACATTTTTTTAGGGTTTGAATTCGTTTCTCATCAACACACCCAAATTTACCAAAAAACAGCAGATTCAGTTTTTACCCCAAAATAATAGTTTAAGTCTTGAGTGTTATTGAACTCAGTTATTGCTTGAATGTTCACGACCTTCTTGGTTTATATGTGAACATATGATGCACGATTCTTAATGAGTTATATATATATATGTATCTTATTCTTTATCAAGAAATTTTTTTTATACACTTTTGGTAGCCAATCTTGGTGTAAATCCTAGCGGAAAATATTGATTCTTCCTTCTAAGAATAGGTCAACTTGTATGTTCTTTACAAGATTTTTTCTTAGGTAAGATAATGGCAGTACTTGCAGTATTTAATCATTATTGGTTTAATTATTGCAAAGGTCTTATGAAATATTTGTGCATTTACGTTTTCATAAAACAACTAATATTTCATATAAGCTCAGAAGTTAAATCTATTATGTTTATTTATAAACGAGGAATAGAACAAACTCTTTGAGAATTTTTATCGCAGCATTGATCTACTTGTGATCACACTTTCGTGTTTTGCTGCTTGACATACTCCGTAAGATTTTCATATGCTGAGTAAAATCGAGTAAAATTGTCTCTTCAATCGTAACTGGCCTTGAGATAAATTTATGTCGATACTATGGATCCAAATCCTTGTGATTTGTTAATGTCCACAAAAATCCTTCTTTTGCACAAAAGCAAGGTCACTCATGTTGTTCTCTTGGGAATGACATTTAATGGGGGGAGTTCTTAAATGAAGTTGTGCTTGATTATTATATCTTTGTGGGGAGTGTGGCTGTGGAATCATAAAAGGGATGCTTGTATCTCCTAGGATGAGCGCTAAATATTTATTATTATGTGAAATCATCTAAATAAGTTGATATGAGGAGTTACATTTTAATTATGTTATTATGTAGTATCTCCATCTTCCTTAAAACTCGAAGGTATATTTTTATTGTATTTATTATGATCCCGCGATTTTCGTACATTTGTTAATTTTATCGTCAAAAAAGGGGAGAATTATTTAATAGTTCAAACTACATACATATGGTTTACGGATCATTATGTAAGGGAGAGTGAATCATTATAGATATAGGTTTTACCTATTATACAAAAGATGTAAGTATTTATTAAGGGGGAAAAACATATCACCATAGTATTACTTTAGAGTTGAGATACAATTGAACTTTGGAGAAAAGATAATAATACCATGTTTTTGTATAACGACGAGAGTTGTTATAGCTACGGATCTTCAACAACAACGATGCTGAGTTGAACACGTTCAGAATCATTGCGACCTTAAATAACGAAGAGTTCAAGGAGAGTTGAAGAAACCTAGGAAATCAAGGCATGATGGATCAAGGAGTTTTTATAGATTTATTTTCGTTATCCATATATATTAATAATTTTGTCACTAAAATTGACAAAGGGGAAGATTGTTAGAGCATTGCTCGGTCGAACTCACAAGTGGTTCTATATCAAGCTTGTTGTCAAATTTAGTTGTCAAAACTATACCTTGATTTCTACTCTACAATTAGTCAAGTCTCGGTCTAGGATAGAGGTAGTTGAGAAATGAACCAGTCATCATTTGCGTTCTACCATTTGAAGGAAAAGATGAACCGAAGCTTTTGGAGAACTTCATAAACAAAAGGTAAGTGAAGACTGAACCACCTATTTCTCAAGTTATATTCACCTTCTTATCCTTGAGACGATTATCTCATAACTAATTAGACTAGCTTCCATAGACAAGAATTTCGAGTTGAGAACTAATTCTTTAGTTCACGAATTTCTCGAAATATAATATAATCTTAATGAACATTTGTTCATACTTGATAAAATTCGGTAGAGAACATTTTATTATTCGAAACCATTTCTTGATTCAAGTATATCATTTGAAAATAGCATGGAACTGTGATATGTGTCATTGATGTTATTCAGGAATGTCGCGAATTAACTTAGAGAAATATAGAACTACTATATTCGGAATACAAGACAGTGTTATCAGTCTTACAAACTGAGAAAACTGTTATATGTCTGAAGTCATAATACATGTACTCGTACACATAGCGGAGTAGATATATATTGACTTTCAGATTTTGTGATACGCATATTTGTATGCACATCATGGGAAAATCTGTTTGTTTCGCGATCCGGATAAGTATGTATTTTCATATACAAACCATTGTGGAACTGTGGTAAGGGAACCAGGTTAAAGTATTCAAACCGGTATGTGAGCCAATACAGTTCTATTTTCTAGAACCGGTATGTTCAAGAACCGGTATGTTCTAGAACCGGTATGTTCTAGAACCTGTTTAGTACCCAAACCGGTACGCAAACTGTAAAAGTTATGTGATCTCCGGAACCAGTAAAGGTCTTAAGTTTGCAAACCGATACGTGAACTTAAAAAGTTTTGTCAACTCCGTAACTCGGTTTTTCTTATAAGTTTGCAAACCGGTTCGCGTACCTTGACTCAGCCGATTCACGAACTACTCAAGTATTTGTACTTTGTGCATTGACAAACTATGTCGATTATGATTCAATTGCAATTAAATTATTTATCTGAGATAATTTGTTTTTGATCAATTCTCTATAATACACTAGACTTATTTGATGACATGATTGTGACTCAAGATCAATGTCTTTGTGTTCATGGAAATGAGTGTTAAGCTTTTAATTTCAAACCGGCTAGTTTCGGATAACCATGTTGGACATAGTCTTTGTACACGGTTCGGTTACGGTTTACCTAACCAGAGTGTATATCTTGTTTATATGAATAAGATTCAAAGCTTTCATCTAACGGTGGATATTGTTTGCTTGGTTTCAAATCTATCTTAGCTTAAACCTAAATCAACCTAGGCTTTGAAGTCTATATAAAGGGAACTCTTGGAAACTGGGATCTTTGAATCCTGACACTACTTTTTGGTGTGTCCTAGTTGTATCTTGAGTCTTCCTCTCCAGAAACCCTTTTAGGGTTTAGGGACTATCAAATACTTTATTCGGATTCGTGAAGCCATGACTAGTTGTCTTTTATCTTGATAACTTGAGTATCCTGATCTTCTTCGATTGTTGATTTATCATTTGAACATGATAGATAGTAATCACAAAGTTCTCTTCGTCTCAAACTTTGTGATTCCACAAGTTTTATACTTGTGAGGTGAATAATAATCTAGGCTGCACTTCGGGTTGCATAAGTCAGTATTTTGAGGATAGCCAGATTTTTGTCAAGTAGCTATCGATTTCCATCACATGGATCTTACGTTTCATCTGATCATCCGTTTCGATCGTAAATCAGGAAATCAATTATATATGCTTAATCTGTGGGAGGTAGATTTGGTTTAAAGTCTTCAATTTAGTTGAAGCAACTCTTAGGTTGTGTGAGATCATCTAAGGGAATCAATTGAGCGGAGTCCTGCTGGGATTCAAGAGGCGTAAGGAGCGCGACTGTACCTGAATCAGTGGGAGACTTAGTTCGGGCTCAACTACATTCCAGACCGAAGTTAATTGGTAGTGGGCTATTGTCTGTAACGGCTTAATATAGTTTGATGTTCAATCTGGACAAGGTCCCGGGGTTTTCTGCATTTGCGGTTTCCTCGTTAACAAAATTTCTGGTGTCTGTGTTTTTTTCCTTCGTATTATATTGTTTATTATTGAAATATCACAGGTTGTACGTTGATTAATCATAATAGATAGGTCCGACCTTGTTTGTTGGATAAGACTTGATTGATCTTTGGATATTTGTCTTCGGTACCGTCCAAAAACTCACTTTGAGATTAGGTTCACGGATTCAATTCTGTAAACGTTCTAATCACAAGAGAGATTGAGATATAACTCTAGACACTTTCCTTGATTGAGTTTTAACTCTCGGAGTTGTGTTGAGTTTGTCCATACAGATTTCCTACGAAAAAGTTGGTGGTGTATTTTGGTACCCCCAGTGTTTTCACCAACATTCTTGTATTTCTGAAACTCATATATCTTTGTTTTGCGAACTAGTTCGCCAATCTACCCTGAGCAGAAATATCAGTAGTTCTGAATTTCTCTCTTATGATGTTTGAAACATTCCCAAGTGATAACAAATCATTTGCATGGGAATTTTTCAATTGATCCACAAATTAATTCACAAACAATAAATTGCTTAGAACTAATATTGTTAAGGGCCATTGAACATCTTTGCTAAAATCATATTTCGATATTTTTGCAAGACAAGCTTGACTTGAAACTTCTTCTTTGTAAGTTCACTAGAAGTCATACGACATCTTCTCAACAGATAAAATGGTAAGATAGTGAGTAAAATATAATGGTTCAATCTTCACACACTTGATAAATTCTCTAAATGTCTTCGTCGATCTTTAGTCTTCGAGGGTGATGTCTGATACTCAACTACCAAATTCTAACCTAGTCTGAGACTTGACTTAGTAGACTAGAAATCAAGATATAGTTTTCATTATCTAAAATTGACAACATGCTTGAGATAGCAAAACTTGTGGGTTCAACCGAGAATTGCTCTAACCGATTCTCTTTTTTTGCAATCAATATAATGAATGTATTATTTGTCACTTTCTTTAACAACTTAAACTATCAAAAAGATTTGCACTGCAGTCACAAAACTCTATCAAAATTATCCTTCTGGTAATGTAGTAGTTATCACCATACATAAACATAACTACAAAATTTTAAAAAGACGAAGTTGCAAAAACTAGAAAAATAGCCTGAGCACAAGAAGTCTCATCCAACCCAAATTCTACCACAAGAATCAGAAAAATCATTAGACAAAAAACACCAAGAAGGGTTTAAGTTATTCTTAATCCTACTTTTATTAAGAACTTGAACATGAGTTTCAAGTGGCCCCAAAATAGAGAGCCCACTATTCCTAATTATGCTTTTACTTCAAACTGTTTAATGCGGCCATTAATTCCCCTTATGTTCCATCTACCTACTTTAAGCATCATTTAAACTTAGAAGGAAGAATAATACCTCTAGAAGATTTCTTCAAATCCACAATATTAGGAAGAATGATAGAATTGACAAAATTATTGAAAGCACCCTTCTTCTAAAAATGTCCTCTTACTCTAGAACTAAAAACTTGAACAAGAGAAGATTCAGCAACAACACCAATCATAATTTCTTCATTATATTCAAGACTATCTTCTAAGCTCAAATCATGCATTCTATCCAAAATAATGAATTTGTTATTCCTGAAAGATTCAGAATTATCACTCAACTGAGCTACATACACTTCATTTAAAACAGGGTTAGAAAAATCAACATGTACCACATTAAATTCATCCCCCATTAAATTATTAGTAACTGTTTCTTTCTCAACCATATCCACTTCAGAAGAATGGAAACCAGACTCCTTTGGGTCCCTTGCTCTCTTTGAAACTTTTGTAATTCATCAATCAACATTCTCTACTGTAGAGGTCCTCTTAGGAATCAACTTTTCACCATATTCATAGGTTGTTTTATCTTCTTTGGACACTGATCCAGAGAATGCCCAAAAAACTTGCAGTCAGTGCACCTAAGGGGTATTCCATATATACTCAACTTTAACCTCCACAATATCCTTACCATCCATAATCAAAGAAATTATAGATATGGGAATTCACAATCAACACTTAATTCTAAACAAACCTTAGCATAAGCCATCCTAGTTTTGTTAAGAGTTTGTTTATCCCTCATAATAAGAACACCGATGTTGCTAGCAATCATCCCTAATCCTGTAGCATTCCACATATAAAAAGGAACTTATTTCAAGTTCAACCAAATAGGAACAGATTGTAATTTAGACATATCACGCTCAATATTCTTATGGTCTTACGAAAAAAAGATGTTTTGCAATAAAAAGAGCATCAAATTCAAGAGCAGTACGACGATCATCAGCATCATTAAATTTAAAAACAAACATATTATATCCATTAATGGTAAGATGAAATTCACCGTTTAATTTCCAAACCCTAGATACAGAATTCCTTACCAAGCAATAAGATAATCTCTTACCAACAAAAAAACGCTACCACCGGACCTTCATATATGTGGACCTCCTTCTCAAAAACTTCTGTAAAGACTTGAGTAGTAACTCTCTTCCCATCTTCGAATTTTGAGGGGGGGAAACGGAATCTCTGCATCTGGAATCAGCTCCTTCTGCTTATCAAATAAAGAAGCGCAGACATCCGAAACATCAGATTTCAGAGAGGGAAAATTCTCAAAACCAGTGGAAATTCAGGATTTAGAGAACTAAACCCCCTAAATCAGAAGACGATTTCTAATTTTATCCCCTACAAGCACCCTTTATCCTTCGGGAACAAGAAAATAGATATTTGCCTGAAAAACCATCAAAAACAACACAAAGCCTCACAAATCACTAAGAAAGTTGCACATCAAAACAAGATTGAGAAGGAAAAAATAATAAGAAACCCTATCTTGACTTTTGGTCATAATCATCCTGCCAAAGTCAAGATACTCTCTCTCTTATACAACTGATGTATATTTTGTTAAGAAGTTCCACTACATCATATAATAAATATTATATAGTTGAATTCTGTATGATTGAACTACCTATAAAAGCATATTTTCCTTTGATAAGTTCTCCTAACAAAGAATAACTCTTTGCATAATAATTTTGACTTAAGTATATATCGATCAATACATTCATGCCCACCGTGTATAATCATGTGGGAATTCATCCGAAAGATCCAACAATTGGTTATTTAAGATCGGAGTTCACATGTTCATGGCTTTCGTTTCAGATAAATGCCACGTGATTAACTGGTGTAAGAGTTCATGTTTTAGTTTATTTTTGAATTATTTTATGATGTTATACAACCTAAACTAATCACCGCAAGACTAAGAGTAGTTATTAATTTGATTTATCATGAATTTAAGTTATAAAATTGGCATATATTCCCTCTGTTTCTAGAAAAAAAATAAAAAATCATTGGTCTGTATTTCCTTTGTTTTTAGGCTAAATGATAAAGTGATAGTAACTATTTTCCATAAATGGAATGATTATCAAAATAGCAAGTACATGAGCACAATATTGGTGTTAACAGGTGCTACTCTTGCAAGGTCTAGCATAAGAATTAGTCACCAGTTTGGTCTCTTAATTTAAAATATTTCACTTAACTGAAATGTTCTTAATTCATAATTGAAATTGAAATTGAAATATAATAAATTAGCAGTAATTAATCCTCAATATACATATACATATACATATACATATACATAGTTTAAACACAAGTTTGAAGGCTGCAAGCTTAATTATTTGCCGGTTACATTTTCTCCTTTTTCTTCCATGCACATTTAAATAGCTACTGACTTTTGTTACCCAGCCATGAGGTACTGCATTATTTTATTAAGTTTATATCTTGGGTAATTAATTCGAATTAGGTTCATATGCAACAGCTTTACGGGAGTAACACTGAACTCAAGCTGAACTCTGAACTCAATAATCACATCTTTTTTCTATTTTAATGCTAGCTCAACTGGTCATTCCCGTTCCTCAAAGGTTTGATGCGCTTCAAGAGGTCCCGGATTCAAATCCCCGATGACACAATATTGTAGAATTTGACATGGAAGGTAGAGTTAGTTTGCCCCCCTTATGACATAATCAGCCCCCTTACCCGTTTCGGTTCCCTTGGCTGATTCCCCATAAGGCTCGCTGGTAGGCTAACACGGCAACCTGTTCAACTAATGTAGTAGTACGCTATTGGAGCTTAGATTGTTAGGCTTCCAACTAGTTCCTGTAATAATACTCTTTATCCAATTTTAATTATTCAATAATTTATTCATAATACAAATTCTTGTAAAGTAAATGAATCATTTAGTAAGAAAATTAGTTGTAACCCCATAGAAATAAAAAATTATCTGAATAGTGTTTTAGTATTTCTCATATACGACTTTTCTCAAACCCATATTTTTACCTACAATTAACTACTCATTTTTTGTATGTACTTTGATGTTGCTTATCGAATATTGCCATACACTTAAAACAAGTGGAATCGGTTTCGAGCTCCTAAATTAGAACCTCAAGAATTTATTTTACCCAAGGTACATTTTTGAAGGTTGAAAACATAAACACCTGTCTCAGTATAATTAGAACTTAGAAATTTGAAGTAACATTTCCGTCTCCCTGATTTAGTAAAAAAATTGAAGTTTGTAATTTTTGAAGTAACCAAGTAATTTTGAACTTGTGAAATTTTTGTCTAAAAAAGAGGTGCATGGTTAAGCAAATAAAGAATGAAAACCCCAAAGAAATGTCAGAATGTATAATTAGAAATAATGACAACTTGTACTTTGAGTTCAGTTAGAGTTCAGGTGTAAATCATTTTGATATCGCAAAATAGTTTCTTGTCAGGCGGGTTTAATGGAAAGAAAAACTCCTAAAAAATCTCATTCTGATAGAAATGGTTCCGTGAATTAGAGATGACATTAAATTAGTGATCCCCATAATTATTTTTGAAGCTCACTCATTCACTCTCTCAGAGATCCCCATAAACTCACTAGCTTTTCCCTAAAACTAGTGGATCACTTCTATCTACTAGGGACATGATGGTATAAAATAAGTGGCGAACAAGTACATATGCACTTGGTATTTTTTCCACTAATTAAAGCATGGGAGTACCCAATTACTGGAAATCTTACTAAATTTATTCTGTAAACACTGAGAACCGCTTCAGCTGAGATAGGGTCGACCCTAGACCGGTGGACAAAAGATTGGCAAGCTTAACTTCCTTATGCCAAAGCTAGACGGGTCAAACTAGCAGGTTGACGGGTTTAGGACGATAAGAATAACCCACCAGTTGCTTAAAAATCCAATATTGAGAACTAACCACCCGTTGCAAAACTCTACTTCCTATATAATACTACCTCCATCCCACTATTAGTTGACCTAGTAGTATAATTTAGAAATGATTTATTTCTCAAACTATACGACGGATATTCGTAAATTTTATAGCATTGAAAAGCATTTTAAAACACCTACGTAACGAACATAAACATGAGTATCAAATGATATAAAATCAACTATTAATGACACAAAATCTAGAAATAAATAGGTCAACTAATAGTGGGACAGAGGGAGTATTTAAAAGAAAGCCGTGTGACTTTCTAGGCCTCATATTTCTCGAAGCATGTAACTAAGTTAGCGGGAGCATTTTATTCTTGTATTAAAATCCGACTAAGCTCCTTTTAAAAAATTACTTACAAAAATTAATTGTCCAAGTACAAAATCCGATTTGGATTATTTCACCATCAAATAAAATTATTAGCAAGTACGGTAAAAAAAAAAAGACTAACCATTACCCAACACAAAAAGGACTAATAAAATTATTAACAACTCTGGGTCACACAACTACACTTTCTTCTTTTTTCCAACTTTCTCCCTCTGTACGACTGTCTATCTCACCTTCTTCTTTTTTCCTAATCGCTTTACCACCCTACCAAAATACCAGCCCCTATTACCACCTACAATACCACAAAATAGAGTCGTTATTCGACCGTTAGAGAAAAAACCAGTCATAAAAATGATCGGTGATTGACGAAATCTGACCTGATAATGAAATATTTTACAGCCTTGTTTCAGAAATCAATATCCAATCCCTTTTTTTGGGAAGAAATCGTTTAATAAATCTCAAAAGTCTTCTCAAACCCTATAATCCAAATGTCCCTTTGAATTATTTCTTCAGTTTTAGTTCCTTAAGACCTTGATTTCTCAGTTTGTTTTAAGACACCAGAAGACTCCAAGTTACTTAGACACCAGCAGATTACGAGCTACTAAGATACAGAGAAGCGAAGTCACAGAGACACAACGATATAAAGACTCTCGGTTTCAAAGTTTAATCCGGGAAACTTCCATCTTACCGGAAATTTATCAGCTTCAATTGTTCTTCAACAATCTTTTTTATCCCTTTTGATTTCTGATTATTTGGATTCCTTAAATCTATTGAATTTTCACCTAATTTATATTTTCCCTAGCTGCTATTATCTGATTTTGCTTTCAATTTTTGTTTTCTCTGTTCTTTCTCAGAAATTGGAAACCTTGCTTGACTTCTAGCTTTCTTTTCTCTTTTTTCTGAACTATGTCATCAATTAATCTCTGCAAAGGTAAATTAACATCTATCTCATGACTAGAGCATAATCGTGTGATCTCAGGTACCCTATGCTACAATTGGAAAAAGAAGAAACAATTGCAAAAATCAAGATTGTAAGGAAACTCCCAGAATCAAAACCCAAAGAATTTGAAGAATAAGGAATCTACAGCAGAAATGGAGGAAATCTCAACTCTTTTCAAAACTCTAATGGATTCCAAGCCAAAATCCCTAGACAAGGATGATAACAAGGAAAATCAGGACCTCAGCACAAAGGTAAGTACAAATCTAAATCCAAAATTAAAAGTCTTTACCATAATTTTTGAAACCATGATTATTCTTAATTTTCATCAGCATGTGCACACTAGAATTGTCATATTAGAGATATTTTGTGAATTACACACTTAAATTGTTCTAGGAAAATTCAGACACCCTGTAGTTTCTTATTTTTGGCAGTTTATTAGTGTAATATCATGGAATTGCCAAGGATTAGGTAATGTGGCTACTAGAAACAGTCTTATGGACACCCTAAACATAGAAAACCCAGAAATTCTATTCTTATCCGAAACTAAGCAAAAAAACATAGAAATGCATGATATAAAGAAACAAGTAGGAGTTCATAATTATCATCTTGTACCTCCTAAAGGTACTACAGGTGGCCTATGCCTCTTATGGAAAACAAATGTTGTAATCCAGATAAATGATTGTGCTCACAATCACATAAATGCTACTGTAACAAATCAGCAGGATAATAGTACTTGGTTGCTAACTTGTTTTTATGGGAACCCATATAGACCACTAAAAATGAACTCTTGGAACATCATAAAAAATATAGCAAAAACTATAAATATTCCATGGATAGTCATAGGGGATATGAATGTAGTTTTACATGAGGAAGAGAAACAAAGCAGATTCTCGTTTAATAAAAATGAAGCTAGAATATTTAATAAGTTGATTAATCATTGTGGCCTGATGGATCTTGGATTCATTGGTTACACTTTTACTTGAAACAACCAAAGAACTGATAACAATGTAATAGAGCAAAGACTAGACAGAGCTCTAGTTAACTCAAAATGGAATAAGATATTCCCAAACTCTAGCTTAAGAAATTTGGGACCTATGGTTTCTGACCATGTCCCAATTAGACTAAACACCCATAATCATTGGAATGATGGTGCTAAACCATTTAAGTACTTTGGGGAATGGATTAAACATGAGCATTGTAAACCCCTGATCCAGGAGTGCTGGAATAAACATGTTCAAGGATCAACAGCTTATCAAATAAACAAGAAACAGTCAGGAGTAAAACACACTCTGAATCTGTGGAACCGTAGATGTTTTGGAAATATTCAAACAAATATTGAAAATATCAAAAAAAAGATTGACATGATAAAAAAAAGGGACTATTACCGAAATAAAGCTACTGATTGTGCTAAATTAAGAAAAGATCTTGTAACTTGGTATGGAATTAAGGAGAAATTCTGGAAAGATAAGAGCAGAGACCAAAACATTGCTCTAGGAGGCAGAAACACATTTTTTTTTCACAACAAAGCTAAACAAAGGTATAGAAGAAACAGAATAGAAACTTTAAGAGATGAAAACAATGATTGGTTAAACAGTAGTAAAGAAATAGCAGATTGTATAACAAAACATTTTCAGAACATTGCTACCTCTGTAAACCCGAAAATCGATCAAGACATGATTGACCTTATTCCCACTTGTATAACAAGTATGGATAATGATGCTCTCTGTAGTACACCTATGGAAAGTGAGATAAAGAGAATCCTTTTCTCTATGGAACCTGATAAAAGCCCGGGACCAGATGGGTTTCCACCCAATTTTTTTCAACAAAATTGGGAGATAATTGGCCATGACATAACCAAATTGGTCCAAACTTTTTTTGAAATAGGTAATATCTCAAAGGAGATGAATGCCTCTTTCATCACCTTAATCCCTAAGACTCTTAACCCTATTACACCTTCTGAATTCAGACCTATAGCCCTAGCAAATACAACTTATAAAATAATTTCAAAGGTAATGGCAGGTAGGATGAAAAGATTACTTGGAAAAATAATTTCACTATACCAGTCTGCGTTCATTCCAGGAAGGCAGATATCGGAAAATATTACGATAGCACATGAACTGATACATAAGATGAAAAAATCAAAATCGAAAAAAGGTTTCATGGGAATTAATATAGACATGTCCAAAGCTTTCGACCGTGTTGAATGGAATTTTTTAATTCAAATAATGAAGAAAATGGGATTTAACAATCAATGGTGTAACCTTGTACATCAGTGTATCTCTACAACAATGCTTTCGGTCCTCCTGAATGGTTCTCCAACAGAGTTCTTTAAACCTTCAAGAGGTTTGCGTTAGGGAGATCCAATCTCCCCTTACTTATTCTTGTTCTGTATGGAGGCATTATCTAGAAAAATAACCCATGCTGAAAAATCAGGCTTAATTAAAGGAATTAAAATAGTTCACCAGGCTCCAGCCATCAGCCATTTACTCTTCGCATACGACTGTTTGTTGTTCTGCAAAGTAAATGACAAAACTTGTCACAACCTTGTTAAACTTTTTACTGACTTTGGAGCTGCTTCAGGTCAATTAATCAACCTAAGCAAATCGGACGTTTTTTTCAGCCCAAAAACAGAAACAAACATATAACAAATAGTAAAACAGATTTTGGGAGTCAAAGCAATCCCTCTAAATGATAAGTATCTAGGGTCACCCTTATTTACCAATAGATCAAAAATTATCTGTTTTGAGCCATTGGTTGAAATAATGAGGAATAGACTGCTCAGCTAGAAAAAAAAGAACCTCAACACGACTGGGAAAACAATCATGATTAAAAATGTCTCTACATCTTTATATGCTTACCAAATGAACTGCTTCAAGATCCCAGTTAAGATATGCAATACAATTACTAAGATGCAAAGAGATTTTTGGTGGGGGAAAAACGAAAAAGGCTGGTGGGGGAAAAACGAAAAAGGCTTAAACGAAAATGGAAAAAAATGAGTATAACTTAAAAATTGGAAATCTTTTTGTAAGTCTTTAGAGGAAGGGGGACTTGGAATAAAAGATATGAAAAAATTCAATTTGGCAATGATTGCTAAGATGGGCTGGAGGCTTAAAGAGAAGCCTGATTCTCTTTGTGCCACAATCCCCAAAGCGAAATACTATCCAAACACTGATATTCTTCACATAAACAGCACCCAAAAAATAAATGACAGTTGGATTTGGAAAGGCCTTCTAGCAGGAATTGACCAGATCAAAAAGGGTTGCTTCTGGGAACTAGGAAATGGAGAATCTATTGACATATGGGGAGATCTTTGGATTCCAGGAACAAACACACCTATGCAGAGATACACAAATGAGACCGAAGGATTAACAAAAGTCAAGCACCTGATTACGAACAAAAACACATGGGACACGGAGAAACTGAAAAGATGTTTTGATATACATACAATAGAAAAAATTAAGAAAATAAACATACCTTCCGAAAACAAAGAGAATGCACCTCATTGGTACTTAAAAAAGGGATATTCACAGTAAAATCCCTTTACAACCACATTAACTCCAACGGAAATGTAAATCCAGACTGGATCAAAATATGGAATATGAATACTTCTCCATCTGTAAAACACTTTGTATGGAAAGATGCTCACGCAATACTACCAAACAGTATGCGCGTAGCAGCAATCATTCCAAGGATTGATAAAACTTGTAAACTCTGCGGAGAGGGTCAGGAAACCTTAACTCACTTGTTCATGAATTGTAACTACACAACCCAAATATGGAAGCACTTAAACTTTGATATGCAGTATATAACAAATGGAAAAAATGACTTCCATGAATGGTTGAATGACTATTTGGTAAACAATAATAGAGAAGGACATGCTGTTGACTGGAATGTGTTGTGTAGTGTCATTATATGGTATATTTGGAAGACAAGATGCAATGTAGTATTCAAAAAAAAAAACCAAGATAGTACAACTACAGCGGATAACATTGTAAAATTCATAAACAGTCATAAGATGGCAACAAATCCAGGCTATGATGTACTGCAAAACTTGTTCTACAACCCCCTCAAGGATGAAAACTTGACAATAACCAATAATAACTATGCAGACAGGTTACATGGATCTCAAAATAAACATAGCACTGACAATGATGAATGCAGGTTCAAATGCTGCTATTGCTCTTACCTTATGTGACTATTCAGGTAACATTAGAGAAGCAAGAGGGATCAGTACAGATTATACCACCACAGAACAACTAGAGACAGAAGGTGCAGAAGCGGCTTTCCGATGGGCGACGGATTGTAGTGGGCACATAATCACTTTCATAAGTGATTCTCAACAGACTCTAATGCTGCTGATAGGAATGTACGCAAAGGCAAGGGAGCAACGGTATAAAATTAGCAGAGATTTTGGAAAAAACACAAAATTTGATATAAACTTTAGAGTTAATGCTTTTATTTTAGTAAGAAGAATGGACATCATATGGGCAGCTAAACTAGTAGTCTTTTGTAACAAGTATTCAATTCAAAACAATTGGAAAGGACATGGCTTATGGGCAATCCTAACCTATCTAAATATCCAGAATTGGAACAACGATGTAATGATTCACCGAAACTCTCCATTTGGAGCAGCTCTTGAACTGTGCTTTGTTTATGGGTTAACCCAGTAAACTAGCGTTAATTTAATGGTATCAATAGTTTTTAAATCTGAAGTTAAGAGTTAAGAGTGATTATGGTTGTTCAAAAAATTGTTTCTTACGTTATACTCCATCCGTCCCACTATTAAGTGACTTATTTGATTTTAGATTTTGTCCCACTAATAAGTGACCTATATCATTAAACAAGGAGATATTTCTAAAATTATCCTTTTAGTTAATTATAAAAAATATAAGAAATATGCATAATTTGATAGGCATGTTTATATTCGTTACGTAGGTGTTTTAAAATGCTTTTCAATGGTATGAAGTTTGCAAACATCGGTGGAGTAGTTTGAGAGATAAATCATTTCTAAATTTCACTAGTTATTATCCATAAGGGTAAAATTGTACAAAAATACTTAAAAATACTCTTTTCCATGCTTGCCTTAAAAATTGTGTAAACTTAACTTAGTGAGACGGAGGAAGTTTTAAATTGGGTGTGGTTTTGTGATTAATTATTGATAGTTCTGACATAGTATATTTCGATAACTCAACCCCAATTCCTAAGTTAATTAATGCTCGACAAACTGTGACCCTTGGACTCTTTATAGCTCTAGCCCCTATGTTATTCCCCGCTCTCTCTCAATGTTCCTGGAAGTTTGTACTTCCATTACTGATTGTGTTCTATTCAGACGTCACGCTCTTTTGTTTCATCCAGTTTGAGAATAATTATTATAGTGATGTTTAGTACTGGTAAAAATGCTCATGTATGCACGTGCAAGCTGGTCCAGGTCTATCACTTTTGTCCGAGTTTACCAAGTTAATTTTTAATTACACTTAATTACTAATATACTCTTATATTATTTATTTCCCATCACTTATATAGACATGGATTAAGGGTAAAATGGTCCAATGAAATTTACAGCTTCATTGCTACAGTGCATAAAGGGTCCTCCCTTTATATAATAGATTTTACATTTTACATTTCTTAATTATCTCTGTATGATTAAAAGTTTTTATATCATTTTGTTACCACTAAACTAATTATCAATTCACGATGAACAGATTCTCCAATCGGAATCATTTGGGAATTTTCATTAAAAAAAAGTGAAAAACCTATACCACGTATTAATGAAACTTAATATTAACTAATTCTCCTAAATTTTAACCAAGTTATTCTTCTCCTAGTAACCTTTTATCTACATAACAAATTGCTGATAATATTGGACTGTTACAATGTCACGGTGTTGTATTGTATTATTTGGAAATTGCTGATAAACCCAACAAAAAAGACAAGTAGGTGCAATTAAGTGTTGTTGTAATTTTCAGAGTGAACAAAAGGCGTATGGTATATACAGTATTTTTTGAAATCTGGTCGTTATAGAAACAGGGAATCATTGTCCGTTTTACAATGATAACCTTCAGATGAAAACGATCGTTGTGTATCCAATGGTTAAAACAACAAAATGAATAACAACTAGCCGTTTTACGGACAATCATTGCTCGTTTTTGTTCTCAACCGTTAGATCTTGAACGGTTATGTTTATCTTATGGCTAAGATTTCTAAACGGCTAACCGTTGGTCGGATACGTTTCACACATCTTATATATACACACGATTGTCTCACACTAAAAATCGCACCACTCCAAATCTGAGAATCACCCACTCCAAATTTGTAAAAAATACAATAAAACTTGAAATCTCTACAGATATTTTATTTTGTTTGGTTTATTCTTTTTATTTGTGCACAAAAATGGTTAATTTTTCACGAGCGGAGAATCTGGATTTAGCAAGAACTTATGTAATGTTTGGTACAGATTCAGCATGGGTAGGTGTCAATATTTGGAAACTTTCTAGGGAAAACTTGAGCCGGAACACCTTAGAACTTTTGGGCCACGTATAAACCGGACTCGCAAAGCATTGTAAAACAGAATGAGCGCTCTCAAAAGGGATTGTAAGAAATTTGCAGCAATTGTGGCGACTTATCTTAGGAACCCACCGAGTGGATGGAGTGATGAGCAAATAGTAAGTCGCTTCATATAAATATTTTAATTACATATCATATTATGCGTATGTTTATAATATTAACATTTTCCAAATACGATGGCATTAAGTAGAAGCGAAAGTAAAATTCATAGAGAGGAGAGGCGGAAAACCTTGGAAACATGACGCGGTTTGCGCAATATTGGACATCATGTGGAAGGTTATGACCCGGAGAATTTAAGGAACCATCATGGTCAACCTAGTCAGTCCACCCCAAGTCCAAGTTCTATGGTTGTATCCGAAAATGAAGATATTAATTCATCACCTACTCTCAGGGGTGATGGTACATATACCCCAACACAAACACGGTTTTACCCCAAAGACAAACAGAGGGGACTTAGTAGAGATAAGGCTACAATGAAAAAATTTATGGTTAAAGTTGCAGAATGAGGATGGAATAATATGATTAATTATTTTGAGAGAAAAAATGCAATCAAACATGAAGAGAAGGTTGCTGAAAGTGAGATGACGCGTCAGTTAGTGGAACAAGGGGCGCAAGGGATACGTTGGCTAGAGAGAAGAAATTCCAAAACGAAGGATTAGCCATCCTTGAAAAACAAAGACACAAAGATATGGAAATATCATTAATAGATGTCGATAGTATTCCTCAATGGAATAGACAGGCAGTAACTAAAATACAAGAGCAAATATGTGGTAGTATGGTGTATGATCCTCGTCATTAGTTAATTAGTTGTGTTTTTCATTTGCAGTTTCTTAAATTAGTTAATGTAATTTTATTTTATTTTTAGTTTCAAATCTATGTACGCTTTCAATGTTTTAATATTAAATCTTCATTTTCTTTAAAGAGTCGTTGACACTTAAATATTTATTCAAGATTGTAGCCAGGGACAATGTCCTTTAATAGCTCATACAATGCATCAAACTTAAACGGTTTTCTTGTTTCTTCACGGAATTCGGTCCGATCTCTCGTTTTCCGAATAAAAGAAATAAAAAAACAATAACATATTATGCAAAATAACTTATTATTTACACAATCTGTTTGTTAAGGTAATTAAAATATACTTACTCGACCTTTGTAGGACAATGATGCATGAGCTAAGTTTACTTCAAATAGAATTGTAACAAAAGTTTCGTTTTCAGTATTGATCAGGTTGAATCTTTTTTTTACTAAGATTTTAGTTCTTCCATTTTTATTTCCGGTAAGATCTTCGAAAGCTTGAAAAACACGGTCCCAAAACACGTTGAGTTGATTTTCTTCTCCTTCGATGGTACCTCAATTTGTTACTAAAATCCATGCTTCAACAACACCGACATCTTCTTCGTTATTAAGCCGCATGATTAATATCTTACAAAATTATGGGTTGATCTTACAGGATATTGAATGAGAGTATGCTCAGTAGGAGGCGTTTAAGGGGATTAAATAAAAACATATAAGGTCCTATAGTAAAGTTGTTTTCCAAAAGGATAACATGCACAAATAAAGTAATGATATGAGAGTTGTAAACAATATTATAATTTGGAACAGACAAAACATATTAATATGAAAGCGCACCAAAACATATCAATGAGACACTGATTTGATGAGTCGAAATAATGCATGCAAAATGATGACAATAAAAGTAAGAAACATATGTAATGACAATAAAAGTCATGCAAAGATATTATGACTAGACGAATATGAAAATGCACCAAAACACATCAATGACACACTGATTTGATGAGTAGAAATAATGCATCCAAAATATTGACATTAAAAGTCAAAAACAGATGTAAGGACAATAAAAGTGATGCTAAGTGGTATGACAAAACGAAACAGATACACTAATATGAAAACTAATCTACACAAATTATCAACAGTGTGACAAAGTAATGAGTGATATGAAAAAACCAAATACATAGGGTGATAGGAAAACTTATCTGACAACAGGCATCTGTAACAAGGGTGAGTACAAGAGATGACACAAATCGGTAACGTGACTTGAAATTTCAATGAAACACATACCTAAATTTAGTATAAATTGTGTCGCTCTCTACCAAAATAACACAACCCAATTCTTAACATCTTTTTTACTTTCTACATCTTCTTCTTTATTTTTTACATCTTCTTTTAATATTTTTATGCATAATATGGTCGTCAGATTCACTATCGTGGAAGATACAACTTTCGTTCAAGCCTGGATGAATATTTTCGTTACTGGAGATCGATGTTACACAGAATATTGTTCAGGTGTAAACTTATAGGTTTTGATAGTGTAACATTTATTAATTAGAAATGGAAATCCAGGCCAAAGAACAACTCGGGTTATACAAAACAAGGTTACATCTATTAAAAAAGAGGTGAAACGATATTTAGCCTTTGTACTGCCACTTTATCGAAACTTGTGAAATGGTTGGATTCTAAATGATTATGTAAGTGATTTACACTTAACTAAAATTATGTTTAAAATATTATTTTAATAAAACATTAATTAGTTTAGGAATGGGAGGCGAAATATAGGTACCTAGCAGCAACAAACAAAGAATTCAAGTTACGAATGTTATTTACTGTTAAAGGAGAGGTTATCCGAATACAATCCGGAGGAACTATGTCGTGATCCCTGAAGATGGCAACGAAGATTAATACCACTGTATCTAGAAGATAGGTTTTGTGATTAAATCTCTTGTAAACCCTCTCGTGACGAAACTCGGCCCATTAGGATCACCTAGCGGTTTAAAGGCTTGATGCACCAGCTAAGTACAACTGCGATGCCTACGACAGTGAGTTCGGTTAAAAAATTAAGTAATCAATGGGGGAACTATCTTGTGACGTATTTGAAATTAATAAAATCATTTATTCATCTTACTTGAATTCAATGAAATCAGTAATTCTCGCTTAAACTTACAAATATCGATCAAAATACGAGTTACCAGTATATGGTTTCTTTAAAACACCATTAACTACATTACCATTCCAAGTTTTGATAAGCATCATGCACCCTAAACATTACAAAAAAAAATCTTTCTACATGAAGCTTCGAAAATGTTTACCCGATCTGTTGTAAAGAGAGTGTCAATAGCATTCGATTGACGAACTCTAAAAATGAAATTAAGTGATAACGGAGTATAAGCCAAAAAAGGTCAAGGAACAGACAATAGATAGCCGACAATGGATAGCCGTTTCAAGAAACCTGAAACGGTTAACGGCTAGCCGTTACTTATAAACGGGCAACCATTACCCGATTTTTAAGATAAAAATGGGCAATTTTTGCCCGTTTTTTACTTTTTCAAAACGGACAACCAATATCTGTTGACTAGCTCTTCCCACAGGAATTCCAACAGAATAGAAAACGTAAATGGGAAAGAGAAATTAGGCAACGGTTTTTAGAGATGGGAAGAGGTTAGGAACCTCCATAACACCCAGTCTTAAGGCTAAAGCCACATAAATCTCCATTATCGTCCCTAATCCCAAATGAAACATTACAATATGTGGGTATATATATATATATATCGGTCGGGATCCATGAATAAACCATTATGACAAAAGTCTTTGGCAAACCTTCCAAAATGTTAGATCTTCTATATCTAATCTAATGGTTCATACCGGTGTTTACGTGGCAACTCAGTTGACCCTGTTTTGTGTTTGGTTTAATTGACATTGAAACGAAAATATTGAGATTAAAGCGAAAATATTTCTCTAACTAGATAAAAGCGAATTTTTGCTCCTCTATGCAACCATAGCTACTCCTGGTTTTACTAAAAAAATCCAAATCCAAACTCATCATTAGTCATTGTATTCACCCCATGAATCATCAGTCATTAGATTTACGTACTTCTTGATCAATCATTAGTTAGCATTATAGTTTATCAAACGGAACCGAGCGATCTTAATAAGGTTGTACTGATTCGATGTCTGAGTACTATAACTAAAGCCATGAAACTCTTCCTCGTCTTCGTTATTTTGTTGGAGTCCTATTCCTAGTATTTATATATATTCATCTCTTCCTTGTCTCGTTACATTGTTTAATTAACGTCGAAATAACACTGAATCCTTAAAAACACAATCGCTGATGCTTATCATTAATCTTCTGCAATTTAACGTGCTAAAATTCTTAACAAATACCAATATACCATGTCTTCATACAAAGAAATCGAGAAGATAGAATTTATCTCCAGAAAAATTAAGATCATGGTTAACCCAGTGATGATCAAAAACCAAAAATTTATATAAGAAAAATGCTAGATAAGATTGGAAAATTTTCCTTAAATTTCTCTATGTATTCATTCCTAGAAGTTCTTTACTCGTCTCGCAAACGCTACCAAACAGAGATTAGTGTTAGATAGATGCCATCTCAGCTAAAATTTTCCTAGAAGTTCTTTACTCGTCTCGCAAACGCTACCAAACAGAGATTAGTGTTAGATAGATGCCATCTCAGCTAAAATTTTCAACCATACGATGGATAACATCTAATGGGTTAGAAATTTTGTTAAAGAGCTTTGTCAAAATGGTTTGTTCACGGATCCGTTTACTATATATGCTACTAAATCCCCCTATATATCCTATCTTGTGATAATAATAACATATAATTTATTGACAATGGCCTTGTTTGTGAAATAATGCGGACACTGAATTACTATAACTTAAGTGGTATTTTAAGAATCCTATTATTGGGGTTGTACCCAGATGAGTTTTTGGGGCTTTTTTGGGTCATTAGTAGCACTTCTTATAACCCTTTATCCAATTATTTTCAATAATGTCCAAAGTACCCCCAATTTGATTGCGAACTAAACTAATAATGATTTGTGTATAGATTAAAATCAATCATTCGCCTAAAAAATTTTCATCATTTTTTTTTTGATTCAAGAAGATGATTTTGAAAAGAAAAAAAAAATAAATTTTTTTAAAACACTCATGAGAACCTTATACTTGATTCCCAATAATAATTTGGTTGATTCAATACCGAAAAAAATCTGGGTTTTTTGCAGTTACGGTAGAGAAATATTGTCGACCCAGCCGTGAATAAAATTTACGGATCGGAATTGAAGATTTCCCAGCCGTAAATTACTTTCACGGTTGGGTCGATAAGAACTCCCAACCGATTTTTTTTCTTCTATTTTTTAAGTATCAAAAACAGTTACAGCTAGGCTTTCCAAGCCGAAAGTACAAGTTACGGTCGGGGAAAACCTAACCAAAATTAATCAGAATAGCTTACGGTTAGGAAAATCTAGTCATAGACACTTTTTTATGGTTGGGAGTTCTTACTTTCCCAACCGTACAGGTAGGTTCAGGTTTCACGGTTGGGAAAGTGTGAACTCCATCCGTTATACAGTTTCAAAAACTATTTTTTTTTCCCTCAAATTAATCGCATCGAATTTTTAAGTCAATCAAAAGAAAAAATAAATTGTAGGTTTACTTAGTTTTGGTTTTTTTTATCAGATGAATAAGAAGAATGGAAGAAAAATAATAGATTTTGGTTTTTTTATGATCATCATCTTCATCACGATGCGATGGAGAATCATGATGCGATGGAGAAGAAGAAGAAGAAGAAGAAGAGAGAAAGAAGAATTATATATTTAAGTTTTTTAATGATCATGATTTCACTATGATGAAATTATAATCATCATTTACATCATATGAAATCATGATGAAATGAAGGAAAAGAAGAAGAAGAGAAGAGAATATTAATTTATTTATTTTTAATAGTTAGATTATAATATGTTTATAGGAAAGAGTATATTTGACTTTTACTATTGATTAGGTTCCCCCTCTCCATATTTAGGATATTAGAACCCAATGAAGCCCCCAAAACCCATAGACTTTACAACCCCAATAATATGATTCTTTTTCTAATTTAAAAATCAAAAATCCTTCAAGGTGAGATGTATAGTGATTTATTGTAGACTTTCAGCAATTTTGATCCTTTTCTCTTTAGATTACTTGGAACTTAGGTTTTTCCCTGTTATCATATATACAGGAAGTATTCTAACAAATTACTTAGAAATTAGAATCTATGTACAACAAGTACTATTAGCAAATGGCATAAGAAGGGAGGATCCATGGGCACTCTTAGATGGACACTATCATACATGATTTGGGTTATTTTCTCCGTAAAACCCAAACGATAATAAATTTAAATCTAATATTTTGATGACACGTTCCTCTTATGAGACTCTACATTCTACCAAAAATGAGCACAATTCGAGATACCAAATCTCACCATCTACGGATTTTAATTTCAACCGTTAACTTTTAACGGCTGATATTTAAAAGAGTAGATGGTGGTGTTATACGCCTCGAATTGTGCTCATTCTTTGTAGGAATGTAGAGTCTCATAGGAAGAACGTGTCATCAAAATATTGAATTTAAATTCATGGTCGTTTGGGTTTTGTGGAAAAAATGACGCAAATCATATATGATAGTGTCCATCTAAGAGTTCCCATGGATCCGCACTCGTACTCAAAACAATAAGTTCAGGGCTCATACAATCTCATCATAAGAAGAACCTAGCTAGAGATATGATCAGTATAGAGTAAAAACTCCATACATCGATACTCCATATATTAATAAACTCTATATATTAATAAAATATCATAGTCCCAACTTGGACCAATTACAAATAGTAATAACCTCCATATTTTAATATTAATAGATTTTTCTAGTCCCATAAGGAATTTACTTCCATATATTAATATAATCATAATTACTGGAAACTTATAGATCTTGTACATCGAAATTTAATATGAAATAAAATAATAATCTATAGTTGTTTGAGAAAATGATGTAAAATTTTGGATTGTTATGGCATCTTTTGGTTTGCAGGTGCGTAAGATCTCAATACTATGAGCACTTTCTTGTTGAAGCCAAAATATTTCCAACTTGTCGGGCATGTTTAAAGCTTCTTGGCATGTTTAAACTTTTGGTATATACGACTTGTTGCACATTTGAATGATTAAGGAAGACGTTCATATCCATTATCTTTTACATACTTTGAATTAGCAAAATAATCATTTCTTTTAGTATGCCTCCCTATATTAATAAACTCCATATATTAATAATTTTGTGAAGTCTCAGGATTATTAATATATGGAGTTTTTACTGTATATCTTAAGTCCCTTAAGATTTTTTTCATTAGTTTTAAGGAATCTGTAATGTGGGTATTTATAAATTAATCAAATAAGGATGTTTACATAATTTTGTAATGTGGGTATTTATAAATTAATCAAATAAGGATGTTTACATAATTTAATCAAACCTGTATCCCATTAAGGGAACCTAACTTAATTAAGTATTCAGTAGACTATGATCAGACTCTACCTGTACCTACTATATATATACATTGATTTTCATGGTATTTTCACTTCATCAAGTTACCAACAAAAGGAGTTCTCAGCGTAAACATACCTCAAAACCTAAGAATACTATCTTTCTTTACTTTTCATAAAACAAAAATGACAGGATTTGGTTCTCCTTGTGGAGCTTGCAAATTTTTGAGAAGGAAATGCGCAAGGGGTTGTGTTTTTGCTCCTTACTTTTGTCATGAACAAGGAGCTACGCATTTCGCTGCAATTCACAAAGTTTTCGGTGCAAGCAATGTTTCGAAACTTGTCACTCATCTTCCGTTAGGTGACCGCTGTGAAGCTGCTGTTACAATTTCATATGAAGCTCAAGCTAGAATCCAAGATCCTGTTTATGGATGTGTTTCTCACATCTTCGCTCTGCAACAACAGGTACATATTCATTCTCAATTTTAAGAAAAAATAAGAAGAAGAGGGTATTATAACAAAAGTCTAACTGAATTGTCAATTTTCCTACGTTTTCTTATGATGTTTTCCTTTATGTTTTAGGTTGTGAGCTTGCAAGCACAGATAGCAACACTAAGAGCACAACAAGCAGCTCAAGGTTTTGTTAATGGAGGAAATACTAATACTTCAACAAATGATCATACTCATCAACAAGACAATCACAACAAATTGTTTTACGGAGATTTTCCTACTACATATCCACAAAATATTCAAGCTTTGAATATGCAGTTAAACGAATCGAAGGTATTATCGGAACAGTTATATCAAAACAATAGTTCCATGAATGATAGTAACAATACCACAATCACTGATGAAAACATGTTTTATTATGAAAATGGAGTAGTGAATATGGAAGATTCACCAAGTAACCAAATGAGTCATGAATATCATGCTCAATCTTTTACACCACCCGAAGAAACTGTTCATCAGTTCTTGACTAGTTCAAGTTTTGATGACCAATACTCATCTGATGAGCATCATCAACATGCAGCCATGGCTTCTCAATATCTCGATGACATGCAAATGACTGCAAGGAAGTGGACATTCCAAGACACTGATCAAGTCGACCTTCAATCGATGGCTTTCGCTTATTTTCAACACTCGTGATAAAATATATGAACACTGGCGGCGGCAACAGATGAAACACCGTTTCAGCCGGATTAGATGATTAATTTACTCATCAATTTTCAAATGCTGCAAAAGAAGAAATGCAGCTTTTGCTGCAAAATCTAAATAAGCTTTGCTAGGTAGGTATCAGACATAGAATAGCAATCCATATATATATATATTATCCACTCTACTAATTATGAGAGTTTTTTGTAATCTTTTTTTTCATCCTCATAACTAATACTAATAGTGTCATTTTTGTTACATTTTAATGGATAAAACCCGGCATTTTATTCGAATGTTTTTTATCTAAATAAACCATCCGTCCGGTACCTACAAATTGCTTGGATACAGTGGTACTGATATTATGATCATTTCATGGATATTAGTTTTTGTTTTCCCCTAGCAAAAAAATGATTTTGATTTTGATTTTTTTTATTTTATGGAAGCATAAATAATTTGATGATGAGACACTCATTTCTGCTAAAGCATTATCCTGATCTCATTTTTGCCAACGAATACTTAATCGCGTTTAAACTACTCATTGACATTCTATTCTTTATTTTATTTTTTGGAGCAACTGAAATGTCATACTGTGCAGAACTGGAAAAACAAATGGAAGAAAAGTTAAATGATCACATTTGTATGGGTTTTTCTCGGTGGCTGCTAAAGGCCTACCATTTTGTTTGGGGTGTACCAATCCCTTATCAAAATATATTTTTGTCTTATATACAATTTGATATATCCTAGCAAAATGGTATCCCCATTAGCAGTATTGTTTTTCTCATCACATATTCATAGAAGGATCAGCTAAGATAATTTTTATCAAAAGCAAATAGTGAAATATGCCGATCACCAAGTGGTCTGGTGGTTGGCGTACTCCCTACCACTGTGGAGATAGGGTTTCGAACCCTGTAATTATTGAAATCCACTCCAATTTAAGGAGTTTGGATGTAGCCTAGGATCGGTGTGATGAATTTAGATGAGATGATAACCATACGGTAAATTCGCACGGAATAATTATGAACTCCAATGTTCTATCAAAGTAAACTACATGTGTTTGTCATTCTAAATCATGAGTCCCATATGACATATTCTGTATCAGCAAAGTAACTTATAAACCGCTTTTTATCTCATCACTAAAATATCACCGCCATCGAACCCTATTTACATAGTGATCGAAGGATTTTTTTATCATATTTTCCTTTCCACCTGGGTGTATATAAAATAAGAAGGGTATATTAATTATATGTCCCTAGTTTTAACACCCTATAAATATATCCTTATACAACAATAAATATATCCATACTTTTTAATAATCTTATCCATTTAAAATTAGATTACCTTAATACCCTCACCCATATAATATTTTTCTTTATTTCAAAATGGAACAAATTTCTTCCTCTACTACTTCACCACCACCAACATTCAACTATCATTCCACCACCACCGTTCAACGACCACCACCTACCAACCGCCGCCACCACTAATATTCCACCACCACTCCGTCACCACCACCAGTCCGCCACCACCACTAGTCCGCCGCCGCCACCACCACCGCCGTAGCCACCACCACCGCCGCCGCCACCACTGGTTCAAATATTTTTGTATCAACAACTGTAGTTGATCCAAATAAAAATAGAATCAACAGTAGAAGTTGATCCAAGTTTAGGGGATCAACAACAGTAGTTGATCCAAAAAAAAAGGATCAACAATAAAAGTTTATCCAATTTTAAGGGATCAACAACAGTAGTTGATCCCCTAAATTGGATCAACAATGAAAGTTGATCCATGTAAATGGAGTGAACTTGGCGTGAGTCGAACACGCATCATCTGACATGGAGTCAGTCATGCTACCATTGCACCACAAATTCAACATTTGAAGAACTTTAATGATTTAAACTACAAGTACGATTTAAACTACAGGCATGATTATACTAATCCAAGGAAATGTTGTCAACAATAGGAGTTGATCGGATCCCATGAAAAATTGAGTTAACAACAGGATTTGATTCCATAATGGGATCAACAACAGTAGTTGATCCCATAAAAATTGGGTCAACAACAAGAGTTGATCAACAACAGTAGTTGATCCCATAATATTAATAGCTGGTACACTAATATATTAATGGTTTTTACACAAACCAAGTCCTATACATGTCAGTTCAACATTCCATCTAAAGCCACTATTCAAACACTTACTGCCACCTATAATTTTCATTAATAATGCAACCATAGTTGATCAAAGTCCTTACAGATAGTAGTTCATACTAATTTAAACACGCACGCAGTTCCAAATGTATGCTAAACAAGGATTCTGGCCAGGTTGGGATCAATCAATGCTTTGCAAATTAAACAAGCTTCCCATCAATTAAATTATTTCCATTTCCCTTCCAGACATAAGATAAAGCTAATAAAAACTAACAATTAACATCTAAGCATATATATAGAACTTTAACTTACGCATAAGACTAGATTCTCATCTCCTGGAGCTTTTTACCTCCATAGGTTCATGGCATGTTATTAGCTCCAACTATACGACACCAAATGCATATACATTCGTTTAATCCAATGCTTTCCTATCTTGCAAACATTCAGGAGCCAAATACCTACAAAATCAAATCATGGCTTTAGAATAGTCCATTCAATTCAGAAAAGAGAACAAAACAATATCAACGCAATGTAATACCACTAGTTTTATTGCTTTCAGTGAGTAGTTGTATCATATTCTAACCAAACACAACAAATTTTTGTTTTGAAACTAATTGATTGAATTCAAATTTAAGATCGACCAACAATTGATTGAAGAGATCTATTTTCTTCTTCAAATAAAATATCTACTTAATTTAACTCGAACAAGACAACAACTTTATTAAATCAGTTCTGAAACTTTATCTTCAATTCTTCGTCATCATCTTCACCATCGAATTTCTGCGTAGATCTACAAGTCGTAGAGTAAAATCCTTGAAGGAGATTGTGATGGTTTAATACAAGAAGTTGAGGTTGTGGTGGTGAGTTTGCGGGGAGAATCGGAATAGATTGTTATCGACGGTGGCGATGGCGATGGCGATGGAGATGGTGATAACGACAGTGATGGCTAGAGTCAGAAGGGATGAGAGGGAGAAATTTTAGATCCAGAAAGGAAAACAAACGAAATAAATTTGTTTAATCAACGATGATGGGAGGGTAGATGCAACATTAAAGAATTACTTGATTTATGTTTTAGAAGGTAGGGATATAAATATGGTTAGTAAGGATATTTGTGAAGATCCATGGATAGTAGGGACATTTATTCAATTTCCACAAGTCTTAGCCGGCAGTTGCTCCTTGGTTCAGTGGCTGGGAAAAGAACTGAAGAAAAAAAGAAATGAAACTGTTGTTTTGTCACGAGACTCACGACCTAGTCTTAAGGATTATATAAGCTGGCGGAGGTGGCCCTGAGTAAATTGAGTGGGCCTGTAATAAACCCGATTAGAATCAAATGGCTGCCTTCCTTGGATGCCTCCAGTAATTCTTCATGGATTTCAGTTAGTTGCTTCTTGGCACCCACACGACTGCCCGTAGTGGTTTCCATGCAATGACAATTCTGTCTCTTTTGTGACCAATTGGACGATTTCTTGTTCTTTTCGGGAATAAGCTCCAAAATTCCCATAAAATATAAAGGAAAGCTAATAATACAATTTCACAAGAAAACTAGCTAAGAAAGCATAATCAATCGATACTTAAAGAGGTGTTTTTAAACACCTATCATTAGTCCGGACTGGCCTAACAATGTGAGAAATCAAATCCAAGTGGCGAATCACAATACACCTTGTGTGATCGTCTATGGATACAAGATTGAGACAATACAACAACAAGATGTTCACTTGATAATAGTTACAGTACAAGACCGAAACACTAAATGATCAATATCAATTGCCTAGTTAACGTACAAGTGTATTTACTTTAATTATTTATAATATAAAGACAATTATAATGCGGAAATAAAGTAAAGCACATATAATTTTGGTAACGAGGAAAACTACAATCTTGTAGAAAAACCCCAGGACCTAGTCCAGTTTTGAATACTCAATGAATTAAGACGTTAATAAAAGTAAACCTGCAACTTCGTGTAGTCGAGACCAAGCAATCTAAATTCCTAGTTACTCAGCTTCAGCAGTATTCTTGTTTTGATAACATCTAGCAAAACCTAAGTGCTTAATAGACGTTAGAATACTAAATATCCTAGCAGAATATATGTTCTCTTTAGGACTAGATCTAGTAGATCTTCTTAATGGTTCACAATAACTTCTGCTACCAATCTTTCAACTAGTAAGACACGATTCCTTTGGATCGTATTCCAAACAGTAAATGATCAAAACTGCTTGGTAACCAAACTCACTTTCTAATCACAATACTAAAATATACGATAAAAGCACAGTTATGGATCTTCTGTTTATAAGATCTGCTACCATATCCGAAGCTCCTTAGGTTACGAGATCTAACAAGACAATGATTACCAAAATAATCAATCTTGATTACAAGGTTTTTGATAAAATCACAAACAACTTGTAGATCTCAATATGCTTATGTTTATCGAAATAAACAACCTTTCTCGCCTGCTTTCTCGATTCTTGTTGTTCATCAAAAAAGAACCACTGATACCTTTCCCATCTCGACTTCGAAATTCTCTTGACCCTGTGGTATAAGCCACCCATCGGACCAAGTCTTAGGAGTATATTAATTATATATCCCTAGTTTTAACACCATACAAACATATCATTATACAACAATAAATATATCCATACTTTTTAATAACCTTATTTATTTCAAATTAGATTACCTTAATACCCTTACCCATATAATATTTTTCTTTATTTCAAAATGGATCAAATTTCTTCCTATACCACTTCACCCGCACCACCACCACCACACGTCCACCACCACCACCACCAACATTCAACTACCATTCCACCACCAACCTTCAACGACCACCACCACTAATATTCCACCACCACTCCACCACCACCAGTCTGCCACCACCACTGACACCACCACCACCACTGACGCCACCACCAATAGTCCACCACCACCACTGACGCCACCACCGCCATTCCACCGCCAGCACCACCAACACCATTGTACCACCATCACCAGTCCGCCACCACCACTGACGCCCCCATCAATCCGCCACCACCACTGGTTCAGATATTTTGTATCAACAACAGTAGTTGATCCAAATAAATATAGAATCAGTAGCATAAGTTGATCCAATTTAGGGGATCAACAACAGTAGTTGATCCAAAAAAAAAGGATCAACAGTAGAAGTTGATCCATGTAAATAGAGTCAACAACCAAAGTTTACACAAAAAATTGACATACGAATGAGTGAACTTGGCGTGAGTCGAACACGCATCATCTGACATGGAGTCAGTCATGCTACCATTGCACCACAAATTACACATTTGAAGAATTTACATCTATAAAATCCAAGCATTTAAACTACAAGCATAATTATGCTAATCTAAGGAAATGCGACCAACAATAGGAGTTGATCCCATAAAAATGGTGTCAAC
The DNA here is from genome assembly GCA_023531105.1 of Papaver atlanticum. NCBI lineage: Eukaryota > Viridiplantae > Streptophyta > Magnoliopsida > Ranunculales > Papaveraceae > Papaver > Papaver atlanticum. The sequence goes on from JAJJMB010011819.1 coordinate 5,923,673, forward strand.
AAGTTGATCCCATAAATGGGATCAACAGCAATAGTTGATCTCATAAAAATGGGATCAACAACAAGAGTTGATCCATAAAAAATGGGATCAACAACCGTAGTTGATCCCATAAAAATGGCGTCAACAACAGGAGTTGATCCATAAATGGGATCAACAACATGAGTTGATCCACTACTATCAACTCCATCGCAATAACATCCACCACCACCACCATAGCAACAAGCACCAACACTATGTTGGAACATGCACCACCACTGCTGCAAACGCAAACAACCACCACCACTGCCATCGCTACAACTATACCTTCCACCACCATCAAAAACATGCAATACAATACAATTATAATAGTGTCACTACCACCAACCTAACAGCATCACCAGTACCACTGAATTTAATAACACAGTAACCAATACCAACACAAAGCACCGCCGCCACCGCTGAATTCGGCCAAACCACATGATACATACTACTGCTAATATTAAAATTCAATAATAAATACCTATACTACGACTATTTAATTTGTAGTTCATCATAAAATCACATCCAAATTTATGCGAGATTCAAATCAAATGGAGATTTATAGGGTTTTTGATACTAACCTGATCTATCGCTTTATGTCGTTGGAATTGCTTTTGTTTTGATTTCTGTATCAACTTAAAATTCCCTATTTCGAAACTTAAAAATCAGATTTCTTGATCTCCGAATCTTTAACCGATTTTGAAAATTAACCAGATACCAAATCCTAAATCAACTCCATCTCGTCAGATCTGATATTGAAATTAATCTTCAAAATCCCGAACCAGTTGGCAGCGACGAAGGTGGTGATAGTTGCAGAGCTGGTGACGATGAAGATGGTGGTGGTGGGAGTGGTTTGGTTTGATTTTCAATCACAGAACTCTCTCTCTCTCTCAAATCTCAAATCTAATCAATCTCAAATCTAATTGATTCCTGAATCTGTTGTAATTATGGAGATGTAGATGGTGACTAAGGAGGTGGTGTTGGTGGTTATGGTACTGGTGGTGTTGGTTATGGTGGCGACGGAGATGGTAGTGGTGGCGGCAGCGATGAAGATGATTTGCTGGTTCGTGTTTTTATCAGAAGTGGAGAAGAAGTTGAAGTATATAACACATAAAGGTTTAAAATGGAAATTATGAAAATTACGATTTTAGCTAAAATTTCAAATATGCCATCAGGGATATTTATGAAGCCTGTTAGGGATATTTATGAAGGCCCATCAGAAGTAGGGACAATTATTCAATTTCCACTTTTAGGTATTTTTTATAGTTGGATTATATTCAGAAATAAGCCTGATTTTTTTCTTAATAAACAAATTTAGGCCCATTATTTTGCATTTTGTAAATATAGTCCTGCTATCAACTTTTCCATCCGTCTTGTTTGAGTCCCACTACAATTTACATATTGACTTTTTGTATACTTGTTGCTATGTTGATCTTCTACATCATTTTTCAGGTTTGTCGAGCTCGGTTCAGGATCGTTTCATAATTTTCAGGTTCATTATATCATTTTCCGAAAAGGGTTTATCATTCCTAAGTGTCTTGGAGTTTTAGGTTGGTGGGAAATCAGCATTCTAAAACACTTTTCAGGCTCGTTAAGCCCAGTTTAGGATTATTACACCGCTTTCAGGTTCGTCGAACCTGGTTTAGGATCTTTACATCGCTTTCAGGATCACCAAATTATTTACCTTTCTCATCAAGGAGATGTAGTTCAGGGGCAAGTAGGACATTTTAATAGGTGAGATAACTGCCACCTTACGCTTAACTGGATGATATCCGTTATTAAAAAAACAAACGGGCATATATTTGGAAAGCGCAAAAAAGAGGCCTATTTATGTATAAAACCCTTTTTAGTTTCTTTCTATCAGGTTCGTTTATATCGGCAAAAATCTTGAAAACCGAGTAAAAATTTCAAAAAATATAACAAAATTGATGCAAACGAAAAGTTAAATCTTACTTTAAGAAGATCAACAATCAAGAAAGCCAAGAAAAATCAACCATAAAATTGATGAAATTATTGATTATAATTTTGTTGAATGATTGATTCTTGAAAAGGAGAGAGTACCAAGTACACCACCAACTTTTTTCGTTCGACAACTTGCATAGAGAAAACCTAATACAATTGCAAGTAGACAAATTTAATGATCCTTGACAATAAGTATATAGAGTATATATCTCCATCTCTTCACAATAAGAAAGTCTAGACAATAGAGTTTATATCTCCATCTCTTATGATTATTTTACAAGAGTACTTGGACGATCTCAAAAATCAATATCCAAGATCAATGTAGTCGTATCCAAATAATTAAAATCGGAACTCTGCCAAGTATGAGATGAGAATCTCCTAATTGTTCCAGAGCAACTACTTATTATCTATCTTCCAAGATACGAATTCCACAAGAATGATTCTCGTAATCGATCACAATTAATTAATATGGACTTTGAAAAAATGGGGGTCTAACAACTACACCCAATATTTCGCTTAGCAATCTGTATGAACAAACTCCAATATAATTCCAAGTGAATCAACTAGACAGCCAGACTCAATCAATGGAAATATATCCAAGAGTTGTATCTCTATTTCTCAATTCAATCCGAAATCAAACAAATAGGAATTTGCGAGCCCGATTGAATATAAGAAATAACTTGGACGGTATCAAAAACCAATATCCAAGTGTCAATCAATTTAATCAACAACCAAAGATTAGATTCACAATTGATTGAACTTATGCACAACCTGTGATATTTCTATTATATAACAAAATATAATGCGGAAAAAAAATAACACAGACACCATAAATTTTATTAACAAGGAAACCGCAAATGCAGAAAAACCCCGGGACCTAGTCCAGATTTGAACACCACACTATATTAAGCCGCTACAGACACTAGCCTAATCCAAGTTAACTTCGGACTGGAATGTAGTTGAGTCCTAACCAATCTCACACTGATCAAGTTACAGTTGCGCTCCTTACGTCTCTGAATCCTAGCAGGAATCTACGCACTTGATTCCCTTAGTTGATCTCACCCACAACGAAGAGTTGCTACGACCCAAAGTCGAAGACTTGATAAAATAATTTGTCTCACACAGAAAAGTCTATTGTATAGATAAATCTGTCTCCCACAGATAAACCTATGAGTTTTGTCCGTCTTTTGATAAATCAAGGTGAACAGGAACTAATTGATATACCAGACTTATATTCCCGAATAACAGCCTAGAAATATCAATCACCTCACAATAATCTTAATTGTATGGTAACGAAGCAAGATATTGTGGAATCACAAACGATGAGACGAAGATGTTTGTGACTACTTTTTATCTTGCCTATCGGAGATTAAATCTCGAGCCAATCTTAGAGAAGATAGTACTCAATCACGATAGAAAATGCAAGATCAGATCACGCAACTACAGAGAAAATAGTTGGGTCTGGCTTCACAATCCCAATGAAGTCTTTAAGTTGTTAACCTACAGGGTTTCGTGAAAAACCTAAGGTTAAAGGAGAATCGACTCTAGTCGCAACTAGTATCACACAGGAGGTGTGGGGATTAGGTTTCCCAGTTACTAGAGTTCTCCTTTATATAGTCTTCAAATCAAGGTTTGCAATCAATGTTACCTTGGTAACAAGGCATTCAATATTCACCGTTAGATGAAAACCTGATTAGACTCAAGCTAATAACTTTCAACCGTTAGATCGAACTTAGCTTATTACACACAAATGAAATGTACCTTCATTTAGATGTGAGTAACCGTACCTAAACGTGTACACCTTGTTGGCTCAACAATAGTTAACCAAAGTTAGCCATATGAACTTAAAAAACGGGGGTCTAACAACCTCACCCAATATTTCGCTTAGCAATCTGTATGGACTAACTCCAATATACTTACAAGAGAATCAACTAGATAGTTAGACTCAATCTTATAAAAAAGTATATCAAAGAGTTATATCTCAATCTCTCAATTCAATCCGCAATCAAACAAATAATAATTTACGATCCCGATTGAATATAAGAGAGATAACATGAACGGTACCAAAGACCAATGTTCAAGGATCAATCAATTTCAATCAACAACCAAAGGTTGGATTTACCAATTGATCGATTCAACGCACAACCTGTGATATTTCAATTATATAACAAAATATAATGCGGAAAAGAAATAACACAGACACCAGAAGTTTTTGTTAACTAGGAAACCGAAAATACAGAAAAACCCTGGGACCTAGTCCAGATTGAACACCACACTGTATTAAGCCGCTACAGACACTAGCCTACTACAAACTAACTTCGGTCTGAACTGTAGTTGAACCCCAATCAATCTCACACTGATTCAAGGTACAGTTGCGCTCCTTACGTCTCTGATCCCAGCAGGATACTACGCACTTGATTCCCTTAGCTGATCTCACCCACAACTAAGAGTTGCTACGATCCAAAGTCGAAGACTTGATAAACAAATCTGTATCACACAAAAAAGTCTATAGGAATAGATAAATCTGTCTCCCACAGAAATACCTACGGGTTTTGTTCCGTCTTTTGATAAATCAAGGTGAACATGAACCAATTGATATACCGGACTTATATTTCCAAAAAACAGCCTAGAAATATAAATCACCTCACAATAATATTAATCGACTAGCGAAACAAGATATTGTGGAATCACAAACGATGAGACGAAGGTGTTTGTGACTACTTTTCTATCTATTGTATAGATAAATCTGTCTCCTACAGATAAACCTATGAGTTTTGTTCCGTCTTTTGATAAATCAAGGTGAACATGAACTAATTGATATACCAGACTTATATTCCCGAAGAACATCCTAGAAATATCAATCACCTCACCATAATCTTAATCTTATGGTAGCGAAACAAGATATTGTGGAATCACAAACGATGAGATGAAGGTGTTTGTGACTACTTTTCTATCTTGCCAATCGGAGATATAAATCTCAAGCCAATCTTACGATTGTACTCAATCATGATAGAAACAACAAGATCATATCACACAACTACAAAGAAAATAGTTGGGTCTGGCTTCACAATCCCAATGAAGTCTTTAAGTCGTTAACCTATAGGGTTTCGTGAAAAACCTAAGGTTAAAGGAGAATCGACTCTATCTTATATAACTAGTATCACCCAGGAGGTGTGGGGGATTAGGTTTCCCAGTTGCTAGAGTTCTCCTTTATATAGTCTCCAAATCAGGGTTTGCAATCTAAGTTACCTTGGTAACAAAGCATTCAATATTCACCGTTAGATGAAAACCTGATTAGATTCAAGCTAATATCTTTCAACCGTTAGATCGAACTTAGCTTGTTATACACAAATGAAATGTAACTTCATTTAGGTTTGAGTAACCGTACCTAAACGTGTACACTTATTTGGTTTAACAATAGTTAACCAATGGTTATCCATATGAGCACTTTCATATCAACCTTATTCATCTTCACCATAACTAGTTCAAGTGATTCAAATAAACTAGTTAGAGAGTTGTTCAATTGCTTAGATATTATAGAAGTATACAAGACACAATCGAAACAAAATCGGTTTTGATTCACTCGAATCGATTCATGAACATTATAGTCACGATTTGCAAAGATTGCATTCCTTAATATATAAATGTTTTAGTTCATGAACAAACCGATTTTAGAAAGTAACCTACTTAAGTATGCATACGGGTACGCGTACTTAAGTAATCGGATTGAGTTTGTTTTTCACTTTAAAACTCCAGCAGAAATTCACGGACGTGAAGTTTCCACCAGTATGCGTACGGGTACGCATACTTACCCGGATTTCCAACAACCGCCAGTACGCGTACGGGTACACATACTTTGGGTTCCCGGTTTTGGAATTTTACACAAATGTGAGAACATACCATGTTTATATCCAAAGATGGTTACATGTTCTAAACTCTAATTTCAGTCATTGAAACTTTCTTAGAGGATGTTATATAGTTGTTATTCACAAACTATTTTTCATCAAAGAGATTTTCAAGTTATTGAAATAATCAACATGACTTTCGTCACGAGTAAAGATGAACTTGGCCAAAGAAAAAGTTTACCAACACATATTTCGAGAAATAGATAAGCGAGATAAACTCGGCTCGAAATAGCAAATGTGTATAATCGAAGTCTATATAACAATATGACTTTTGTCTCAAGATAGGAGATAGAATAGATAGACTTTTAAGTGATAGATAAATTCAAGTCTCCACATACCTTTTTGTCGATGAATTTCCAAAAGTTCCTTGAGTAGTTCTTCGTCTTTGCATGATGAACGCCGTGGAGTCTAGAGCTCAACTACACTTACTATCCTAGTCCGAGACTTAGATATAAGTAGACTAGAAATCAAGACTTATAGTTTTGTAAACTAAAATTGACAACAAGCTTGAGATAGTAACGCTTGCGAGTTCGACCGAGCAGTGCTCTAACAGTCTCCCCCTTTGTCAATTTTAGTGACAAAACTATCAATACATATGGAATACAAAATAAATAAACTTTGTAGCTCTCAATCCAAATGCTTGATTTCCTTGGTTCTTAAACATTACTCGAAATCTTTGTCACTTCCAAGTACTGCAATGATTCTGAACGTGTTCAACTCAGTATCATAGTTGTTGAAGATCCGTAGCTATAACAATGAGAAAACAGTTGCTCTCAATCATTGTTATACAGTGTCATAGTATTATTACACAACATCAAAGTTCAATTGTATCACAACTTTGACAACAATACTATGGTGATATGTATCACTCCCCCTTAGTCAATACTTCATCTCACATGAAAACCACTTCCCCTTACATAATGATCCGTAAACCATATGTATTTTTAGTGTGAACTACACATTAATTCTCCCCCTTTTTGTCAATAAAAATTGGCAAAGGTACGAAAATTATTGGGATCCTAATGAAATTTCCATAGAGATACTTCATGATCAAAAGAGAACAACATATCAACTTGTTTAGATGCCATCATATAGACGAAGCTAAATGCATTCATCAAGGAGTTTATAAAGATACAAGATAACTCCTACAATATTCCACAACCGTACTCCACAAAGATTTGGCAATTAAGCACAAGTTCAATTAAGAACTCTCCCCCATAAAATGTCATTCCCGAAATAACAACAAGAGCGACCTTACTTTCATAAAAAAAATAAGGATTTCTTTGGACATATAACAAACCACATGAAACGTGAATTTGTATCCAAAATAATCAATTAAATTAACCACAAGAGAACCCATGATAAATTTAATCGGAAATGCTCACATAAGAGAACTTACGGAGCCGCACAGTATTTACACAAAAATGTGGATCAGGGAAGACCAATACTGCGAAATAGATAAAGATTCATTCTATCTTTCATCACTATTTGCATAGAGACATATAATAGACTTAATCTTTTTAAACAAAAGTTCATCTTATCTTCCATCAATATTTGCATAATGGCATATTAGGCTTAACTTTTGTTTGTCAAAAGTTCATTCAATCTTTTATCAATATTTGCATAATGACATATGAAAGACTTAAATTTTGACATTTATGGGACAATCATAGATCACGGACGCAAACACACATAACCCATAACAAGTTGCAATATATGAAACCATAAAGATTAATACTGCAAAATCATCTTCCAAATAAACTGTAGAATTTGAATAAATAAATCTAAAAACATTACAAGATGAAAATCGTTGGAAATAGCTATGTGTACTCACAATAATGGCTATTCCAAACCCCTAGTTAAAACACAGAATAAATTCTCATAAGAAGTGTAGATGGTGAAATTTGGATAAGGGGCAAAAGTATCATTTCAACCCTATAGACAGAATTCAACTCTCATGGGAGAGATTAAGCCCTTGGCCCTTAAGGCATCCTTAGCCACGATTTATAGTATACGTCCCCGCGAGACACTGCTGGTCGTGATGCCGTGATTCCTAGCGTACATCCTCGACGAGATACTGCTGGTCACGTAGGTTCTGTAGAGCGTAAAACGTCCCCGACAGACTTATGAACCAGAACAGCCACAATTCCAGCATGTCTTCGCGAGACGCAGCTGATTGTGATGCCATGATTCCTAGTATACATCCTCAACGAGATGCTGCTGGTCATGTAGGCTCTGTAGATGCGTAAATACGTCCCCGAAAGACTTATGACCCAGAGCGGAGATTTGCATATCTCCTGTAAGCACGACTCACCCTATTTGAGATCAAGGACTGATTCCTAGTACATCATCGCGAGATACAATGGTCATGTTTGCTCTAGGCTCTGACTCGACTTACTGAGGTTTTTGAATAACTCTTAGGACATCCCCGTGAGATACGCTGGTTATTCTGCCACCGGGCCCTTTCGACAGACTCCCAGAACATCCTTTCAGTTTACACTTGTCTTGTTGGCCCATTATATAGACACACAGTTGATTCCTAGCACATCTCTGTAAGATACGCTGGTCAAAGACAAATGAGACAAAGTCTCGTAGAGGCATTAATTTGGCGTACAAAGCCTTTTTCTCTCTCAGGACGAGTCCCAGAATCTCGGAGAGATTCAAATCCTTTCGCAAAATCTCGGAGAAATTCAAATCTCTCCTCAAAATCTCGAAGAGATTCACAGAACACGCCTCACCTAGGGCTCAAGCCTATTTCTCAGCCTCTCAAACACACTCACGGATAGTAAATTGAGCTTGAACTATACATGTCTATCCAAAAACGTGGATAAGCTCTCTTGAGCTCCACATGCTCAACAAAGGGACCCACAAACATAATATGGTCTTCACATGACATATGTGACCGGCCATGGAGAGAGGGAGATCATCCTCAGCTCCTCTCACACTCTGCACACGATTCATGAGGAATTTCATGCCTTTTTATGTGACTCATCCTAGTCATTCTCACAAATCAGAGAATATCTCTCTATCTTGGTCAACTCGGCTAAAGAGAATATTTCTCTCTCAACACATCATCACAAAGGCTGACTCAGCTTCACACAAATGGGGGGATATCAATTAGGGTTTTGATTTGGTAGTCTACAGCACATGTGAGGAATACCCGGCTTATTTCTCACCACAGAAGAGAGTAAAGGCGGTGGAATAATGAGATAAGATCAACCTAGTTTATCCCTATTCATGAAGACACGGGAGAATTCATCTATAAATAGGTCATCTATTTCTCCAAGCTACGACGATCTTTCTCATAACCTCTCAGATTAATTCTTCTTAAAACCCTAGAATTCTCTGATCTCTCCCTTCATCTGCTTCCCTCCCTAAGACCAGCCCAAAATCTCTTCCCTGTGACCGAAACATCCTTTGAACGGCCACTGTGCGTGGTTTAGGCGAAGACTGTTTGTGCTCAACCTCCCATAACTCACTTTCAGAGAAAACACGTGAAACAGAGATAAGAAAAGAAATATCGCAACTTGTGGAGAAAGGAAAAAATCAAAGTTATTCTCGGATTTCTTGGCCCTATGATGTATAAAAGAGTTGGTTCGAGTCCTAGGAAGGGGATGAAGAAGTTAGGGGAAGTTTAGAGCCTTAGAGAAGCGGAAAAAAAATCAACTGGAGTCGAACGCGTTCTGCTGCTGCTGCTGCTGAAGAAGAAGAAGACGAAGAACATAAGACCCACAGAGTCAGTCAGAGAAGCAGTCTTATATTCAACTACACAAAGCTCCTGTCGTTCCCGTCTGCAGTCACCGAAACCTTTCAGCAACGATTCAGTCTTCTGTTTTAGACTTTCAGCGACTACAGTATACTCTTTTCTCCATTGTAATCAGTTTTTGAGCTATAAACATGTATTTTTAGCAAGTGATTAATATGAGGAGCTAAACCCCTTTGCTGAGGCGGTAGAGGAAGCTATTTTTCCAACAAAAAGTGGTATATTCTATTTTATTTATTTTATTACAATTATTTTATGATTATTTGCCTTGATTGAAAATTGTTTGAATGATTTTTGTTGAGCAATTGTTATTTCTTTTGATAGAGCATTCTTGGACCTAGGTTTTTGATGTTTTATGCTTCGGATTTACACTTGTTGTTTTGAAAATCTACATGTTGCAATAGTTTAGAATCAAATTGAACGATAAAATTGCATGAATATAAATACTGGATTAAATCACTTTGAACTTGGAAAATAGTGGAATCTCAGCCTCAGTGTTCTTTTAATATTGATAACAACTTTGTCAGTGTTTGCTATAATTTTTAGTGATTTTTCTATTTAGTTTTGAATTTAAGTCTAAAGTTATCCTTCATAAGTTCGAGAATCGAATCCCTCTTTTTACTACAACTTAAAAAACACATCAAGAGTTATCCCTACCAGCACTTTCTCTCTCTTTCGAGTTTGACCTTAGTGAATAGGATAGTGCGTCCTGGATCACATGGATCTCTTCCTGCATAACAAAACGCACTAGTAACCTATTTTAATAAAAATCTACTTATAGTCCTTGAAAACGTTTGATAAGGACCAAGGAGAACTCCCGGAGGCTAAACAGAATCTTGCAAAATCTCAGATCGATATCCAGACTTATCTGAAAATGCCTTTAGAGTTACCAGTAGGGATAGATCCAACAAATCTAGATTGAGTACACGTTTCCTAAAGAATGAGTACTAAAACTGCTAAGAATAGCACTGACGGGATCTTGCCTGCAATCGACCTCACCGGAGAAGATAAAGCTCATTACGAACGCGACAGAGCAAAGGAGAAACCATCCAGACGACTTTATCACTCTCAAGGACCTCAAGGACCAGATGACACTCTAAACTTGGAGATTCTGACGAATATTTGCTCCAAAATTCGTTTAGGTCAAGGGCCCTCAACCTGATCACAGGGGACTCGGATAAACTTAGCGAAAACTTGGAAAGGTTCCAAAAAAATTCGTGACCTAGACAAAAGCTTTGCAGAGCCACATAAGGTCATAAATCGCCAGCCGAGATGCATCTTGTCGTTTTCGTGTTTCAGAGGATCATGACCAGAACGCAACAAAGTATAAGATGAGACTCGCTTCCAAGACATTGCTAGGCCAAAGCCCAAACTTATCTGAAGTTTCAAAGCCGCCGGTCTATATGTTATCTCAACACCCGTCCCGTCAAAAAGAAAAGGAGTCCTAACGATTGTACGACTAAGTCTCGATGAGCCACCATCTCGGCTACACCAACGATTATCCAGTATCATTTTCTGATGGGACCTCAGTTCACCCAAGAAGGAGAAGGAGAATATCTTCGCACCTGAATACCAAGGGAAAAGAAATCTGAAGTGCCAACAATTTAGATAAAACTCCGTTACTCGCATACATCTACAACCATCTACTGTCACTGAAGTAAAACAAGAGAAGTATCTGAGACCATATCTTCAGGATACACGTTACTCATTTAGGCGCATACTAGCAGTTCCCTCGGTCAAAGTCTCTCCTGTCGAGAAAATCCAATTAACAGGTTATTCCATGAGTCAGGCTCAGACGCGATGAGCGAAAGACAAGATATGACGATCACATACAATTTCCTCATGTAGAAAAAACGACTCCTCCGCGTGAAGAATTACCTAGCATATTCCCAGAGAACTCTTCCGTCAATAAACAAAAATCGACTGCGCAGTTGGACCTAAATATATCTATTACCCTAATTGTACCAGAAGGCATATACTACTCTCAAGTTCGGTTGAGCATCCTCCTAAAAGAAGAATAAATGTCAACGGATAATTTTACTACAGAAGTTCACACGAATCCCTGTCAAGACACCTTGTAGAGGCGGAACAACAACAACTTTATCTTGTCCACAAAGACACATGCGGCAGTATCTCAACATGACTCTCCAAAGACGTCTCCATCCCACAGATTATCGCTTGCCCTCCTTGAAGACTCAATCGCATACGCTACAAAGGTCTTACTTAATTTTCCAAGCGTCCCGAGTTAATGGGAATCCCTAGTCTTATATCAAACTGGGGACTAAAGAGTAATCGTACGTCACACACTTGCATGACCAACAGGAGGTGGCCCAGACATCCAGTTTTCAGATAACAGATTTAGAAACAATCAACGCAAGAGTCTCTAAAGATAGGGATACATCAAAACCATTCAACTCCTCAAACCCATATCATAACATGTTATTACTTGGGATTAGGTGACTAGAGAGCGTCCTTTAAAATCGTGAAGGGGACTTATCTCGAGAAATCTCGCATCTCTCTCTGGTCTCGTCGAATTCTTCTCTGTCAGCATCTGTATTCAGCAATTGCAACCATGTCCCGGATCTTGACAGAAGATAAGACGTTTTCGGGTTTTATATGCGTGCACCAGAACTATATCAAGTAGAAGAAGCATTCAAATTATCCCTCAATAATAAACGCATGCAAGAGAAAACTAGGGCTCACAATCGGTTTGAAGAGGAGTATATAGTCTCCACTCTACTCAGATGCGACTCATACTTTAGTCACATAACTCGACAAACTGAGGCAAATGGGTAGAGAATTCGACAACACGCCCTTGATGAAAAATATCTGTTTATGTCTCTCCTACCACGTGTTAAAAGGAAATGATGTTTCGAAGTATGGTCCAAGAGATATCATCAAAAAACTTGAAGGAAATGATGTTTCTACAACCTCTGGAGTGAAGATCGCGCAAGGAAGGACTTCCTATTACGAATTTTACTTAGGGTTTTCACCTACTCGCATATGCAACAGAGCCAGCTAGGGTTTGCACAAATTAAGAAACTCTCTATAATACGAGGACCTGAACTCAACTCACCCCGACGGATCCTGACATAATTGATCCACTCTCGCAACCATCTCACATTGAAAGCAAAGATTCTCACGGGTTGTCACCAAGTTTCCCATGTTTACAAAATCATCAGAAGCAAGACCTTTCGGAGTCATCATTCTCATGATATAATCCATCGGTAAGTGTCTCATCCGAAGTCAAGACATGGGTTCTGTGAAATTATCCTTATACCGGTGAGTTGTCTCTGCACCCGAATCTTTTTCTGAAATCCCTTTGAAATTGTTGAAGATAAGGATGCAAAGTTCAAATTACATAAGTTAAAATCAAGGGAGCAACAACACAGACCGGCTTTTCCCCCTAAAACCTTGTCCTCCTACAATCCCTTCAAGCCTTATCTTCTCCTAATCCATTCAAGCATACCCTCATGCCTAGAGTCATGTACTTATCAAGAAATCCATCTCACATCTCATGAGATACTCGTGGATTTGTTTGGGTCCACACTTTAACAAGGGATCAAGCAAAATACGTTTTCTGGAAACCAAAGAGTAAAAACGAATAATCAATACCACAGACGTGTCTCTGGCCTAAGAATACAAAATTTACGAACTAAACCAAGATAAGGAAGAGTAGCAAAGTCATAATACTCCAAGGGGTTGTGCTTGAAGAAAGAGAACGTTTTAAGAATCCAACTGAAACAAGGATTCCTTTGGTAATTCAGATTGATGAACATTGCAGCGCGAAGACTTGAAAACTGATGACAATTCATAAGGAATTTCAGGGTATTTTCTGAAGAAAATGTGTTCCTCTATGTCTTCCCAACAACATACCAAAAGGGAGCTTCAAACGGACAGACGAGCTAGGAGATGTGGTCCCAACATCGAGGTAAGTTCAATCTGAAAAACTCCTAAAATTTTATACGGGATTTTTGAAGTCAAAAGTATACACGGATTTGATTGGCCAAACGAACTCGGAATCAAGTCATTCTTTTTGCATTAGAAATAATATTCTCTTTTCTTTCAAATATGGGGCCAGGGACTCAAATCAGAGTCCGTATGAAGAGTTTAAAGCCATTCTCCCTAAGTGTCTCAAATCTGAAGTTTTTTATGACGAACACCTAAACAAAGTGAATCCTTGAAAAATACGACTACTTCTATTCATTCAATGGTCGAAGGAATATGAATATATGATCAAGGGGGGACAAATATAAAGATTTACCAAAGATGAATCTATGGAGAACGAAGGATGGGTATCTGCATCAGCAAATTCAGGATGATAAGTACTTCTGTTAACTTCTATGCCATCAGTTTGAAGATTAGTATCGTTTTGAAAGAAGAACAAGGTTACCATCTATGCAAAAGAAAGATGCTATCACTCATCACGTCATTATTAAGAACTCGATTCAAGTACACAAAGCATTAAAAGTTAGCACGCCAATTTCCTTCGGAGTGCAATATAAATCCTACTTTAAATAAAAGGATGAATCTCACTTGAACAAGGAAAACAACTTCCAAAAAGAGTCCAGGATGTGTTCTACTTGTTTCTATCCTTACCCAAGCAAATCACAATTCATGCCGAAGTTTCTCCACCTCCTTGAACGCAGACTTATCAAGAAAAATGGCAGAAGTAAACACAGAAGTGCCCCTAGTTCGATATTTTGGTTATTTTGAAGAAAAGAAGATTTGGCTAAAAGAAGTGATCAAGTTATTATCCAATCATAGAACCAGACCCATACACACTGTTTTCAAGTTACCTCAGCCTCCAATGCGTCCAACTAGAGTTCAAGCCAAGCAAGGAAAGGAGTTTTAAGAGAAGGCAAAGGAATTCAGCTTAAACAAGGAATTCTACTGTGAATAAAATTCGTGGAACATACTGGGCCGGTTTCTAAACCTAGAACACGTAAAAAATACTTCTCTTTTCAATTTGATTTCAAAAGGGAATCCTTGAAGCAAAAGGAAAAAGATTTGGAGTTAAAAGAGGAAATTAGAGGAATTTGGATCAAATAAGGAAACTGAGGGTTTTCTTTCTTCTAAAAATTCCTCCAAACTGTGGACAAGCCCTTTTCATGTGTGAGGATGCTCTCCTAGGCCAGTGGGACGTGATTTATTCTCTCGGATTTTTTTTCAGAGGGATCAAAGTCGAAGAGAATTAGGGTTTTGACGAAAATAACCCTAATTTCAAGAATTTGGTGAAAAGAGAGGGGATCGAGCTTCTCCCATTCTCTTGGACGGTTCTCTAGGAATCTCTCAATACCTTTTAGCTCATTACTCTTCAACAAAAAAAGAGCTCATAAGGGATTTTGACCAAAATACCCTTATATTGAAATTTTGACTATTTTCAAAGAAGAAAGCCTTAATACAGTTAGAGACCGACCAAGGTTTCATATAATCATTCCAAAGGCCTCATACACGTGAATATTGAGTTCTCTAAGTGTTCAAAGAAGAATGGAATCGAAACGGAATCCATAAAGGCAGAATTTCAGAGAAAATAAAGGGAATCTGGCTCAAAACAGGGAATTCGGATTCATGATTTCAAAAAACAGGACCAGAGACGTGCCAATCCCTCTTTAAAAGGTATGTACTTTCTCTTATGCCAAAGAAAAATCAAGCTTATGGTGGTTTTTGACGAAAATACCCTTAGTTTCAAAGGTATGTACTTTCTCTAATAAAGAGGAGTCTGATTGGCACAAGGAATTAAACAAGATCTCATCACACAAGGTGCCGACCCCAAAATATATATGCACACCTTCCAAGCCTCGTCAAGCCTCTCCAAAGTGTCTGAAGGAGCCATACGCGAAAAAAACAAAAAAAGAGAAATTAGGGTTTAGGTATGATACAAGCCTGAATTCAGAATTTACATGGGATAGGGACTCCGTAACTTCAAAAGTAAATTCATATCTTTTCTCACGGCCCCTCACCAACATCAAGGCCATCAAGGAAACCGTTCAAAAATTCTCTCTTCCCCACATACTCGCCTATACAAACTCATAAGCTCAAGGATGCATAAAGAGAGAAAATTAGGGATTTGGCCAAGTAAACCCTAATTAACAAATTCCATTCGACGGAAATTTTGTCTCATCAAGACTTCATTATCATGTCATTAACGTCCAACACAAATTCCTAGGAAATTCCAAGGTCCATAATCGATTCCAAGATCAGAGTCATAACAATCGAAGGCTAAACATCAATTCGGGGATTCTGCAAGTCTAAAAGGACGAACGAATTGTAATTGCGTACGAATGATTTGTTACCATCAATATACTCATCATAGAACAATCAAGGTTCTACTCTGAGTAGGGGACTTAATGTAGATGGTGAAATTTGGAATAAGGGGAAAAAGTGTCATTTCAACCCTATAGACAGAATTCAACTCTCATGGGAGAGATTAAGCCCTTGGCCCTCAAGGCATCCTTAGCCACGATTTATAGTATACATCCCCGCGAGACATTGTTGGTCGTGATGCCGTGATTCCTAGCGCACATCCTCGACGAGATACTGCTGGTCACGTAGGTTCTGTAGAGCATAAAACGTCCCCGGCAGACTTATGAACCAGAACAACCACAATTCCAGCATGTCTTCGCGAGACGCAGCTGATTGTGATGCCATGATTCCTAGTATACATCCTCAACGAGATGCTGCTGGTCATGTAGGCTCTGTAGATGCGTAAATACGTCCCCGACAGACTTATGACCTAGAGCAGAGATTTGCATATCTCCTGTAAGCACGACTCACCCTATTTGAGATTAAGGACTGATTCCTAGTACATCATCGCGAGATACACTGGTCATGTTTGCTCTAGGCTCTGACTCGACTTACTGAGGTTTCCGAATAACTCTTAGGACATCCCCGCGAGATACACTGGTTATTCTACCTCCGGGCCCTTTCGACAGACTCCCTAAACATCCTTTCTGGATACACTGGTCTTGTTGGCCCATTATATAGACACACAGTTGATTCCTAGCACATCTCTGCAAGATACGCTGGTCAAAGAAAAGTAAGCCAAAGTCTCGCATAGGCAATAATTGGGCGTACAAAGCCTTTTTCTCTCTCAAGACGAGTCCCAGCTGACCATAGAGAAATTCGGATCCGTTAAGAAAATCTTCAGAGAGATTTTGATCAATCTGCAAAATCTCGGAGAGATTCAAATCTCTCTGCAAAATCACGGAGAGATTTTGATCCGTATTCAAAATCTCGTAAAGATTCAAATCTCTCCTCAAAATCTCGGAGAGATTCACGGCACACGCCTTACCTAGGGCTCAAGCCTATTTCTCGGCCTCTCAAACACACTCACGGCTAGTAAATTGAGCTTGAACTATACATGTCTATCCAAAAACGTGGATAAGTGTTAGAGCATAGCTCGGTTGAACCCACCAAGCGTTGGTATGTCAAATTTGGTTTTCATATTTTAGTGAATCAAAACTCATTTAAAGAGTCGCTATATTATTTACTAGAGTCAACTTCGTATAGGTTAGCTAGAAAGTTACTAGGATATGAGACTTACAAGTGTTACGTGAAGACTTGAAGAATGTGAAGAAGTAAAGAGCTACAATGACGACATCATCCTTCCACTTGAGGTTAGTAATATTTGACTTGAACTGTTTCATTCCTAACGTATCTTTCAAGTCGTGCATATTGAAAACATAACTGCGAAGATGTGAATGATTATACTCTAGTTAGACAAAGTATTAAGGAATTACAATACGAAGGATAACGTCTATCTTTTGAACTTCGTATATAAGACATAATCGTATGAATGCTATTGTGATTATGTATGGGTATGGGTGAAGATTTCGTCCTAGGAAACAATGTTTTACATTCGTTTAAAGGAAGTACATTTATAAACTTGTTTTGTGAATCGAAAGGGAAATCGCTAGGCTTATTGGTATTGTTATTCATTGCAAATCTTTGGATTACCAATATGTGTGTTTAGTATAACCGCTCATAACTTGGTTATGTATCTTGGTAAAACTATTCACAATGCCTGACTTTTGTATTGGTATGACTTTTATTAGTGAAACTGATCTTAAGTAATCACCTGAGATGGTATGATCGATTTATTGTAATTGGTATGACCAACTCTAAACATTGGGGAACCGATCCTAGTAAGAGGTGCAACCGATCACAAAAGGGAATCGATCCTTGTAAGAGGTGCAACAAGTTTTTAGTAATTGGGGAACCGATCCTATGACTTGTGCAACCGAATACAAGTTTATACCATAAATATGTGGTAACCGATCCTAGTACCTAGTCAACCAACTTTTGGTAACTAGCGTGACTAATCTTAGTACCTACATGGAGGTAGAACCGAAACTTGTTTTGGTAGAACCGCGAAACCCATGATTGGTGATTTGATAGGATAATCAATCACATATTTCTTGGAAGTTAGATGAACCAATTCTAAACTTGTTTGGAAATATGGCAATTCGGTTCCAAGATTGTAAATATGAAAAAGGATTTACAAAGTAAAGATGTCGACATATTTTGAACATTTGCAGTAACTCTTATCTTTTATTGTTCAAAGATATTCCTTAATAGCTAAAGGAGAATCCCGGATCGAAATAAATTGAGAATCTTTTAATTAAGGTTTTTAGTTTTTATATGCTTTTAATTTCCAGCAATTAAATGCATATCTTTATAAAATAAAAATTAGTAATGTGCATTTACTAATTGGAGATTTTCTATTGAGATTTCGGTCAACATTTGGACAGAGCATTTCCAGGAATTATGAAAACCGATTTGGACTTTATTGCATATCTTTGAGAATATTCGATTTTGGAAATTCCTTGGTGTCCAAACTTCCTTGGTCTATAAATTTTGAAGTTTGCATTTCAAGCAAACTAATCCTCAGAGCCAGCAAAACTACCTAGTTGTGTTGTTACTGGTAGAGCCGTCTATTCGGAGAGGAAAGTACCCTAATTAGGTGAAATCTCTTACGACCGCTCGTTTTAAAGACTTCTTTGGGATTGGGAAGATATACGAGTACCGTTGGTGGGAAACTAGATAATTGCAGTTTATTATTAGTTTTCGATTGATTTGATTGACTAACGGTTGTTGAACTTTGATTGCACCTAGTTTGTTTATGCTTGAGAATCTTCTCTTCTGATATAAGATTCACTCAAACTAGATCGAAGTATCGACGGGGATCTTTAGAACTGTTTGTAGATCTAAAGACGTCTTGTGATAATCCATTGTTAATAGACTCCAATCTGTGTGTGATTGATCACAAGAGATTTAAGTTGTTTGTGTGCAGGTGTTTATTGAAGATCTAAGAAGATTTGAAGACAAAGAAGATTTCTTATTTGAGTTCATAATCTTTGGTGTGCACAAAACTTGATCGGCTGGGGATCCAACTATAATCGGTTTATCTTTGTAGATCGGCATCAACACAATTCTTTGTGATTCAAAGTATTTATTGCATAATCTAAACAATTACTTTGGTAGTTGTGAAGAGATAGATCTAAGAACCTGACAAAGGAGTTTATTGGGATAAACGGAAGAGCCTTTTGTCAAACTCATATCACTTTGTTTGAAAAGAGTTGTTACCGAACAGATTTGTTGTTCCTTTACTGTTTGGAATATGAACCAAAGGAATTGTTCCAAGTGCGTGACTTATTACAAGTTGGAGGTGCAGGGATACTGAGGGAGCTAGGTGAACTATAGGTTTAGTTGCTTGGTCTCAACTATACGAAGTTGGTTTAGATTTTGTATAACGGCTTAATTCTGAGAGTATTCAATTCTGGACTAGGTCCCGGGGTTTTTCTGCATTTGCGGTTTCCTCGTTAACAAATTCTTGCTGTGTCTTTTACTTTTCTATTTCCGCAATTATAATTGTTTTATTATAATTAGAAGTAAAATACACAAACGTTAATTCTTATTTACTTGATAGCAATCTTATTGTGTTTGGTTAAGTCCGAATCTATTATCAAGTAAACATACTTCGTTGTTGTATTGTCTCGATCTCATATCCATAGACAATCACACGAAGTGTGAACCGATTAGTTGTATTATCTCGACTCAGTCTATAGACAATTACTTTCGGAGAAAGGACTTATAGGTTGAAAAGTTTAGATTGAGGTATATTTGGGTACCCTCGTCTTTTCAATAAGCTCTCTTTAGCTCCTCATGCTCACCAAAGGGACCCACAAACATAATATGGTCTTCACATGACATATGTGAACGGCCATAGAGAGAGGGAGATCAGCCTCAGCTCCTCTCACACTCTGCACACGATTCCTGAGGAATTCCATGCCTTTTCACGTGACTCATCCTAGTCATTCTCACAAATCAGAGAATATCTCTCTATCTTGGCCAACTCGGCTAAAGAGAATATTTCTCTCTCAACACATCATCACAAAGGCTGACTCAGCTTTACACAAATGGGGGGATATCAATTTGGGTTTATGTCTGGCGGTCTACGACACTTGTGAGGAATACCCGGCTTATTTCTCACCGCAGAAGAAAGTAAAGGCGGTGGAATAATGAGATAAACTCAACCTAGTTTATCCCTATTCCAGAAGACATGGGAGAATTGCTCCGCACGGAACGGAAAACAATCCTTATCTTCACCGACATGGGATTAGAGAATTCAGCTATAAATAGGTCATCTATTTCTCTAAGCTACGATGATCTTTATCATAACCTCTCAGAGTAATTCTTCTTCAAACCCTAGAATTCTCTGATCTCTCTCTTCATCTGCTTCCCTCCCTAAGACCAGCCCTAAATCTCTTCCCTGTGACTGAAACATCCTTTGAACGGCCACTGTACGTGGTTTAGGCGAAGACTATTCGTGCTCAACCTCCCGTAACTCACTTTAAGAAACCCTAAAATCCCACTTATAACCTCTCTCAGATTTTAGTTAACTACAAGAAGTTTCCTAGATATTAGACCTTTAAAAAATTCTTTATAGTCCCCGAACTCCTTGTCGTCAACAACCATAGGAACATAAGGTTCATGAAGAAAGGAGTTAATTCCAACAAACCTTTTAGACTGATGTCGAACCAGGGCCTTCTAAATTTCTAGAGTCCTAAAAACAATAGCCTTTATTTCCTGAATCTCCTTTCTTGTTTCCTTCAACTCTTCAAGAACCCCAGAGAACTTCTGTTGATTAGACGGAACAGCTCTCGGTTTTCTCACATTCCTCTTTTTTATTTTCAAAGTTGAAGGTACAGGAGATTTATCTTTTTCCTTCATGATTGATGGCTTAACAATCATATTAACAACTTTCCACAGAAGACATAATGCTTGGATTCTCCATACCAGTATGAGATTGTGAGAGGAATTCACAAATCAGACTCAACAAGCAGTCTTGTGATAAAAGGTTTTTCATAGAAGGAAAGGGAATGTAGGGTTACAGAACCTTTATACTAAAAGGATTCACGTACGCACAACTCTCATCCCTAAAGAAGTCAGAATTGTCAATTTTAACCCTCTTTTATTGATCAAACAGGGAAATCCTTTTCAATATCAATTCGATATGAAAAGATAGAAGAATTCCAAAACGGCAAAAAGAAAGAAAAAAACATGAAAAAAAAACTTTTCTCTATTTCTTAAAGCCTGAAGTGTGCAAACTCTTGTCTCTTTTGAACCAGGCACATGAGATAAGATACACAACCAGCACAACTAAGCTGTGCTGGGGTGAACAATAATATGTCCACCATGACCTTCTTGAATGGAATTCTTAGAACCCTGTTTCACAGATTGTTTAGACCGTATTCTTTTTTCTAGTGGTCTAGACAATTCTTTGGAAATTAACTTCTTTGGAGAGGAGATAAGAGAACATACCTCAGTCGACTTCTGAACAAATTTGAGCTTGTTTGCTAATCGATTTGCTATCCGTTGTAGTTTATTGACATATCTTATCTTATGTTTTTACTTGAAACAATTGGAGAGTTCATGACCCTTGAGAGTACAATAAGAACATGTCAATAGAGAGGATGATTCAAACGCCATGGCTATGCAAGCTGCTAGACACACGGTAAAATCTAAAACATTAGAAGAAGAATTTCCAGTAGACAAGGAGAGATCCATTTTATCCTCCAAAGTGGTTGAAGTTTCTCCCGGAAGAATATCGAGGTTGATGTACGTATTGCTACAATTATCAAAATCAATATTTTTACAGAAGAGTGCAACACTTGATTTTTCGTCTTCATTAGAATCATAGTGATCAGAAATTTCATCAAGAGTTGCAGCAAGACCTTTGTTTCCAGTGTACTTTTTACGATTTGGACACTCATTTGCAAAATGACCAAAGCCTTTACACTTGAAGCACTGTAGTATCCTCGTCATCAGTATCCCTGTTTTTAGGAAGAACACGATTATGAGGTTTAACTGATGACTTACGTTTGTCTCTAGCAAACCGTTTACTTCTCTTCAAAAGAAGATCTCTAAACTATCTTGTGATTAAAGAGACTGACTGATCAAGATCTTCATCTGATGAATCAGTCTCAGAAGGATCATCTTTAGAGATGCCAACACTCTTACTTTTATCAAGTAATTTAGTATTCTTTTGTTCCTTGAAAGCAATATCCTTTCCAGATTTAGAAGTATGCTCATGATCAAAGATCTTTAACTTCCCAACCAAGGTGTTTCTGGAAAGAGTGTTAAGGTTATTTCCTTCAACGATGGCATGCTTCTTAGAATCATATTTGGCTGGCAGCGATCTGAGAATTTTCATCACAATGTCCTTTTCAGGAATAGTCTTACCCAATGCAAAAGATGCAATAACAATTTCAGACACTTTGTGATTAAACTCATCAAATGAATCCTCATCAGCCATTCGAAGGTTTTCCCAATCAGAACATAGGTTTTGAAGCCTAGCTTCTTTCTCAGAGGAATTTCCTTCGAATACAGTTTCTAATATATCCCACGCATCTTTAGACCAAGTGCACGTAGTCACATGGTGCTGAATATCTGGGGTAATGGCATGTATGATAGCATTTGAACCGTCATAATTTTGCTTTACAGCGAGAATCTCGTTAGGTTCATATCTACCAATATCCTTAGCAATAGATACACCGTCTACTGTAACTATTGGAGAATCATAGCCATTAACAACATAAACCCATGTTTGAAAATCACGCGCTTGAAGAAAGGCACGCATAGCAATTTTCCACCATGAGTAATTTGAGCCATCGAAGACTGGTGGTACGTTAATGGAGATAGCTCATTTTTCCATATAGTCAGATCGCTACAAAAACAGACTTATGAGGTCTTAAACGTGTTTGCCTTCTCTGATACCAATTGAAAAAGTTGGGGTGTAACAACCACACCCAATATTTCGCTCAACAATATGTATGAACAAACTCCAATATAATTCCAAGAGAATCAACTAGACAGTCAGACTCAATCAATAGAAATATATCCAAGAGTTGTATCTCTATTTTTCAATTCAATCCGCAATCAAAAAAATAGGAATTTGCGAGCCCGATTGAATATAAGAAATAACTTGGACGGTATCAAAAACCGATATCCAAGTGTCAATCAATTTAATCAACAACCAAAGGTTGGATTCAAAATTGATATAACTTACGCACAACCTGTGATATTTCTATTATATAACAAAATATAATGCGGAGAAGAAATAACACAGACACCAGAAATTTTATTAACGAGGAAACCGCAAATGCAGAAAAACCCCAGGACCTAGTCCATATTTGAACACCACACTATATTAAGCCGCTACAGACACTAGCCTACTCCAAGTTAACTTTGGACTGGAATGTAGTTGAGCCCTAACCAATCTCACACTGATCAAGGTACAGTTGCGCTCCTGTTGATGGTGGTTTTTAGCTTAGGGGTAAAATCGTAAAATCCTGTATTTAATGCGCTGTCATCCTGCAAAGGAACAAAAGCCATCTGAAAGTAATGAGTGCATAAACCTCTTCGCTCACGTATGTATTGAGCAATTCAATATATTTGTATATATAAAATTCACTCAGAATGGTGCATATAGCAACAATCCCACATATTCTATGAATTTTATCTTCCGCCGACATTATTCACTAATGCATTTCCCGCCTAGTATTTTCCTATGCTATGTTCCCCAGCTGAACTCTCAATATTGGCATGACATGACGATTAATGTTCACTCGCAGCAGAGTAACACGAATCTCCCGAAGTGTCAGTATTGAGATCTACATGAAAGCACTAACGCCGGCTACACCACTCTCTGATAAAGAGATTTTTGTGTCAACGCGCTTTTTAATTAAAATTTAGCACGATCGACGCTCTTAAATTCCTTAAGGAAAACCTAGACTGTCCATGTCAGTCTTAAAGAGCAATCGCGGCCACACAGTTTGGCCAGATAATTCAACAAGCTTAGCTTCTTCCCAACGGAACTAAGCAATCTCCATGATGTCCACCGGCGGGCCCACTAGCATCCCAGCCGATCGGGATCCTTTTAGTTCACCCGCAGCACCCATGATTGCTAGCCAGAACCAGGGTGATTGCTCTGTTGAAAGAGAGGCTCACACGAGCTAAGACCGACCATAACGGTCTCAAATCCATTACATCCACCCAACTTAGCTAGCCTAGTTGGACGGTCTAGATCTTCCTCTGAATGATCAAAGAGGTGCTGGTGTGTTCATCGGCGACCCAGCTCCATCCCTGGTCGATCGACTTGCCCATGGCAAGCCAGGAGCGCATCAAATCGTTTGCTCAAACTAGGGTGAACGCGCTGTTTCAGAAACTCAAATTTGCGTTGCGGCAGCGTGCTCCTGTCGCAAATCAATCACAACCGTCCATCTTCGCCGGCCAAATTGAATGGCTTAGATCCAATTTTAGGCGGTAAAAAAGATATCAGCATGCTCGCCGGCAACCCGCATTTGCATCTGGCCAATCGGCCTGCTCAAACCAGTATCCAGTGCCTTGAATCGATTAGCCTAAATAGGGTTGGTCACACGGCTTCTAAACCATAAATTGAATCAACGTCAGTACGCAACTGCCGCAAATCATCTCGTCCATCCAACTTCGCTAGCCTAGTCGGATGGTCTAGATTTATTTTCAGGAAGCCAACAGGGTGACGTTGTAATCACCAGCCATCCCTCTTACCCAGGTAACGATCGGCCAAGTAGTGGCTTGCCCATAGGGTTCCCAAATGATCGCCCAAAGGTGGTCGTTCACACTGCTTATATACAATTTTAATAATTGTACAACAGTCATTAACTGCTGCAAATCGTCTAAGCCACTCAACTTGGCTAGCCGATTTAAGCGGTCTAGATCTAACCTGGATCGACAGATAGGATTTTAGAATGGCTACCAGTCGCCACTCTCGTATAGGGACCGACCGGCCTGTCTCAAACACACGTGCACATCTCATATCATCTCCCTGAAAATGGCCGGACATGCTCCTTTTAAGACGTTCAGCTCGCGATTAATTTGGACGAGCTCTAAAACAACGATGCTTCCTGCGCATCGCTATTTTTAGCAGCTTGTTTAAAAGCGATGCTTCATGTGCATCAATTATAAACGATACTTTATAAATATTGATTCCACAAATAATTTTATTGTTTGACCTAAAAGCATTATATGCTACTTTAAGCAACGAGTCTCATGACTTGATGCATTCAGCAGCTTGCTGTATATATTTTCCTACAAAATACTCGAGACATCAAACATGTCACAAACTGGGGGATTCTTACTGGGGTATTGGTCTGGTGGTTTACGGCGTGCGGCGTGAAACGCGCCCATTACAAGAAAGTGTCAGGAAAGGATGGACAGTTAACAGCAATGAGAGAGAGTAGTGGGTGAAGAGGGTGACCAGTCTTCCCTCATAATGGAAACGTGATGATCACCACCTTTTGCACAACCCCACTTATCCACTACTTAACTGCCTCCACTTTCTACGAGATCAGGGTGCGCTCGACCATGACTTGTATAAATAGGATTTCAACCTATTTCAACAAAAAAACACAAGTGTTATCAACACAAGTGTTATCAACACAAGTAGCCAGAAACCATATTCTGATACATGTCATAAAACAGCCACACCTTCATAATTCAACATTCTGATCTCAAACACCTTCTTCACTTCCCTCCCTAAGATCAACCCTTCTCATTCACTTTGTGACCGAATTGAATCTGGAACGGCCATTTCTTGGTTTAGGCCAAAGTCTTACAGATTGATCTCTCGAATCTAAAAGTACTCCTATGCCGTACATTTGTTTAGGGTTTCAATTCGTTTCTCATCAACACACCCAAATTTACCAAAAACTAGCAGAATCGGTTTTTACCCCAAAACAACTGGCGACCACAGTGGGAGATTAATCTCTCGGTAGCGAAGATAATTTCTGGATTTTCATTTCAATCTTCCTAATTTCAAGATGGTGGATCTTAGGTATGGATCAACAGCAAATCCCGAGGTTACTGGCGCTGACAACACCCCTGGCATCAACATTCCTGCCGGTAACACAATGCATCGCCTACCAGCATGATCAACATATCTCGTGGCACTACATCCTCTACCACTAACACCAGCGACGCGGGAAACATTCCCTCGGGCGTGACACCTCCCAGCACCAGATCCAGAGCCGCTGCCGCAATTCCCAATGTCTCTTCAAGCATAACACCCCCATCTGTTACCAAAGCTACTGCCACTCCTCCATCAGGACGAGAGGCTGGAGGGACCAGAGGAAGCCAACCCCCTATTACCATTGTTGATTTGATAGAAAGACAAGAAGTTCTCGCTAAGGCTCGGACGGACATGGATACAACTCAGAAAGAGGTACTCACTTTCCTCCAGCCGCGTCAACCCATGGAGCCAATAAGGAGTACTTTCAACACTCCTGGCGCAAGCACTTTAACAGGGCGTGCCTTTATAGATGAGTAAGTTCGTGTTGCTCCTGAACACCCATGGGAAAGGAATCAGCCGTCCAACTTCATCACACGTCTGGAGCGTCTCATCCAAAATCGAGGCAAACAAAACCCGGTGGACATGCACCAGCACCAAAGAGTTCCTCCTGATGTGCAAAGAGTATCCTCCTGATGTGCAAAGAGTTCCTCTCCCGAGAGGATACTCCTCTCCTCAGTTTTCCCTCTATGATAGTACTGGTAACGCTCGTGAACACATCTCTCATTTTTTGGAATCACTAGGGGAGCATGAATACAACCACGTCCTCCGCTTGAAAGAATTCTCAAAATCACTCACTGGAATGGCGTACACCTGGTACAACAACATCGTACCAAACAACATAGCCAATTGGTGTGAAATGGTTACCACTTTCTACAAGAAATATTTCTTCGTGTATGAGAAAATCACTTTATCGGACTTGGGAAGGATGTTTCAGCGAAACAATGAACATCCAAATGATTATGTCAAGAGATTCAGGATTCAAGCGCTAGATTGTCATGATCCAAATGTAACTGAGCATCAATTGGTGGAGCTGTGCATTAATGGCATGGTACACGTCTATCACGCTTTACTGGAGAACCTGCGCTTCCAAACATTCTCCGAACTTCATGAAGCTGCTAAGCAGTCGTCCACAACAGCACCAGCCTTGCTAGAAAGGACCCGGACCGCCAGGAATGAAGATGCATGCTAGACTCGAGCAAACAGACGCCTCATCAATAAACAATACAACACTCAACCCTATGTATGCGTGGTAAGTGAGGGAGGAAAAAGAAAAGCTCCAGCTACAGAAAAACAACCCAAACATGCGGCACCAGGACAACAGACAGCTCAAACCCGAAAAGTTGCGGCTAAGGCGCCTGCACAACAACAAGAAACTGGAGAGGCTGCTCTAACCTTCCCATTTCCGATTGAAGAGGTAATCGAACTCCTAGAAGCATGGATTCAAGATGATTCCATCAAGCTACCTACTCTCAGACGTCCACCAACTGAAGAAGAGATGGCAAATCCAAAATATTGTCGTTACCATAGGTTTGTCAATCACCCAACCAGTGACTGCAACAAATTAAAGCGCATTTTCAAAGAGAAGGTGGATGCAGGAGAACTTCTATTAGGAACTGAAGGGGTTCACAGAAACCCCCTTCCTGTCAGGAGCTGCATGATTTATGGGGACTCCGTCCACAAAACCGTACAGTCTATGATGGAGCATTTATGTGAGATTATGTATTTTTCCAAGGCGCAGCGTCAAGACATATTTGTAGCCCTCAACCGTGTTGTATCAGGCAAGTGGTTGTGTCCATCCAAGGAAGGCGCTCCCAAACCCCAACCTCTCCTAGAAAGTACGACTCATAAATGCAACTGGGGACTCCTAACTACCGCTCACCTGAAGGATGTTGAGTTTGACAGCACGCTGATTGACGCGGTCTCTGACTTTAACATTATCACCGTCAAGACTCTGAGAGCTGCAAAGATTGCAAAGCAGGAAGTTGTTCACTACCCAACCATAATCAAAAACTCAGAAGGAGAATCCAGAGACACTTACGGGTACATCAATCTCGAAATTAAGGTGGGAGATGCTCTAGCACACGCCAAATTTCATGTGGTTAAAGAGTACCCAAATTATGATATGGTCTTGGGGCGCTCATGAATACACGATAACAAGACGAAGTTAGGAGTATGTCCTTTGCCAGTATCTATACCTGAAAGGGTCTCCAACTAGCCGTCCAATCCTAAAGACTATTTGTTGCCGTATCAACAACTCGCGAATGTGACACAACTTCCTGAGGAGAGTGTATCAGCATTCATTCGCAGATTCCGGACACAAGTAAGTCTTATTGAACAACCCCTTTTGCAACCAGTCACTCCTCCTTCCGCCAAGGCTTGGGGACTCGATCCGATTATCAACCCAGCCGTCGCTAGGAGATGCGAATGGGATGATGGTCCTTTTAAATATTTTATCAAGAGTCTAGAAGCTGTCGCTGTTAAAGATGAGAAATCTAGGAAAGTAATGGCGCAACGCCCAAACCCATTTCAAGTTGGAGATATGCTGCCCAACCTGCTCCGTCTGATTCCGCAGAAGGGAAAGACGAGCCGTACCTAGTGACAGAAGTTATTTTGGGAGGTTACTGTAAGCTTATCAATGCAGACAAGCTAGAAGGCGTAGTAATGCGCATCCAGTGGCTCAAAAACTTCAATACCTAAGATGCCACGCCGCCCTTTCCTCCAATGTTTCTTTTAATGTTTCCTCTAGCAATTTCCCTTTTAATGCAACATTTGTAATTCCTCCAAAATGAGTGCACTGCTTGCATTCATAATTAGGGTTTCAGTTTATCAGTTAATTGAAATATTACTTCTTTCATTGCCCTTGAATCATTTCAAAACAAAGCCTCAAATAAACTCAAAACCCTCAAACGCAAACACAGTTACCTATTAGCTCAAAGCCAGAAAGTCAAATTATAGAGGAAACATCTCTTACCCTCCAAGACGCACCGAAGAGGGGAATACATGAAGAAAGAGCAAGGTGACCAAAACAAATCATCAAGCAACCAGTACACGATTTTGGGCAAGCACCCTGAAGTGCAGCCTGATTCAACGAAGAAACAGCCTCTCAATCATCACCCCATTGTTCCTAGATCCTGGAAAGAAGTTTAGCCATCTATAATTTTCAGATTTTGAAATATCCCATCACGGAATCAGGAAGCAGCAACCTAGCGCACGTGGTACTCCTGGATTGCAACCACTTCTTCAGACGTGTCCAATCACGTCATACGCGCTATTGATTGGAGATAGAGCCTCCACACCTAACAAATACGACTCTTGGATTTCTTGTTCACGGAGGCACGACACATGTGATATACAAGGGTAATATCAAATGGAAGTTACAGGTTCGTAGCCGAAACCTTAATATTCGTCATTACATCCCTTACTTTAAGCTGTTGTTATTAGGGTTGCACATAATAAATATCATCATGGAAGCGGTATCCAGTCACATGAAAAGAAAACACATCACCACTTATGTGTGACCAAAGGATGTAAAGCCTAAAGTTCCGAGGTATTATGAGATTTTTTCCGAGGATTTGGATCTCTCAGGAGATTTCATTCATTCATCCAATTGGGAACATAAGATTATTAAAGCAGCATGAATAAAAGATTGTTATTCGATGAAGCCCGGCTCCAGCTACATAAATAAAATCACCGAATATCAAAAAGCATCTACAAGCTATGAAAAGATGCTTATTTACGAAGTGGAAAATCTAGTTATCAACATCAAAACTAGGGTTAATGGCGCCCTCACGGGAGTTCTCTTTAGGAACCGCTTCAATGTCCTCTCCTGAAGCCGCTTCAAACATCTCTCCAAAAACTGCTTCAGCGATTATCTCCTGAAGCCGCTCCTACATCCTCTCCTGAAGCAGCCGCCTCAACCTCCTTTCTAGAAGCTACTTCAACCTCTTCCTTGGGAGCCGCATCAACATCTTTTCCAGAGACCACTCCTATACACTCTCCGGAAGGTGCTCCGACATCCTTTTCAGAAACTGCTCCAACAGCCTTTTGAGGATGCTCCGGTTCGTCCACATCAGAGTCGAGAATTATGACGCCGTTATGGATAGGGTAATCATGTTTATTCCCACCTGGAGGTTTCTTATGCTTAATCCTTCGTCGCTTCAGCCGAGCCGCGAATCTTTCATCCCTGACACTCGTTGGTTGAGACGCTTTATCATGCCTCCACTTTTCCTCCATGTCAACCGAAGCCAGGAAAGCTTG
This sequence comes from Papaver atlanticum, assembly GCA_023531105.1. Classification (NCBI taxonomy): domain Eukaryota; kingdom Viridiplantae; phylum Streptophyta; class Magnoliopsida; order Ranunculales; family Papaveraceae; genus Papaver; species Papaver atlanticum. Next base: position 5,953,971 of record JAJJMB010011819.1, read on the forward strand.
AACACGCTCTCGAACGATGCGTAAATGTGTGAGAGGCATACCCTGTATGGCCTGACCAGCTTCACGAAATAGAGGATCAATTTTAGCTAATACCTCCTCGAATGTGGTAACCATGGGTTTGTCAACTTCAAAGCTCTTCTCCGGAGAACTAAAAGAATAATCATCGCCAGGAATTTCCATCATATACTACAAAGAGGCATTATGGTTATATCAACAATCAACGTGATATAAAAAAAATCAGAATCAAATCAAATCACATGAGAATATGAAACAATACCTGGAACGAAGAAGAATGCAACTCTATGATGATCAATATGAAAAGAAAGGCTCAAGTGTTTCCTTTATATTACACAAATCAGCAAGGTCCCGGGAAGAAAAGGAATCTCTACTTGTCGTGTATAAAGGCTTCAGACGCGGGATAACGATCGAATAGATACTTATCTACCTGAAGATAACTGACGTACGCTAAAAGAAAACGTATCTTGCTCAAGGGCCGAGCTAGCCTCTATCCTGGTAATGTACGCCGAACTTCTCTCGTGAATTTCCTTGACTGTCACCATCTGGTGCTTACCCCACAATAGCATCACTATTACGTGCTAAGCAGGGGACTTAATGTTGATGGTGGTTTTTAGCTCAGGGGTAAAATCGTAAAATCCTGTATTTAATGCGTTGTCATCCTACAAAGGAACAAAAGCCATCTGAAAGTAATGAGTGCATAAACCTCTTCGCCCACGTATGTATTGAGCAATTCAATATATTCGTATATATAAAATTCACTCAGAATGGTGCATATAGCAACAATCCCACATATTCTATGAATTTTATCTTCCGCCGGCATTATTCACTAATGCATTGCCCGCCTAGTATTTTCCTATGCTATGTTCCCCAGCTGAACTCTCAATATTTGGCATGACATGACGATTAACGGAATATTCCGTTAATTGTCAGAATGACTTGAGCTGACTAGATGATCGCGCGCGGTGGGAGGCCGACGACAGAAGCGAACTAACGAACTCACTGCAGGAACAAAGACCCTGGATTTTGATCTCCCGCTAGTTGAACTATCTGGGACAATGAAGTCGATGATCCAATACAAGTGACCTTAACTAACACGCATCAATAAACTGTTAACATTGTGTAATAAATGTCACTAAAATTTGTGATTAAAAATACAAATAATTCAACAAACAGGAAGAATAAGAACAAAAAGATCCTTGTCTCTTAGATTTTTAGCCACTGGCCTTGCTTAACTAACAAGGATAATTCAACAAACAAACTAACGAACTCACCACAGGAACAAAGACCCTGGATTTGGATATTTTTCTGGAATGTGGCTAAAAGACCCTGTACCTAATACAAATGTATTTTCGATATTCTGATCCATGGTAGTATAAAAGTGTTTCCATTGCTACTCCAAAACCTCAACCTCATAAGAAAAGCACCTTCCAAACCTTGTCATGTGGCCGTGCTCCTTTCCTAGGATGTAGTTGGTTTTAATGTTTCTAGTGCAACAATGTGATTAATGCATCACCCAATTCAAAGTTTGAATTTCTCTCGTCAATGTTCTACCTGCATGTATATAAGAAATGGTCATTATCGAAATATTCTAGCTGTATAATGTGTGATGAGTCGGCATTGATCAGTTATGCTCTGCATAACATAACTGCCCAGATCGCTCCAACATAAGAGTTTGTAACTGGTAATCAAACATAATTTTGGATTTAGTGTTCAGATCATAAGCCCATAACCATATGTTTTCTGGAAAATATAACGAAAGTTGTGTAAAATTTATGTCCATAATTCAATCGAACCAAGATTCTATCTCCCCAATGTAGTTTCATGTGGGTTCATGTTCATCTTGTCTTAATTATCAGTTAAGAACATAAGCTCTTAATACACTGACAGATGAGAAAAGCACCCTACTACTGCAGAAGAAACTATTGGAACTAAATCACATATTATCAAGAATTACCTTCGATCCATCATTGAAACTCTTCTGTGAACTGCGACAGTTTAACTTCAGTTTCTCATTGCAACCACAATTCAACTTGTAATATCAAACTATTAGCTGTAACATAATGTAAAAATACGATTAATATCCAAACCCGTATACGGTCTCAATACTATAAACCTGTGTTTAAACAGAACCCACTAATCAAAATCCCCTTAGAATGCTTAAACGACAATCAATTTCAAAAAAAATCTTTAAGGCATTTTATCAAAACACATAAGGTGCATTGTACAAAACAATAAGTTTTTAAAAATTAAGCTAGATCTAGAAAAGATGATTAAACCATACCGCTCAACGTTGTCCAATTGCTAGCCTGAAATGTGGGAGGAAATAACAATGTGACCACCGTCTTCTCTATTATTTCTTCTTATTGGTCTTCTTCTTGGTTCATTCTCTGGAACAAAAATCCATTCTCTGTAACAAAAGAGATTAAAGGTAATGTTGTTTGTAAATCTATTGAATGGGTTATTCATGTTAATTTTCCTTTTCAATTTCCTGATTGTTCCATCTTCACTGTTTTAATACATTTTTTCAGAAGCGGTTTTTTTTTTTTTAAATCCATGAACAGAGTCGAATCTGATCGGTTATGATTGGTGTAATCGTTATTTGGAAGAATTTTTGGAAGGTAATCTTTTCATTTGATTGTGTTTGATCGAATTGGATGATCAATTTTATGAAACTTCTCAATCTGTTTCGGAAATTCAAGAAATTCGATTTCTTCTTCTTTTTTCTGCACAGAGTTTGTGACTGACAAAGACACAAATTCTCATCCCTTATGGACCCAACCCTAAAATCGATTTTCTCTTGTTCATTCATTATTCTCCCACATCTGAAATTGAGAAGAAGGAAATAAAAGCAGTGGCTGCGCTGTTAATTCTGGATCGAAACATTCCGAGAAATTGAGAGAAATTAGAAGCAGTTCAGATAAAGAAATGGAACTCAGGGAGAAGAAATCGAAGACGGTGATGAACATAGAAGAAACGTGGGTGTTTTCTGTTGAATCAAGAACGAATTGAAGTATGGGTTTGTGTCTTAGGTCG
>JAJJMB010011819.1:5957031-6149977 GCA_023531105.1 Papaver atlanticum
TGATAATCTGTGACTAATAAAAAATGGAAAAGAACATAACTTGAATCTGTTTTGCAACGCAGAATGATTCCTTGATCTAATCTCTCTTATTGATTTCCACTTAAATTTTTAATTGCTTTGTTTATTTATTTATCTTTATAAAATCTATAACCAAAACCCCCCCTTTTGTGACATTATAAGACAACTAAAACCTCTTGCTCCTAATAGGAACGAACTTAACTACCACCATATTACTTGTTAATTAAGTGGAAAATATTCACTAATTTGTTTTAGTTACGACACGCATCAAAACTCTAGTTAGGGTTTCAAGTAAGCATGTGAGAAACTTGTCTTGAAATCACATAGAAGAATATACATTGTAGTCTAGGTTCCGGAACCGTGTACAATGATAGTTCTTGGCAAATATGTCATTCGAACTTTGTAAGCAATATTGTGTTCATTTAAAATATTAAGACTTGAATCATGATGCACATACACAAGGAAACAAAGAAAATAGATAGTTTGTGCAGACCTCAAATTATTCTTACAAATAACGACTATAAACGAAAGATCCGGACCTTGCAACTCCGAGGAAGCACAACTATGGATAAGATAATTATTTAATCCTCGGGAAGAACCTGACTATAAATAAAAATCAAAATACAGTTAAATGAAGTTAGTGATAACAAAATAACTTTTAATTAATCAAAAATTATCTCAATTTTCGTTTTTGGAGCTCCTTATTTATATAGATAACTCCTCCTAAACAAATCTTAAACTTAACAAAAATATATAAATTTATTTCCCAAGTTATCTATTATATTTAGGCAATTTCCAAACTATAAAAACTCCTAAAATAAACTACTAAATTACATCCTAATAAATAATCCAAAAATTTATAATACAACCAATAAAATACAAATACCATTCTTCCCTTCATCAAGTTACTATCTTTGTAATTTATCTCCCTCCATCAGGTTACTATCGTAATTTATAAATGATGAAATTTTCTCTCAAATTCTTCTACCATCAACTTTTTATTTTTTATATCATATTTTCTTATAGATTGTTTTTTATTAATAATAGTTAACTTTAAGAATAATATTAAATATTTTCTTAGTTTTATTTTAATTGCTATTTTGAATTTAATCTTAGCATGGATTGAAGGCGTTCGTCTAAGGAAGAGATGCTATAAACACCATAAGAATTTCTTTCAAAAACTCTTGGTTACAATTGAGTGTAAGCGATGACCATTCACGGTTATGATTCACTATCGCTTTTTAAAGGATTTCATCTCTTTCCAGAGCCTTAATTGTTTTTTTTTTGTTTTGTACTTTTTTGATCTTGATCTTACGCAGTTCACTTTTTAGTCATGAGTCTTTTGTTCCACTTGACTCTTTTTAACTTGAATGATAAAGTTAGTAACTTCAAGCTGAAAGAAATTCTTAACTAATGGGCTTTGATTAGGCATGATGACTTTGATTAGTGAAAACCACGGTTAGACCCATTTTTCAGTATTTTTTACCCTAAAGCCCAATGACGCAAAACTTCACGCGCGCCCCCGTTGTTTTTGGGGGGGGGGGGGGGGGGGGGGGGGGGGGAATCTCACAGGCCCATATTTTTAAAAATAAGTTTTTTGCTTCTTAATCTTCTTTTGTCTTCTGTTTTAGGAAGGTTGAGTTAAGGATGATCATATTGCTGCCTGTTAGAGCATTGCTCGGTTGAACCCACCAAGCGTTGGTATGTCAAGTTTGGTTTGTTGGGTTGGTCACTCCTTATGGCCAACCAGTTAGTTGTCCCTTAGCTAATAAGGAGGAGCTAACTAGGAGCTGTCTAGTTAGGTTAGAAAAAGAAAACGAAATTTGTATAAATCTCTTGTTCGTGAAACAACAAAGCATCGAGCAAAAAAATAGAGAGGGTTTTTTTTTGCTGCCGTGAGAAGATAATAAGGAGCGAGAAAAAAGAAGTAGTCACCGTTTGATGAAGATCTGAGTTGTGAGCTTGAAGAAGAAAGGTGTTCTAGCGAAGGACCGGTTTTGGTTAGTGAAGATTTATCCACCACATCCTACATCTCTTCAAAGGGTAATTCTAGGGTTTGTTCAAATCCTAATAGTAGGAAGTTTTCGTCTTCCTTGTTTTGTTATTGGTTGAATCTACCTAATTATTTGGTAAAAAATTAGTTATCCATCGTCAACGGTGAGTGAGTAGAGAAAGAGGGCATTGTTTTCCAAGTGATATATGCAACTTGAAGTTGTATGAAACCCCAATTTGGGAGATATCGTTGTATCCCATTATTTGTCATAGTGTAAGTTTGCCCTTAATCTTTGGTTTTGTGTGATTGGTATTATTTTTATCGTATTGCGTATTATTGCTTATGTAGGTTCCATATTGTGCATAGCGTCCCAGATCGGTAATTCCCCCAACAAGTGGTATCAGAGCTACGTTGGTCGGGATAACCGTGTGTAATATAAAAGTAGCACTAGTACTAGAATGGTTAATTTGACCGGTGAGAATTGCATGATAAGGAAGGCGAAGATGGAAGACTTATTGTACTACAAAGATATCTATGCTCCTATAGAGAAGAAGGGAGTAAAGCCTGACAATACAAATGAAAATGTGTGGCGTCTTGCTAACCATAAACTTGTTGGATTTATTCGAAAATAGATTGATGAATCTATTTTTCATCATATGGCTAGTGAGACACTAGCATATTTTTTGTGGACAAAGTTAGAAGAGATATATGGCAAGCAATCTCCTTGTGCAAAAGCTCTTCAATTTGCAAAGCTTGGAAAGTTAAAGTATAAGGATGAAATTTCAATGGCGTAACATTTAAATGATATGAAGGGCATCATGAATCATCTCACATCTATGGATTTGAAGATTCCTGATGAAATGCAAGCTTATCTGTTGCTAAATACTTTACCAGACAGTTGGGAAGCAGTGAGGATGTCTCTAAGTTATACTGCTGAAGACAAGAAGTTAACTATGGAAACTGCAACAAACAGTTTGTTGAATGAAGAAGTTAGAAGAAATTCATCAGACTCGTCTCATTCAGAAGCTCTTGTTACAGAGAAGCGGGGGAGAAGAAAAAGCAGAAAAGACGTTGAATATTGGAACTATCACAAGAAAGGTCATTATGCAACTGAATGCAGGAAGCCGAAGTAAGAACTCCAGAATAGAAAAAAAAAAAAAAAAAAAAGGATGATATAGGTGTTGCAGTAGATGATGGTGATATTATTTTATTATTTGATTGCAATGACATGATGAAAAACGATAAGAAGAAGAGGAAGTTAGTTGAGAAGATCCATACAAATGACAACGATCATGATATGATGACAAATTCACTACCTAAGTACAAGCATGTACATTTCTACAACAAGGAAGATATGGTGGTGGAAGGTACCTCACCATAAGTCGTGAGGGGGATATTGTTGGGATGGTCACTCCTTATGGCCCAACAGTTAGGTGTCCCTTAGCTAATAAGGAGAAGCTAACTAGGAGCTTCCTAGTTAGGTTAGAAAAGGAAAACGAGATTTGTATAATCACTTGCTCGTGAAATAAGAAAGCAGTGAGCAAAAAAACAGAGAGGAGGTTTTTTGCTGCCGTGAGAAGATAAGCAACGAGAGAAAAGAAGTAGCCACCGTTTGGTGAAGATTTGAGTTGTGAGCTTGAAGAAGAAGAGTGTTCTTGCGAAGGATCGGTTTTGGTTGGTGAAGATTTATCCACCACATCCTACATCTCTTCAAAGGGTAATTCTAGGATTTGTTCAAATCCTAATAGTAGTAAGTTTCTCATCTTCCTTGTTTTGTTATTGGTTGAATCTACCTAATTATTTGGTAAAGAATTAGTTATCCATCATTAGCGGTGTTAGCGGTGAGTGAGTAGAGAAATAAGGCATTGTTATCCAAGTGCTATATGCATATTGAAGTTGTGTGAAACCCAAATTTGGGAGATATCGTTGTATCCCATTATTTGTCATAGTGTAAGTTTACCCTTAATCTTTGGTGTTGTGTGATTGGTATTATTTTCGTCGTATTACGTATTATTGCTTGTGTAGGCTCCATATTGTGCATAGCGTCCCGGATCGTTAATTCCCCCAACATGGTTGTCAAATTTTAGTATCAAACCTCAATTAGAGTCTCTTGATTGAATGTACTAGAGTCAACTTGATTTAGGTTAGACTAGAAAGTCTAGGAATGTTAAGACATACAATTATTACCTTGAAGACCTGAAGACCGTGAAAAAGTATCAACCACAATGAAGACATCATCCTTCCATTTGATGTATAATAATACTAACTTGACTTGTTTCCATTCCTATCGTTGCTTTCAAGTCATTTAAGATTGAAAACATAACATGCGAGGTTATATTTAATACCCTAGTATTAGACTTGGTCATTTTATTATGATCAAAGTGTCCAGGAATAAAATTTGATTACGAAGTATAACGTTTATCTTTTGAACATCGTAAATGTGATATCGACATAATCTATGTAACTCGTTACTTGATTGTATTGGATGTTGGTGTAATTTCATCCTAGGAAACTATGTTTGATTGCATATGTGTAAAGGAAGTACATATACGAACCTTGTTTCGTAATCGAAAGGAAATCAATAGGCGTTTTGGTCCGGTTTTCATTAAAGATCTATTGGATGACTGATAAGTGCTTAAAATAGATATTTCGAATGTCAATTTCTTATACTTTTCTTAGTTATTTCTCTTGTATTTTTGTATATTACGTTTGTTTTCTATTTTGCAGGCATTTTGGAGTCATGTTACATGAAAGAAGAGAAAAAGAGGCATAATTCATCATTTTGGCTACGCTAGGTGCTGATGGATTCGAAGCTAACATGGAGAGAAGTCTCAAAATTTGCTGAAACCGGAATTCACTAAAGGCAGTCACACTTATTAATCGGGGCAACCACCTGCTGTGATAAGGGCCACGTCTTATACCCAGCAACAACAAAGCTAGGTCCTAATACACTCAACCAGTTCCGCTCATTTCATCTCAGTCTACAACCAAAATACGAAGAGCTGCTGCCAAGAGTTCACCGTTGTCCAACCAAGTCTACCAGCGGCTAGTCACGGTTCTTGTGGTCGTGTTTGAAGAGGAAAGGCGTGATCCAGAAGCTCAGAACAACACGACAGAGTTGGAGATTAAGACCGAGAAACCAGTTGAGAAAGAGTTGTTGTCTGCCATTGATTGGAATGAAGAACAAGGGAGATCAGGACAGGGATTTCGAATCTGAGAAGGAAAGAAAGACTGGGTAGTCAATTTTGGAGTGTTTGGTTTAAGTTTGAATTCGTTTTTCTGCCACGAAAAGTCAGTGAAAAGTGGTTCCTGCCAGTGATGTTTGAAGAGATTCATATGTGCAGTTCTGCCGAGTTTAGAAATGTGGGTTGTTGTGTGATTGAACTATTGAATTGCAGGGAAGGAGTTGTGGAATGGTTTTAGAATCAAAAACAGTTCATCTCTGAAGCACCAGTAAACTGCACATAAGATGTTCGTATAAATGCACCAGTAAACCACCAGAGTTTTGAACTAAGAAAGATGTGGAACTGAAGTGATGTACCATTATTCTCGTCCCTGAACCAAGTCCTACCAACAACAAGTTATGGGTCAGATTAGTCTAAAGATTATGAGCCATATTCTGATCTTGAGTGGACAAGAAATATTGGTACAAATCCGTGTAGGTTGGGTCAAGTTCTGGCAACAAGAGTTCGACCAGTTGCAGCTTCAATCGATTGCACCGTCTTGCCAGTTAACTATGAGTCTAAGGGCTGTGAAGATGGTTATCTGCCAATAGTTAGGAGATGGTTCTGAAACCAACCAGGAATATAAAGTTTGGGTACCAATTTGTCTTGGCCTGGGGCAGTGTTACTTTGCCGAGAAACCTAGTTGTGCCATTGGTCTGTGGTGATCTACGGATGAGATTGAAGACAGTATTTAGAAATCGGACGGGATTGAAAGCTTGGGTTACAAGAAGAATGAAGTTCGCAGCAAGAAAAGAAGTTATATAAGAAGACCTAAGTTACAGCATATGAGATAATCCCATACCCCCTCTACAACTGCCGCAACCCTAGTTTCAGCGAGCTTTGCTCGCTGAACAACCTCCATTCCACCACCATCTGCATCCATTCACCTGCATTCATCACCATTATCTGCATAGCATCATCTCCATCCACCTGCATCTACCATCCATCTTGCATAACTATCATCCATCACCTGCATACAGCCACGGCAACCCCCACTTTGCATAACACCTGCACCTCATCTGCATACATCCATCATCACCAGCAGCTGCAGTTCATACCATTAGTCGCAACCATCTCCAGCATCAGGCCTTCCACAGCATATAATCACCACTCTACAGCACCAAGGCAGCAGACTAGCAAGTAACTATCAGCAGCAGTGACTCTTGCTCAAGCTAAACCACTAGTTCTCCTCGCTGCCAGCACCATTATCCCATCTAGCCTGCAGCGCCATCATTCCATATCACCAGTCCACACACTCCGCAGTTGCAGTCCACCACCATCGCGTTCACCACAGCTGGTTTGCTGAATTGGTTTGCTTGTTGTTTAAAAGTTGCTTTTGTCTTTTGTTTCTCTGCCATGAACTCCAGTAGCTAATTGCATTTGATTAGGGACGATTTCGACGTCCGAACATGAATTCATATTGATATTTAAAAAGCCTTTTTCTTGCAATTATATTGTTATTGTTCATTCTCTACGGTGCTAATATTGGTTATGAATTATTCTTAAATCGTTTAAGTTGCAAATTAAATTGGTTTATGGATGATTCTAATGCTAGTTGAGACCTCTTCGACCCGTAATTGTCTAGAGAGTCTTAATACAAGTAGTAATATGTGGTTATTGACGATGGGATTTTGTTAAATATCCATATGTATTGAATGACACTAGTAGATGAGTCAATCTTTTGTCTTTGTCACTAGGAATAGCCTATCTCATGGAAATTAAAGCATTTGTTTAAGTCACACCTAGAGAGCGTACTTCTAGGAAACTTGGCAAGTAGAATCCGGTAGTCGAGCGCTTCCGTGTCCGGTGAACTTAGGAGATAATAACGGAATAGTTGAGTGTACTAATTATTCTAGGGTTGTTAGTAACAAGGTACTTTGCAAAAACTAGCTATATCAATAAGATTCACGTTTTGTGACCGAGAAAGAGTCTTTGATCATTCTCATACTCATATTTGCATTAATATTCAGAAATTGAATTGACAACTTTAGACTCAACTCTCCCTTAAGAACGAACCTGCTTGTCATTGTACTACTAGTTAGTGTAAGAGAAGTAAGGAATTTATTTTTGCGAGTTCGACACCTCGTCAATGACCAATTCGAACCTAGGTAAGAACTTTGGTAGAACCGATCTTGACTTATGTTGATAGTTATGGTAGAACCAATCTTTACCTAGTTAGGGATATGCGGTAGAACCGATCTTGACTTATGTTGAGAGTCTTGGTAGACCGATCCTTACCTATATAGGGAGTCATGGTATAACCGATCCCTACCTATATTTGGAGACTTGGTAGAACCGATCTTAACTTATGTTAGGAGTCATGGTAGAACCGGTCCCAGGAGCAAAACCGATCCTCTATATTCTCATATTACTTTACGGTTTTGTGTGAGTTTGGAATTAGGGTTTGCTAAATAGGAAAGTACAAGATGTCGACATAATTTGGACATGAATATAATTCTTATCTTTTATTGTTCAAAGATATTCCTTGATACTCAAGGTGGCCCCAATACGAAATATTGAGAATCTTTTAATTAAGATTTTCGATTATATGTTTTTGATTTTCCAGCAAATCAAAACATATCTCTTAATAAGTTATATTAGTTAAGTGCTAAACTAATATTAGATATTTTTCTAATGAGATATTTCAGAATTACAGGTTGGATATTAGTTGGAAATATTAAAACAGAAATTAGGTACTTATTGTATTGAATATCTTGAGAATAATTTCGGTTTTGAAATTTCCTTGTTGTCTAAAAAACCTTTGTCTATAAATAGTGGATTTTGCATTTCTTGTAAACTATCTTAAGAGCCAGGAAAACTTCATTCGTGTTGTTTCTGGTAGAGTTGTCTATCCAGAGAGGAAAGTACCTTAATTAAGCGAAATCTCTTACGACCGCTCGTTTAAAGACTTCTGTGGGATAAAGAAGCTCTGCGAGTACCGTTGGTGGGTAACTAGATAATTGCATTGTTATTTTAGTTTTCGATTATTGATTTGATTGACTAACGGTTGTTGAAACTTTGATTGCACCTAATTTGGTTATTCTTGAGAGCCTTCTGTTCAGACATAAGGGTCACTTCAACTAGATCAAAGTAAACACGGGATCTTTAGAACTGTTTTTAGATCTAAAGACAACTTGTGATCATCCATTGTTAACAGACTCCGTTTTGTGTGTGATCGATGATAAGTGGATTCAAATTTGTGGTGTGCAGGTACATAAGATGAAGACAAGAAGATTTTTCTTATTGGTTTTCGTATCTCGTGATTTGTGCATTCATCTTGATCGAATGGGATATGACTTATATCCGGTTTTATCTTTGATAAATTTGATCATATAGTCGTTTAGATCGACAACTATCATTTGGTGGTATTGTTTTCCATTATCAAAAATAGTTGTGAATCCGAATCTTAGTTACTGATTTGGATTGATCTTATCCGACAAAGGAGTTTACTTGTTTAAACGGAAGAGCCTTTGTCAAAACTCAACGAATATTTTCCTAAAAGATTATTGGAGTAGTTACCAAACATCTTTGTTCCTTTACTGTTTGGAAGATGATCAAAAGGAGTTGGGTGATTAAGACTTTACATCGGTAAAACAACTCAAGATAGTGTTTTTTTGTCTTAGGATTCACGTGCGTGACCATACGGTCGTAGACGCAGGGATACTGAGGGAACTAAGTAACTAGGGGTATATTACCTGGTTTCAACTATACGAAGTTGGATTTGTTCTTTGTATAACGACTTAATTATGAGAGTATTCAAAACTGGACTAGGTCCCGGGATTTTTATGCATTTGCGATTTCTTCGTTAACAAATCTTGCTGTGTCATTTACTTTTACATTACGCAATTATAATTGTTTTTATTATAATTAAAAGTAAATACACTTGTATGTTAATCCCAATCACTTGACATTGATCATACAGTCAATCGGTTTTGTACCGTAACTATTGTCAAGTGAATACCTTGTTGTTGTATTGTCTCGACTTTGTCCATAGACGGTCACACTTGGTATCAGACTTATAGGTTGATTCGAAAAAGCGTGGTGTATTTGGGTACCCCCTTGTCATTTCACTGCCGTTAATTGATAATATTTTTTGAAGAAGATTCAAAGCGATTTTAAGTCCTCGTGGTTTTAGGAAGGTTGAGTTTGCTTTAGATTCAAGAGAAATTAAAAAAGATATTAAAATTAATGCGAACACAAAGGTTGGATTGTAGTTGAAAACGTGGGGGTACCAAAATACACTACCAACTTTTTTTTACGCAACCTGTATGGACTAAACTCGAATAAAATTCTGAGAGTTCAACTTAATGAATCTCAATCAAGGAATTATATGAAGCGCTTGTATCTTTTTCTCTCACAATTAGTGTTAAAGCACTGCTCGGTCAAACTCGCAATCGTTGCTATCTCAAGCTTGTTTGTCAATGTTACTGATCAAAACTATAAGTCTTGATTTCTAGTCTACTTATAGTGATGTCTCGGACTAGGATAGATTGTGTAGTTAAGCATTAGACTTCACATCGTTCATCAATTGAAGACGAAGAACTACTATGGAGAGCTTGTGGAACTTCATCAACAAAAGGTACGTGGAGACTAAAACTCATCTATCACTTGGAAAGTCTATTTCTACTCTATCTCCTATATTGAGACAAAAGTCGTATTACTATATAGTATTCGATTATGCACATTTGAGATTTCGAGCTGAGTTTAACTCGCTTACATATTTCTCGAAATATGTGTTGGTAAGCTTTCGCTTCAACCAAGTTCATCTTATATTCTTGACGAAAGTCAAAAGATGATCATGTGAAAATCGCCGAGTAACATCTTACATGGTTTGTGTGATACAATCATTTGGTGTAAACTTGGAATGTTTCGTTATGATTATTTCAATAACTTGAAAATTTATTTGATGCTAATAGTGTGTGAAAACGGCTATTGTCATCCTCTAAGAAAGTTTTAATGATTGAAATAGAGTTTAGAATACTATACCATCATTGGATTATGAACATAGTATGCATTCTTGCATGTATGTGATCCATGACCGGAACTATAGTATGCATACTCGTATGCGTACTTGTAGTTGTGGAATTCTGGGTACCTAAGTATACATACCCGTACGCGTACTGGCAAAGGGTTTGGGTCCGGAAATTTCTGCTGTGTTTGGAAGTATGCGTACCCGTTTGCATACTGGCGAAACCCAAACTCAGACTGGGTACTTAAGTATGCGTACCCGTTTGCATACTTGAGTGGTTAAAGTTCTAAAATCGGTTTGTTCATGAACTAATACATTTATATAATAAGGAATGCATTCTTTGCAAACTGTGGCTATAATGTTCATGAATTGATTCGAGTGAATCAAACCGATTTTTCTTTAATTGTGTTCTTGTATACTTCTATGAGAATATAGCAATTGAACAACTCTTTGAATAGTTTCATTTGAGTCATTTGAACTAGTTGTGGTTAAGATGAATAAGTTTGATATGAGAGTGTTCATATTGCTAACCTCGGTTAACTACTGTTGAGACAACATAGTGTACACGTTTAGGTACGGTTACTCAAACCTAAATGAGGGTACATTTCATTTGTGTATAACAAGCTAAGTTCGATCTAACGGTTGAAAGATATTAGCTTGGGTCTAATCAGGTTTTTATCTAACGGTGAATATTGCTTTGTTACCAAGGTAACTTAGATTGCAAACCCTGATTTGAAATCTATATAAGAGAGAACTCTAGCAACTGGGAAACCTAATCCCCACACCTCACTAGTTGCGACTAGAGTCGATTCTCCTTTAACCTTAGGTTTTTCACGAAACTCTGTAGGTTAACGACTTAAAGACTTCATTGGGATTGTGAAGCCAGACCCAACTATTTTCTCTGTAGTTGTGTGTTCTGATCTTGCCCTGTTCTATCGTATTGAGTACTATCTTCTCTAAGATTTGCTCGAGATTGATTCTCCGATAGGCAAGATAAATAGTAGTCACAAACATTTTCGTCTTATCGTTTGTGATTCCACAATATCTTGTTTCGCTACCAAACGTTTAAGAATATTATGAGGTGATTTATAAAACTAGGCTGTTCTTCGGAAATATAAGTCAGGTTTATCAATTGGTTCCTGTGCACCTTGATTTATCAAAATATGGAACAAAACTCGTAGGTATTTCTGTGGTAGACAGATTTATCTATTCCAACGTACTTTTCTGTGTGAGACAGATTTGTTTATCAAGTCTTCGACTTTGGGTCGTAGCAACTCTTGGTTGTGGGTTAGATCAGCTAAGGGAATCAAGTGCGTAGAATCTTATTGGAGTTCAGAGACGTAAGGAGCGCAATTGTACCTTGATCAGTGTAAGATTGATTAGGGCTCAACTACATTCCAGTCCGAAGTTCATTGGTAGTAGGCTAGTGTATGTAGCGTCTTAATATAGTGTGGTGTTCAAAGCTGGACTAGGTCCCGGGGTTTTTCTGCATTTGCTGTTTTCCTTGTTAACAAAACTCTGGTGTCTGTGTTATTTCTTTTCTGCATTATATTTTGTTATATAATAGAAATATCACAGGTTGTACGTTAAGATCAATCAATTAGATAATCCAACCTTTGGTTGTTGATATAAATTGATTGACACTTGAATATTGGTCTTTGGTACCGTTCAAGTTGTTTCACATAATAATCAGGCTCGCGGATTTCTATCTGTTTGATTTGCTGATTACATTATGAAACAGAGATATAAACTCTTCGATATACTTTTCTCTAGATTGAGTCTGACTGTCTAGTTGATTTTCTTAAAAGTATATTAGAGTTTTTCTATTCAGATTGCCGAATGAAAATATTGGGTGTGGTTGTTAGACCCCCGCTTTTTCAATTGGTATTAGAGCAGGCAAATATGTTTAAGACCTCATAAGTCTATGTTTGTAGCAATCTGATTTCTGTGGACTTCAGAAGTATCTCACAAACTACGTACATAGAAATGTCTTCCAAAGGTTCTGATTATGCCAAAAATGTTGGACTTCACTCAAAGGATAACTCCTTAGCAGATTCTTCCGAGTCCCGAGTGAAATACGATAAAATTGACATCATATCAGAATCTGAAATGGAACTCACCAGATCGTTAAAAAAATCTACTGATATCATTGATTTTCAAGGATCTAAAATCAAAACTCTTGAAGAAAAGAATGATCAGCTCATTTATGAATTCGAGAAATCTCTTGAAATAAAACTTGAACTCTATTGCTTTATTGAATCTTTCTCTAACAATATCGAAAAATTGGTTCAAGAAACTACTCTACAACGTGAAAATATTAGTTTGCTTGAAGATACTATTAGAGAGGACTCAATTAGAGAAGAACGTTTAATCAAGGCTCATTCATCATAAATAAACAGTCATCATGTTGAATAAGAGAAACTTGTTGCATCTCTTCGATGTGCCCAAGAACAGTGTAACACCTTGAAAAAGGAAAAATCTGTTTTGGTAAGGAAGTCATCCTCTGTACCTCTTTCTGATTTTCATAAGGCTTTACCAAGCATAAAGAATATTCCCTCCAAGGAATTACCCAATATGAAGCACTTGCAAAATTTGCATATGCCGGAAAAGGTTATGAGTCAAGGGAATTATGTTTATAATCCACGATGATGTTCCTTCTGTGGGAAAAAGAATCATTATGCTCTTCATTGTTTTGCTAGAAAGAAACAAATTTATGATCTTCATAGTTTGCTTCTCTCTACTGTCAATGGAGTAAATCGTCTGAAGACATCTACAGTGAATTTCTTGCCTACAGAAAATCAAAATTCTTATAAGAATGATCTCTCTTCAAGAAATCTTCATAGGTTGCAAGTTCCTCTTAATGGTATAAACTCTTGTGCCACTAATGAACACATTCCCTGTGGTTATAAGAATAAGTCTGGCAAGCCTAAATCGAGAAGATGGAAGTCCTTCAACTCTTCCCTTCTGGAACCGATCTCTAGAGGTCCTAGACTTAGCCCTCAGAAAAATCCTTCCGTTGGATTTTTTAAAGGGTTTATGACTAATTCTTCTGGAATAAGTTATAATCAATGGAAATAAGGGAATACACGATACAGACACACAAAAGAATTGTACAAATCTTCTCCCATAATTTATAGTGAGAACACTTCTCACTCCTTTACCCGATTCCAGGTAATTTCATCCTTGTATCTATCTTGAGAGTTGCAAGGATGATGATTGTGGGAGTCTCAAGAATAATTGTATGTTTTTATGCGTCTTTATGTTAATAATTTGAGTCATTCGATCCTGCTGATCGTATCTCGTGCTCTAATTTGAAGTGAAGTTTTCTAAATTATTGAGCCATGTTAACAAATATTATATTTTCTCTTGTTGGATCCTTCCTAAATTCATCAGTGACCGGTCCACGTACGTCCGTGTCCTCTTCATATGAGTTCATAAGGGTTTCCATAACAAGAGTTTCCTTCTCCTGTTTACAAACACACACACACACACACACACACACACACATATATATATATATATATATATATATATATATATATATATATATATATTGTGTTGTTCCATCCCTAACAAAAATTATTATATGGAGAACTCTTCAAGATCTCAAGAGATTGTGAGTCTTGACATGGAGGAGGACACTCAAGGACGTGATTCGATTCAAGAACTTGTTCTGAAGAAGATGCTTGCAAGGAAAGAGCATAACTCCTGGATTGATGAATCTGTCAAGGATTTAACTCGTTTTCGGATGATTCAAAGGTCGAGTTTGCAAATCTTCAACTGCAAATAAATTATCTTTTAGATGGTCAAGCCAGAATCCTTGCTAATCAATAGATCTTGATATGGAATCAGAAGAAACTCATCGTGGACTGCATTAAGGATAGACAACTTGCTCGTGTTGTTGATCGCAAAGTTAGTGTTCTAACTCATGAACATGGAGTTTCAACGGTCAAAAGAGTCAAGGAAATCAGTGACATATTCTATGATAGATTCATTGAAAGGTATGAAGTAATTAAAGAACAGTAATTGTTGTCTAGGAAACTTCTTATGAGAATTTATTCTTGTGTTTTTAAGAAGGATAACTAGGGTTTGGAATCGCCATTATTGTGAGTACACATAGCTATTGCCGACGTTTTTCATCTTGCAACATTTTTAGATTTATTTATTTAAATTCTAAAGTTTATTTGGAAAATGATTTTTGCAATATTAATCTTTATGGTTTTATATATTGCAAATTATAACGGGATATGTTTTTTACGTCCGTGAACCTTGACTGTCCCATATTTGTTCAAAAGTTAACTCCATTATATGTCGATATGAAAGTATTGATAAAAGATAGAATGAACTTTTGACTACAAAAGTTTAGCCTATTATGTCATTCTGCAAATATTGATGAAAGATAGGATGAACTTTTGTTTACATAGATTAAGTCTATTATATGTCATTGTGCAAATAGTGATGAAAAATAAAATGAATCTTTGTTTATTCCGCAGTATTGGTCTTTCCCTGATCCACATCTTTGTGTATGTACTGTACGGCTCCGTAAGTTCTCTTATGTGAGCATGGCCAATTGAATTGATCATTTTCCTTGTGGTTAATTCAATTGAGATTTTTGGATACAAATTCATGTTTTATTTGATTTGTTAATTTCCAAAGAAATCCTTCTTTTCTTGTAAAAGTAAGGTCGCTCTTGTTGTTCTTTCGGGAATGACATTTTATGTGGGAGAGTTCTTATTTGAACTTGTGCTTAATTACCAAATCTTAGTGGGGAGTGCGGCTGTGGAATATTGTAGGAGTTATCTTGTATCTTTATAAACTCCTTGATGAATACACTAAGTTTTGACTATGTGAAATCATCGAAACAAGTTGGTATGTTGTTCTCTTTTGGTCATGAAGTATCTCTATGAAAATTTCATGAGGATCCCACTAGTTTTTGTACCTTTGCCAATTTATATTGACAAAAAGGGGGAGAATTAATGTGTAGTTCACACTACAAATACATATGGTTTACGGATCATTATGTAAGGGGGAGTGGTTTTCATTGTGAGATGAAGTATTGACTAAGGGGAAGTGATACATATCACCATAGTATTGTTGTCAAAGTTGTGATACAATTAAACTTTGATGTTGTGTAATAATACTATGACACTGTATAACAATGATTGAGAGCAATCATTTTCTCATTGTTATAGCTACGGATCTTCAACAACTATGATGCTGAGTTGAACACATTTAGAATCATTGGAATACTTAGAAGTGACGAAGATTTCGAGTAATGTTGAAGAACCAAGGAGATCAAGCATTTGGATGAGAAGCTACAAAGTTTATTTATTTTGTAATCCATATGTATTGATAGTTTTTTCACTAAAATTGACAAAGGGGGAGATTGTTAGAGCACTGCTCGGTTGAACTCGCAAGCGTTTCTATCTCAAGCTTGTTTGTCAATGTTAGTGATCAAAACTATAAGTCTTGATTTCTAGTCTACTTATAGTGATGTCTCGGACTAGGATAGATTGTGTAGTTGAGCATTATACTTCACGACGTTGATCAATTGAAGACGAAGAACTACTAAAGAGAGCTTGTGGAACTTCATCAACAAAAGGTATGTGGAGACTAAAACTCATCTATCACTTGGAAAGTCTATTTCTACTCTATCTCCTATATTGAGATAAGTCGTATTACTATTGTTGATGGTGGATTTTCGACAAAGGTCAAAATTATAAAATCATGATACTGCATGTTTCAGACCCGCCTTCAGGTACGCATGTGACGATTCATATTTTACAATCCGTGAACCGTTTCACGATCTCTGATCGAGATCCTCTCAGAGCCATGATGAATATGTTTCTCGAAAGGCCTCCCACTAGCTGAGCGTTCGATGCTACGCATTTCATCGTGACCTCTACATAGAAGAATGATTGGGCGGTTCTCCTACATAATTGTTTGTTGAGAGGGCATAACTCCTTCAGGACGTCGTCGACACTCGCTTCCCTGACTATGTAGAAAGACCGTGTATAGATTCAGGCGGATCTCCTACATAATTGTTTGTTGAGGGGGCTTAACGCCTTCAGGATACTAACGCTGCACGTTGTTTCCTGACTATACACCTTTCAGAACGAGTATGATGCTTCAAATATCTCATATCCTGATTATACAATAGATTAATTCTACCGTGACATTCACCACTGAATTCCTAAAAAATAATCTATTTTATCTTATTACTCCGTTCCATGGCTATCCCCGGCTGATTCCATGGATTAGTAATAGATAACCATCTTATCTCATTACTCCGTTCCTTGAATTCCCCAGCTGAATTCATGCATTAGTAATAGATACACAATTCATTTATTACACCGTTTCATGAGTCATTCTTCGCTGAACTTCATGAATTAGTAATAAATATCCAACAATCGGGGATCTGGACTATCACCGAGTAAGCCCCAATAAAATGGTGCATGTGTACTCAACAATGATGCACGAACGAGCACCCAAATGCACGAACAAGCATTCGAAAATATGGACAAACGAGGAATCCTACACAAAACAGGAGAGAGAAAATAATAATAAAAAATAGAAAAGAGGCGCCTATGGACCGAGCCCACCGGCCGGTCATGTCGCCATGACCGGTCCCCCACGCCCTCTTCCTTTATTTTCTTATTTTATTTATTTTCATGAACTCATGAAAACTCCTTCATTCAAGCAACTTTCCTTGTTTGAGCAAAACTCACGGTTTCTCCATATTTTCACGGTTTCATGAAAAATAATAAAAATAGGGAAAGGTGTCGCGGGACCGGGCTCCCAGCCGGCCAGCCGTGCCCTTGCCGTGGCCGGTCCCACACCTTGCAATCCCTTCTTTTCATAATTATTATTTCCCTCATCTCATGAAACTCCTCAGTTTGAGTAAAAATCATGGTTTCTTCAGATTTTCTCAAATATTGCTCAAACCATGAAAAAAGCCAAAAAGTCAATTGATCTCATGACCGACTAGGATTTTCACGAAAATATTAAAATAGTATTGTTATTTTAATATTCTCAAAATATTGATCAAACGAGCAAAGTCCTACTTGCTCATTCGAGCAAAATCAAGGATTTCAGTCAAGATCAAACTCTTTTGAAAATCCAAAATATTGCTCAAACGCACATCAGAAAATCCAATACATGCTTCCTTGACCGACCAAGGCCGGCCCTAAGGCTCTCAAGGAGCCGGTCCCACACATCTTCATGATTTGTACCTAATTTGCTCAATTGCTCATATTGGGTTCAAACTCTTTCCAACAAACTTGGAATTTGCTCAAATGACCATCAGCTGGTCCCACGACCACCAAGGGACGGTTTCATGCCCTCTTGGTCGGTCCCTCACTTCTCCATAAATTAGGTTTTATTACCTAATGCTCGGACGAGCATTATTTTAATAAATGATGAAGCTGGCATTTGATCATTCTTTAACCAACCGGTCAACTAAGGACTCTGGTGCATGCTCACTCAAGAACTTCGGCACCACATGGTCGTCCATCATCCAATGTGGTCGGTCCCTCCTTCACTCAGTAACCTATTTTCAGTAATTCATCAATTGACGAACAATTGATCAAAAATTAGGGTTTCGAACAAACGCTCCAAGAATCATAATTCTAAGCAAGTTCAAACACTAATAATTTTATGTTGATCCAGCAATCAACATCTTAATTAATTATATAATATTCGGTCCAGCTACCAATATTTTAATTAATATTTTATTGGGCCACGTTACCAGTAATTCATCGAATTGAGCAATACTTGCCCAGTTGCTCGTATATTGATTAATCTATCGATATTTAGTAATTTATCAATATTCAATAATTCATCAAATTGAGAAATACCTGCTCTTGCTCGAATATTGACCAACTATCAATATTCAGTAATTCGTCGAATCGAGCAATACTTGCTAACTTGCTCGAATTTATAATATTTTCTCAGACGAGCAATATCAACATAAGAACTGTAGTCTCAATCATAAATCACTGAGCATTCGTCACTCATGCTCAATTCAACAAAACTTAGACTCACTGTCTAATAAGTCAACGACTGATTAATCAAATACACGTCTGCTTTGCAAACTCCACATTCGTGAGACATCAATCACGTTACATGGGGGGATATCAATTAAGGTTTTGGTCTTGCGGCCTATGGCGCGTGTGTTCATCCACGACGAGAAATGTGAGTAATTCGTGCAAATGGTTGAAGGAGTTAGCAAAGTAGTGGGTGCACGATCAGTCTCCACATGACATGGAACTGACTTTACCACGATCTCTCACTTTCCCACTCTCTCACTCAAGAAACCATCAAAATTACTGGGATCAATGTGTTCACTATTCTGACAATATAAGTAAGTCTCGGAATTCACGATTGAGATAGACGCAAAAAAGACACAGAAAATCCACGAGATATTAAACAGACAATCCATCGTCTAACCAAGAATCATCATGTGAGCAACACTCTCTCAATCATTCGAAACTTGTTTACACAAATTAGCAGAAACCTTCAACACATCCACAATCCTTGATCCCACACAATTCTCAGCTTCCCTCCTACAGATCAACCCATCCCTCTTTGTGACCGAATTGACTCTGGAATGGCCATTAACTTGGTTTAGGCCGGAGTCATACAGATTGATCTATCGAACTCAAAGCACTCCCATGCAGTGCATATGTTCTAGGTGAAGCAGTTCGCTCGGTTTAGGAGTCTCGTCCACACGGTCGTCTCTTCACTTCCCTAAAAAACCAGCGAATCGTTTTTCCCCATCTACAGATTGGCGACCACTGTGGGAGTTTAATCTCTCGGTTGCAATCTCATATTTTCACAAAATGGTTGGTCTTAGGTCTAACTCAACTACTCCAAATTCTAGTCAGAATCCTTCAAACAGAAATGTTCCTCCTTCCAACACTTCATCCAATGGCACAGTCGATGGAGAGATCCCGACCTTGATCGAGTTGGAAAGGGTACAAGAGATTCATACAAGGAACATGGACCTAATGAAAGAGACGCTAAACAACATACTTAATTTCCTTGTCAGGTTGACATCGGATTTGGGTAGCGCCCCGGCTCAAGGAATTCCGGCTAATTCCCTAACTGATAATCATCCCCAAGCCAACAGTTTCACTACTTATGATAAGCCGATGGATCAGGAAGTTACACATTTAATTGAGAATCTATGTGAACTCCTGCACTTCTCCAGAGATCAGCGTACGAACACGTTTGCCGCACTCAACCAAATATCATCTGATGTGCGAATAATTCCATCATCTCTAGTAGTTGAAGAAGTGTCCATGGTATCTGAACATTCAATCACAACATCACCTTCACTGAGGAAGACCGGATAGCGGAAGAAGGACACAACCGATCCCTGTTCGTAACTTCTTCTATCAAGGATTCCGAATTCAGGAGAGTTCTTATCGATACAGGCGCTTCTACAAATCTCATCACTATGAAGACTCTCAAGGAGGATAAAGTTCCGCAAAGAAAGGTTGTTCATCATCCCATATTAATGACGGGTTTTGAAGGAAGCCTGAGTCACACATATGGATATGTCTATGTGGATCTGAAAGTAGGGCCGATTCAATCCACTGTCGAATTTCATGTGATCGAGAAAGACCCTGATTATCACATGATACTCGGGCGACCATGGCTCCATGACAATAAAGTTGTTCCTTCGACATACCATCAATGTATGAAAGCTCTGATCAACAACAAAATCGTCCGCATTGCAGCTTCGGTGTCTCCTTATGCTCCGGTTTATGATGTTTAGTTTCTGGAACCGCCAAAAAGCATCCCCGAACCTCCAAGCAAGATCTACGGTACTCCACTCCCAGGTTGGAAATCTATTGAGGAAACTGACAAACCATCATCGTCAGGTGTTTAATCGATCAAACCATCTGCCACGCCGCTTAAGCGTCGTCAGGGTCAAGGTATGGATCATAAAAAATCCAACTTTATTACTAGTTATGATGCAGAAGGGAGAGTCATTTATCTCCGACGTAAAGATTAGCAATTAGCAGGGGAGGTCGATGAAAAGTATCCCCGCCCTGAAGAATCATGTCAGGAAATTCAAGATGCACCACGACAGCTGCAAGATGGCACGGATTCCACCAATGATGATCTCGAAACTATTAACATCGGAACAGATGAAAACCCGAGACAGATTTTAATCAGTTCTGCTCTCTCATCAGAGGAACGAGAAGGATTGATAGGTCTGCTGAAAGAGTATCAAGATACGTATGACGAGATGCCTGGCTTAGACGACAAATTAGTCACTCATCATCTGCACATTACTCCCGGCTCCAAACATGTCAAGCAACCTCCCAGGCAGTTCAGACATGATGTCGAGGAACAAATCAAAGTCGAGATCCAGAAGCTACTAACAGCAGGGTTTATCCGACCTATTCAACATCCAACATGGCTGGCGAACATTGTTCCATTCAAGAAGAAAAATGGCCAAATCCGATACTGTGTGGATTTCAGGAACCTGAACAAATGTTGCCCGAAGGATGACTTTCCCTTGCCCAACATTGATATGCTCGTCGATGCAACCAGTGGTCACGGCATGTTCTCATTCATGGATGGTTACAGCGGATACAACTAAATCAAGATGTACGAACATGATGCTAGCAAGACCGCGTTCCGAACTCCCATTGGAAACTTTCATTACACCATCAGGGCGTGGTTGAATCTCATCTTCAGCTGCTAGTCTCGTTTGTTGGACTCGCTGTCTTTTCCGCATATATACTGCAAGCTTTTCATCTTCAGCTTTTCTTTTCTGCTCCTCATGTCTCAGTTTCTCTTCCGCGTCCACATAAGTTAGGAAATCGTTCATGCCTTCACGAATGGCTTTCAGATGAGCAAGGGACATACCACGTATCAGATTTCTAGCATCTCTAAAAGGTTGATCAATATCCACACGAGCATCGGCTGAATTCTTCATCTGTGGTTTGATGTTTCTCGAACATTTCCCGAAAGAGTCAGAAATATGGTCATCACCTGAAGCTTCCATTATCTGCTGCCAAAAATGCGGAGTCAAACCAGTTTGGCAACAATACACGTTAAAATGGTAATCCTCAACTCTTACCTATTTATGGTTTCACGAACTAAGTGATAATAACGTAAAATCTCGAAAATCTTTCTCGCTCCTTCAAACCTGTAAATACGAGAAACACCCATTATTTAAAAGTTGACACCTGACTTTTCACGAAATTATGAAGAATTCACATAACCCTTCATGTGAACATTCACTGATTTTCTACCATGTGTACATACACTATGAAATCACGAATTCATGGAAACATTGTTTACTTTCAACAATTACTAAAAAAACAAAATTTGATTTCTTTAACAAAATTCTTTTTTTTTAAACTCACACACAAACAAAAAAAAAAATATTACGTGAGTTGTTTTTTTTTTTAAATTGTTTTGCTCAAATGAGCATTTGTCTATGAAACGAGGGTCTTTCCTATTTTTCTAAAGGTCCACATATTCCAATTTTTTTTTTTGAAAGTTCACAAACAAAATTTTATCATGAAGTGCAGGTCTATTTCAAAAATATCTTAGGATTATTGTTTATTACTTTAACTACGAACAAACGTATGTTTCCTAAAGGTATTTGTGTGAAAGTCCATGCTTTGAAAATAAATTTTGATTTTCATGAAACCTTATAAACAAAATTTTCTCTACTGCAACTAGACCATGTCTATTCAATGATATATGTATCTCTTTCATATTAGGGATTATTGCTCGTTTCTTAAACTAACGAACGAATGGGCATATGTTTTCTAAAATAAATTTTCATAAAACTTACACATACATGCACACATGAAATTTTATATTTGAGCAACTCATGAACAACTGAACTTTAAAAATAATAATTTTGGACTTACCTGGTCGGCGTCGGCCGAAACTTGGTCGGACGGTGGTCGGTGACGGTCGGCGGTGGCTGAATTCCGGTGAAGAAAATCCCCCCCCTGCTCGAGCGTGAGTAAATCAAAGGGAGGGTGGTCGGTAAGCTTTAATTATTATTTTTAGGGTTTCTTTCCTTTTATATCAATTTTATTTCCAAAACCTAATTAAACAAGGATTTCCTTTTTTGGGCTCGGGCCTGCAAACATTAAACCAACCAAAACCGGACCGACCGTCCAAATCAGCAGTGTTTCATCTCTCCGTACTCACGGGATGGCGCTCTATCATACTATCAGGGTCCTTACATAAGCGTTTGCTCGTACATGACACCATTGGAACAAATCGAAGATTCTGAAAATACCTTTGTACGACCGAGTTCAACCGCTTATCTCGTCGACTAGAAAATCACCATCTAATGCTTACTGCTGAACATGAATGTCCCTCACTAAGTAGGGGACTTAATGTTGATGGTGGATTTTCGACAAAGGTCAAAATCGTAAAATCATGATACTGCATGTTTCTGACCCGCCTTCAGGAACGCATGTGACGATTCATATTTTATGATCCGTGAACCGTTTCACGATCTCTGATCGAGTTCCTCTCAGAGCCATGATGAATATATTTCTCGAAAGGCCTCCCACTAGATGAGCGTTTAATGCTACGCATTTCATCGTGACCTCTACATAGAAGAATGATTGGGCGGTCCTCCTACATAATTGTTTGTTGAGAGGGCATAACGCCTTCAGGATGTCGGCGACACTCGCTGTTCCCTGACTATGTAGAGAGACTGTGTATAGATTCAGGCGGCTCTCCTACATAATTGTTTGTTGAGGAGGCTAAACGCCTTCAGGACACCAACGCTGCACGTTGTTTCCTGACTATACACCTTTCAGAACGAGTATGATGCTTCAACTATCTCATATCTAGATTCTACAATAGATTAATTCTATCGTGACATTCGCCACTGAATTCTTAGAAAATAATCTATTTTATCTTATTACTCCGTTCCATGGCTATCCCCGGCTGATTCCATGGATTAGTAATAGATAACCATCTTATCTCATTACTCCGTTCCTTGAATTCCCCAGCTGAATTCATGCATTAGTAATAGATACACAATTCATTTATTACACCGTTTCATGAGTCATTCTTCGCTGAATTTCATGAATTAGTAATAAATATCCAACAATCGGGCATCTGGACTATCACCGAGTAAGCCCCAATAAAATGGTGCATGTGTACTCAACAATGATGCACGAACGAGCACCCAAATGCACGAACGAGCATTCGAAAATATGGACAAACGAGGAATCCTACACAAAACAAGAGAGAGAAAATAATAATAAAAAATAGAAAAGAGGCGCCTAGGTACCGGGCCCACCAGCCGCCCGGTCATGCCACCATGACCGGTCCCCCACGCCCTCTTCCTTTATTTTTATTATTTTATTTATTTTCATGAACTCATGAAAACTCCTTCATTCAAGCAACTTTCATTGTTTGAGCAAAACTCACGGTTTCTCCATATTTTCACGGTTTCATGAAAAATAATAAAAATAGGGAAAGGTGTCGCGGGATCGGGCTCCCTAGCCGGCCGGCCATGCCCTAGCCGTGGACGGTCCCACTCCTTGCAATCCCTTCTTTTCATAATTTTTATTTCTGTCATCTCATGAAACTCCCCCGTTTGAGCAAAAATCATGGTTTCTTCATATTTTCTCAAATATTGCTCAAACCATGAAAAAAGCCAAAAAGTCAATTGGTCTCATGACCGACTAGGCTTTTCACGAAAATATTAAAATAGTATTGTTATTTTAATATTCTAAAAATATTGATCAAACGAGCAAAGTCCTACTTGCTCATTCGAGCAAAATCAAGGATTTCAGTCAAAGATCAAACTCTTCTGAAAATCCAAAATATTGCTCAAACGCGCATCAGAAAATACCAAAACTCTTAGGATTGAGATACGAGCATTATGGTGACACGGGCATGCTTCCTTGACCGACCAAGGCCGGCCTTAAGGCTCTCAAGGAGCCGGTCCTACACATCTTATGATTTTGACCTAATTTGCTCAAATGCTCATATTGGGTCCAAACTCTTTCCAACCAACTTGGAATTTTCTCAAACAACCATCAGCTGGTCCCAAGACCACCAAGGGATGGTTTCATGCCATCTTGGTCGGTCCCTCACTTCTCCATAAACTAGGTTTTATTACCTAATGCTCGGACGAGCACTATTTTAATAAATGATGAAACTGGTATTTGATCATTCTTTCACCAACCGGTCATCTAAGGACTCTGGTGCATGCTCACTCAAGAACTTGGGCACCACATGGTTGTCCATCATCCCATGTGGTCGGTCCCTCCTTCACTCAGTAACCTATTTTATGTCGTTTTATAGTTGTAGTGGTAAAAAGGTTCGTTGCTCGAACTTGTGAAGGATTTTAGAAAATTAAATAGAGTTGTTTTAACAATAATAAGAAAATACCGAGACTCTAGATTCCACCATTGACCAATTAAGTGATAAACTCTAAACAATATTCATGCAATATTTTTCTTTAAAGTGATTCTAGTATTTGCCTTTAATAGATTTTTGAAGTAATAATTGTAAGCACGAAGCATGAAACATCAAAAGTATTAAAACCAAGCATGTCCCATCAAAACACTTCACAACTACTCAATAAAAACCAATTTTTCTTTTAAGTTCTATGCAAATAATCATGTAAAATAATTGCAATAAATAATTAAAATAGAACTATACCACTTTTCATGGAACAATGGCTTCCTCCGTCGCCTCGGCTAAGGGGTTTAGCTCCTCATATTAACCACTTGCTCAAAATACATATTTGGTGTTCAAAAGTTGATTAAAAGAGTGAAAAGTGCTAAGCAGCGGATTCTGTAGTTGCTGAAGGTCTAAAACAGAAGTCCGAGTTGTTGCTGAAGAGCTTCTGTGACTGCAGGAAGATGCGACCGTACCTCGTTGTCACTGAAAATAAGTCTGTCTCTGCGACTGACTCTGAGGGTCTAATGTTCTTCGTCTTCTTCTTCGCAGCAGCAGCAGGAAAGTTTCTGAACTCGACTCTGTTGATTTTTTTCTCGCTTCTCTATAGCTCTAAACTTCTCCAAACTCCCCCAAATTGTTCGTACTCCTAAATATGACTCGAATCAACATATATATATCCACCAAACCCCAAAATTACTCGAGTTAATCCAAATCTTTTCGTTTTTTCTTCACCGCACGTTACGGGATTTTAATCTTCTTTTTACGCGTTAACTTGGTTTCCAAACTCTCTCAAACTCTCTCAGGATTGAATAAGGACTCCATACACTCCAATCTTGCCGTAAACTCTTCACAAATTCTTTTGTAAACCGAAAACACTCAAATCGTGAATTCTCCCTGTTTTGCTCCAACACGGATTTCTATCCCTGTTTAATCGATTCTACAGCTCATACCATACTTGTTTATCCTTAACAGGGTTAATCCAATGAAAATCAGCCCTTGAATCTTCTTAAAAATCATCCAAAATCCAAACAGAAAATTCTGTTTTCTGTAAAAGTTTTTCCCGCCATTTTTTTGTTTTGAAAATTTGATAAGAAAAGTGACCTCCCCCTATCCAGTGCCGGTCTTTGCTTAGCAACTGCTTGGAAATGGGTTACCCCTTATCCAAAAATGAGAGTCCGAATAGCAAGTGTCCTCCCAGGAGCCTTTAACAACTTTTCGAGCCAATTTTACCGCAAAAGCCTATTTCTCCAAAAACACCTACAAAGAGATAAAATACCAAAATTAGTACAAAAATGGGTACTAACAATATACACAATAGAGATGAAAATAGACACATAAATGTGTCTATCACTATTTTCAGTAATTCATCAATTGACGAACAATTGATCAAAAATTAGGGTTTCGAACAAACGCTCCAGGAATCATAATTCTGATCAAATTCAAACACTAATAATTTTATGTTGATCCAGTAATCAACATCTTAATTAATTATATAATATTCGATCCAACTACCAATATTTTAATTAATATTTTATTGGGCCACGTTACCAGTAATTCATCGAATTGAGCAATACTTGCTCAGTTGCTCGAATTTTGATTAATCTTTCAATTTTCAGTAATTTATCAATATTCAATAATTCATCGAATTGAGAAATACCTGCTCTTGCTCGAATATTGACCAACTATCAATATTCAGTAATTCGTCGAACCGAGCAATACTTGCTCAGTTGCTCGAATTTACAATATTTTCTCAGACGAGCAATATCAACATAAGAACTGTAGTCTCAATCATAAATCACTGAGCATTCATCACTCATGCTCAAATCAACAAAACTCATACTCACTGTCTAATAAGTCAGCAACTGGCTAATCAAATACACGTCTGCTTTGCAGACTCCACGTTCGTGAGACATCAATCACGTCACATGGGGGGATATCAATTAGGGTTTTTTCCTGACGGCCTACGACACGTACTGATCCACGACGAGAAGTGTGAGTAATTCGTGCAAACGGTTGAAGGAGTTAGCAAGGTAGTGGGTGCACGATCAGTCAAGTCTCCACACGACATGGAACTGACTTTACCACGATCTCTTACTTTCCCACTCTTTCACTCAAGATACCGTCACACTTACTGGGATCAATGTGTTCACTATTATGACAATATAAATAAGTCTCGGAATTCACGATTGAGATAGACGCAAAAAAGACACAGAAAATCCACGAGATATTGAACAGACAATCCATCGTCTAACCAAGAATCATCGTATGAGCAACACTCTCTCAATCATTCGAAACTTATTTACATAAATTAGCAGAAACCTTCAACACATCCACAATCCTTGATCATCATTGACCCCACACAATTCTTCGGGAATATAAGTCCGGTTTATCAATTGGTTCTTGTGCACCTTGATTTATCAAAAGACGGAACAAAACTCGTAGGTATTTCTGTAGGAGACAGATTTATCTATTCCAATAGAATTTTCTGTGTGAGACGGATTTGTTTATCAATTTTTCGAATTTGGATCGTAGCAACTCTTGGTTGTGGGTGAGATCAGCTAAGGGAATCAAGTGCGTAGAATCCTGCTGGGGTTCAGAGACGTAAGGAGCGCAACTGTACCTTGATCAGTGTGAGATTGATTAGAGCTCAACTACATTCCAGTCTGAAGTTCATTGGTATTAGTCTAGTGTCTGTTTAAGTTTAATACAGTGTGGTGTTCAAAGCTGGACTAGGTCCCGGGGTTTTTCTGCATTTGCGGTTTTCCTCATTAACAAAATTCTTGTGTCTGTGTTATTTCTTTCCGCATTATATTTTGTTATATAATAGAAATATCACAGGTTGTGCGTTAATATCAATCAATTAGATAATCCAACCTTTGGTTGTTGATATAAATTGATTGACACTTGAATATTGGTCTTTGGTACCGTTCAAGTTGTTTCACATAATAATCAGGCTCGCGGATTTCTATCTGTTTGATTTGCTTATTACATTGTGAAACAGAGATATAAACTCTTCGATATACTTTTCTTTAGATTTAGTCTGACTGTCTAGTTGATTCTCTTGAAAGTATATTGGAGTTTGTCTATTCAGATTGCCAAACGAAAATATTGGGTGTGGTTGTTAGACCCCCGCTTTTTCAATTAGAATGTTTACAAAACCAAGTCCGTGAACCTAATTATGTGTGAGAGTACTTGAACGATTTCAAAGGTCAATATCCAATAATCAATCAAGTCGTATCCAACAAACAAAGATGGATGTATCTACTTTTATTGAGTAATGTACAACCTGTGATATTTTAATTATAAAGATAAACAATATAATGCGGAAAAACAAATAACACAGACACCAGAAATTTTGTTTACGAGGAAACCATAAATACAGAATAACCCCGGGACCTAGTCCATACTTGAACACCAAACCGCAAATGCAGAATAGCCATTTTCATATAACTCTTTAAGACTTTTCTTGAATCACATATATGATCAAAAATGTCTAGATAGTGTTTTCAGAGAGTTGTTCAAATGCCAATTATCTCATATAAATAATTTTGATGCATCTGAAAATATTCGACAGGGTAAGTACATGTACTGGGTACGTGTATTATACCTGTTTGTGAATGTTCTTATCATAGTACGTGTACCGGGTAAGGATACCCTAAAGACAAAAATGAGTTCAGGAACTCACGGATCTTTTATGGTATGTATACCTGATTTGGTTTTGAAACCAATAGATCTTTTCCATTTTGCATACTAGGTATGCGTACCTTTTCTTGTTCATGATCAAAAGACTTTTTATGGTATGGATACCGGGTATGCGTACCAATAAGTTGCTGCCGAACTATAGCTATGCCGGTGCGTGTACTGGGTACATGTACTGCGGCTCTGGACTTATGACAGTTCTTCCAGTATGTGAATTGGTGTGGATACTGTCCTGTATCCGGACTAACAATAGTTTTATATCTCTCTAATAATCAATTCGAAACATTCCCAAATAATATCAATGACACATATCACTGTTCCAGGCTATTTTCAAATGATTAAATCTTGAATCATAATTTGGTTATAAATAATAAATTGTTCTAAACCAAATTCATCAAGTATGAACAAACGTTCTTAAGCTTAATGTCATATTTCGAGAAGATATACAAGATAAACTTGACACGAAATTTCTATTATGCATATACTGTCTAATTTAGTCATGCGACAATGTCTCAAAGATAGAAAGGTGAAAACTTGAGATATAGGTGGTTCATTCTTCACTTACCTTTTGATGTTGAAGTTCTCCAAAGCTCATGTTGATCTTCGCCTTCAAACGGTAGAACGCAGTGATATCCGAATCTCAACTACACACTTCTATCCTAATCCGAGACCTGACTAAATATAGACTAGAAATCAAGATACAGTTTTGACAATTAAATTTGAAAACAAGATTGAGATAGCAACACTTGTGTATTCGACTGAGCAATGCTCTAACAATCTCCAGATTTGTCAATTTTAGTGACAAAATATCAATACATATGGATTAAAAAATAAAGCTTCAAAACTCCAGAATCCACCATGCTTGATTTCCTTGGTTCTTTAACTCCTTGAATTCTTCGTTACTTCAAGTTGCAACGATTCTGAACATGTTCAACTCAGCATCGTTGTTGTTGAAGATCCGTAGCGATAACAACTTTGAAAAGAGATTTTAAATCTTCGTTATACAAAAACATAATATTATATCTTCTCCAAAGTTCAATTGTATCACAACTTCGAAGTAATACTACGGTGATATGTTTCTCCCCCTTAATCAATACTTACATCTTTTGCAGAATAGGTGAAACCTATAGATATTAATTTACTCCCCCTTACATAATGATCCGTAAATCATATGTATATAATGTGTGAAACTACTAATTAATGCTCCCCCTTTGTTAATAAAAATTTGCAAAGGTACGAAAATTTTGGGATCGTAATGAATTCAATCAAAAGAGACTTCAAGAATTAAAGGAATTACATATCAACTTTTATTTAGATGATATCACATAGTATAAAATACTTAGCACTCATCTAGGAGATTTAAGATACAAGCATCCCCTGTAAATTCCACATCCACTCTCGCGACAAAGATATAGCGATTAAGAACAAGTTCATTTAAGAACTCTCACCCAATTGATGTCATTCCCAAGAGAACGGCACTAATGACTTTACTTTAATGAAAAAAAAGGATTTTGTCGAACATTAACAAATCACATGGATTTGTATCCTGAACATCGACATAAATTAATATCAACGTCAGTTACGAACTGAGAGATAATTTTAATCGGTATGACTCAACATAATAAAATCTTACGAAGTTGATAGTGCAATAATAATACAAAAGAGTGATCTCGAGTAGATCAATACTGCGAAAAATTCTCACAAAGTTTGTTCTATTTTTAGTCTATAAAACATAATAGATTTAACTTCTGAGCATATATGAGATATCAGTTCAATTCCAATAAAATAAAGGACACATATATCTCATAAGAATTTTTAATACATTAAACCAATAATGATTAAATACTGCAAGTTCATCTTCCAAAAACTCTAGAATTTAAATAAATAAATCTAAAAACATGCAAGATGAAAAATGTTGGAAATAACTTGTGTAATCACAATATTTACTATACCAAACCCTAGTTATCCTTCTTATATGCAAGAATAAATTCTCTCAAGAAGTTTCCTAGTAAATAAATACAAAAGAAGCATACGATGGAAGGGTTATTCATTGACTTCATCATCGGAATTACCCAAATAAGATTGAATCTTGTCTATTTTGTTCTTGATGTCGGGAAATTTTGTAGTAAGCACACATAATTGTTTTTGCATACCTTTTACCTTGGAGTTGATCTTACAAACATCCTTGTGAATTTGTTGTAGAAGACGCAAGGTTGTTGGACAACAAGAACCGTCAAGGGGTGAAATAGACGCACTTTTTCTTTTGTACTCGTTCTCATACATTTGAATGTACTTCCACAAACGAAAATAGGAGTTCCAACAAAGTTTCCAATCGGACCAATGGAGAATTATCCACATATGCGTTCGATAAGACCAGGAAAACCCAATTTCTTGTTGGATAAGGTCATTGTTACCATTTGTAGAATAATCCAACCACATATGTTAAGACCTTAAGTTTCCATTTCAAGAAAATAAACTAACTCCGGAAAGTCACGACTCCAAGGAGCATCTTCTACCGTGGAGGGACAAATGTTTGGAATGCCAAACTTTCCAACGACTTTAAAAGCCATGCCGAGATCTTCGGTAGGAAACTTTCCATATTTCCATCCAAAACTTTTTCCACGAAGGAGAAGAGAAATGGTTTCACAAGATGGCTTTTCTCCTTTTGGTCTAGGAAAACAAAAATCACCCATAGGGAGACTAGTGATTCCCGAAATTAATTCTCGATCTACTTCAATCTTGTCTCTTCCAATCATGGTCTTCAAACACAACTTATCAAGATCAACATCAAATATGTTACCATAAAATACCTTTGTAAGTGTGTCAAATTCTTCACTAAAACTATTAAAAATATTACCTTATCAAAACAACATAAATCATCACAAGGAATATAACCTTCTTCAAATTTCTTCTCTAGGATAAAATCTCTAGTAGAAATTTCATATAGGTCTTATAACAATCTTCATTAACAAAAATGATTCTAGGTTCATCTTTTTCCTTGTGATTAGGTGCATAGATTTCCTTAGAAGTTTTCTTAGGTTTTCTATTTTCACCTTTTGTTCTTATCATACTTGCCAAATAAGGTAACTTCAAAGAAAAGGATAGATCTTACTTGTAGGACTCCTTTGTAGATGATTGCTCAATTAAACTCCTTCTTGACAAACTTTCTTGCAATCAAGAAAAGAAGACAATTTTTTTTTTGAAGAAACAAACTCCAAATCATGAGGACATCGCACCGGTTCAGTAACACTAGACTCAACTTCAATTTCCGTTCGTGACCTGAAGGAAGAAGAAGTAGAGGGAGGAGTACGCATACCCTTTTTAAACACACCCTAATGGATTTTACCGGCTCGGGTGCCGGAACCCATGAATTGAAGAGTAATATAAATATTATGTTTGATGCACACAATCATATCAAATTATGATTTATAGACAAAATTGACATTTAATAATATCAATATAATAAGATGATTAATCTTATTCGTAGCTCAATAAAAGAGTTTCAAAGCACAAGAGATATTGATATTCGAAATAGAATGTAGTTGAGACCGAATTAAACCGTCACAGCAATTCAGTTACAGTCGCGCTCCTTACGCCTCTTGAATCCCAGCAGGACTCTGCGGAAATGAATCCCTTAGTTGACGTCCTTTACATCCTAAGAGTTGCTTCAATTCAATTGAAGACTTTAAACCACCTGTCTCCCACAGATAAGCCTATATGTGTGATTTCCGTTCTGATCAAAGATCAAGGTGAGGTAAGAAATTGACTGCAATAGACAAAGTTTAGCAAACCTCAAAATCCAGTATTATGACTCCCGAAGAGCATCCTAGATTATTATTCACCTCACAAATCGAAACTTTTGGAATCACAAAGTCTGAGACGAAGAAACTTTGTAATTTCTATCTATCTTGTTTGAGTGAGAAGCTCAACAATCAAAACAAGATCAGAATACACAAACTATCAAGATAACGATAGATGGACTTGGCTTCACGAATCCCCATGTGAAGTCTTTTTTGTCGTTAAACCCTAGAAGGGTTTTAAGAAGAGGACGACTCTAAATTACAACCAGGACATACATGAATAGTGTCAGGGATTCAAAGATTCCAGTTGTTTGAGGTTTTTTTTATAGACTTTCAAGGTCAAGGTTGATTTAGGTTTAAGCTAAGATAGCTTTGGAACCAAGCAATCAATAATCACCGTTAGATGAAAAACTTGACTTTGAGATTAACATAGTATAATATACACTCTGGTTAGGATGCAGTAACCGAAGCGTGTACAATGACATGTTTATGAAGGTTAGCCGAAGCTATCCAATTGAACGATAAACTTAACCATTTTCATGTAACACTTTAAGACTTTTGTTGAATCACACATATGATCAAAAATATCTATATAGTGTTTTTAGAGAGTTGTTCAAATGCCAATTATCTCATAGAAATAATTTTGATGCATCTGAAAATATTCGACAGGGTAACTACGTGTACAATACCTATTCGTGAATGTTCTTGTCATAGTACGTGTACCGGGTATGGATACCCTTAAGAGAAAAACGAGCCCAGGAACTCACAAATCTTTTATGATATGTAAAAAACGGGGGTATAACAACCACACACAATAATTCGTTCGGAAATCTATATGGACTAAACTCTAATATAATTCCGAGAGCACCAACTTAAAAGTGAGACTCAATCAAGAAATATATCAAAGAGATTTATCTCTATTTCTCAATACAATCAGCAAATCGAACAGATAGAAATCCGTGAGCCTGATTGATATGAGAAATAACTTGGATGGTACCAAAGACCAATGCCCAAGTGTCAATCAAGTTATATCTAACAAACAAGGTGGGATTTATCAACTGATTGATCTATGCACAACCTGTGATATTTCCATTATATAAACAAATATAATGCGAAAAAGAAATAACACAGACACCGGAAATTTTGTTAACGAGGAAACCGCAAATGCATAAAAACCTCGGGACCTAGTCCATCTTGAATACCACACTGTATTAAGCCGCTACAGACACTAGCCTATTACAAGTTAACTTCAGACTGGAATGTAGTTGAGCCCTAACCAAGTCTCACACCGATTAAGGTACAGTCGAGTTCCTTATGCCTCTAGAACCACGACGGATTCTGCGCACTAGATTCCCTTAGCTGGTCTCACTCACAACTAAGAGTTGCTCCGACCTAAAGTCGAAGACTTATAAACAACTCTGTCTCCCACAGATATATTTATTCTTTATTCGATTTTTGTTCCGTCTTTTGATAGAAATCAAGGTGAATAGGAACCAATTGATAATCTGATCTTATACTCCTGAAGAGCATCCTAGAAATATCAATCACCTCACAATAACCCAACTGATTAACAGAAAAAGTTGATGAAAAATTCAATATTCACCGTTAGATGAAAATCTGATTTAAGATTCAAACGAAGTCTGCTTAGAAATTAAGCAATTAATCTCCACCGTTAGATGATCTTATCTTGTTACACAAAAATGAATTATACTTATATTTAGATATGGGTAACCGTACCTAAACGTGTATATTGAGTTGGCTCAATAACAGTTAACTGATAGACACATTTTTGTGTCTAAGTTGTCCTCAATTTTCTATATTGTTGGTACTCGATTTTGTACTTATTATGGTGTTTTATGTGTTTGTGGGTATTTTTTGAAAATAAACATTTTAGGAAAATTCGGCTCGAAAAGTTGTTAAAGCCCCCCCCCCCCGAGGAAAACTGCTAAACGGACTCCTACTTTGGATAAGAGGCACCTCAATTGCTAAAGGGCACCCACCTGCACTCTGGATAAAGTCTGACCTTCCTCTTCATTTGAATTATGAAAAGTGGAGGGAAAACAAGGTTTCAACTGCCGGAATTAGGATTTGCGATTTGAGCTTGTTTTAGTGAGACTAGAGGGCTGGAATTAATTGGGTCTACTCCTATGGCCTAGACATGGATGATGTATGTGTTGGTTTCGATCCAGTTGGTCTGAATACCCAGATTCGAAGAAATCAGGGAGTCACCGGAGGAGATGTTCACAAGATTGCGCGAGCAACAGATTAGTTTGCACGTGTTTGGAAGCCCCTAACAACTATTTGGAGTGTGAAGGAGTTAAATATGGAAATTTGGCAGCTTTAGAACACGTGGAGAATAAAAAATCTAAATTATTTCCTAAACTGGCCGTGAAGAATAATGCCGAGTACTGGAGAATTATATGAATATATGACGAGAGATTTTGGTGCTGGAAGGTTGCTGTGGAGCAGTACTAATGGACGGGGAGAATTGGGAGAAGTTTAGAGCATCACAGAGTCGGGAAAATCACTTGCAAGAAAATTCTTTTCTGCTGGTGAAGTGAAGAACAGGAAGAACATTAGACGCTATAGGACTGAAGTTGTTGCTACAGTGTCCGTGACAATTGCTTTTTATCGTTCTCTGTAATAGCTGGGTTGTAACAGATATAAGTGTTACAAACCTGGTTTTTAATAGTTTTTCTCCATTCCATTATTTGTGAACACCTTTTAAGCAATGAAATCATATTTTGAGTGTGCTTCCATTATGATGAGCTAATTCTCGCGCAACCAAGGCAATGGATGAAGCTATTTACGCACGAATGATGGGTAACTATTTTATTTTCTCTAATTTTTAAATTATAATTCACTCAATCATTGCTTTTGCAGAGTTTTTAAATGTTTTTACTTGTGATTCAATTTGATAGATTATACTTTGTTTAATCAATTGATAGTCTATGCTTAGGGAATACAATTAATATTTGAGAATATATAAAGACTTAAAGGCCTAGACAAATAAAGCTCCCACGTTGAACGGTGAGGAAACCCTCGCTTCTTATTGGCCGAAATAAGCCTTTTTTGAGTTTTGTGAAACGAGCGTTTTGGTGAGGACACTTGGCAACATATAGTTGGTTTAAAAAGAATAGGAAAAACATTAAAAAAAGGAAACCAAATTCAATATTTAGGTGAGGAAACTTGGCAACGTATGATATGTTTAAATTTTTATAAACTTAAAAGGAAAACCTAACTTACCGTGTTTGGAATTTTATGGAAAACCGAATTCAATTTGGAAATCGAGTAATTACTATATTGGGACTCTTTTTTTTCTCCAAATTATAATATATAAAGGGAAAAAAATCCATATATTTTCTACAAAAATAAAGGAAAAAATAAATATTAGTACTCTTTTTCCCAAATTAATATATAAAGGGGAAAAAATCCGCATATTTTCTGCAAAAATAAAAGGAAAAAATAAATAAAATCTGCACATATTCTCTACCTATTTAATGTATTTTCCCCGCCACACCAAATCAAAATTGCATCACCACAGGGCGGGGCGAAGCCCCGCACACACCGAATCAAAAATGCATTGCCACAGGCAGGGAGAAGCCCCACGCACACCAAGTTAAAAGAAAAAAATAAATGAAATTTGCACATATTCTCCACCTATTTAATGTATTTGCCCCGCCACACCAAATCAAAAATACATCGCCATGGGGCGGGATGAAGCCAAACGCACACAAAATCAAAAATGCATTGCCACAGGGCGGGGCGGGGCGAAGCCCGGAGCACACCAAGTTAAAAGAAAAAATAAATAAAATATGCACATATTCTCTACCTATTTAATGTATTTGCCCCGCCATACCAAATCAAAAATACATCGCCACGGGGCGGGACGAAGCCAAATCAAAAATGCATCCTCACGGGGCAGGACGAAGCCTAATGCACACCAAATCAAAAATGCATTTCCACGGGGCGGGCGAAGCCCCACGCACACCAAATTAAAAGTAAAAATATGTCCGGTGTGTAGCACGGGCACAAATCTTATGTTTGATTATTTGTGAATTAAGAAATAAAGGACTTAAAGGCTAATTAGAGTTTTGAAATATTTGGCAACATTCATTCATGTGTAATAGTGGAATCTAGTGTCTTGGTTACTTTTAATATCGTGAAATAAATTTTGAATTAAGTTTGCTATATTTTTAGTTGTAAAATTAAATCTAGAATCTGCTTCCACAAGTCTTGAACGAACTATATTATTTACCACTGTACAAAACCACATCAATTTTTGGCGCCACCGACGTGGAGTTGTTTTTAAGTTAGAGTTTTTAGATTTGTTTTTTAGGTTTTATTTTTTATTTATTATTATTTTCACTTT
This sequence comes from Papaver atlanticum, assembly GCA_023531105.1. Lineage (NCBI taxonomy): Eukaryota > Viridiplantae > Streptophyta > Magnoliopsida > Ranunculales > Papaveraceae > Papaver > Papaver atlanticum. The sequence continues at coordinate 5,993,525 of JAJJMB010011819.1, forward strand.
GTTCTATTTTACGTTTCTTTGGGTATTTATCTTTGTGCAACAGGTTTGGAATTTGGACCGAAAAGAAATTGAGCCAAAGACTTTGGATATCTTAGTTTAGTTTATTTTTTTAGATTTTAGTTTATTTTTCTTTTAATTTTTTTAGATTTTCTTTTTAAGAGTTGTATTAGGATATCTTTTATTTTTGTAAATTTCCTTATCTTTTGCACTTTCCTTTTTGGACATTGGACATTGGACATTGGGACATTATTTTGTATTTTTAAACCCCAAGGAAGGGTAATTAAATATTAAACTGCACAGGGAAGGACGACAACTACGATATTGCCTCGGCCCCTCGGGTTCGTACACTGACATAGGAGTCGGTGGCCCGAGTCGACTTCAGCGGTTCATCCCCCATCTGGAACGGGAGGTAAGTTTGTCTAAACACCCGTGAATCCCCTGCCAAAGGGTTTACTGTCTTCCTTCGTATGCTTATATGTTGAGTACTAAAAATGGTTTAATTTCCTAGTAAAGGGCAAGGCCTGGCCATACAAGATAAGGGCTCATATTTCATCACCGTTCTCTTCTTGCCCGCTTTAGGAAAATGACACCAAACGCGAACCCAAGCTTAAAATACTGACTAGAACGAGACCGACAGGGTAACGAGCTTATAGGAAAGTCGTTCAAAAGGATCGTATTGGGTGTCTTGTTAGCCTAGCTCAAAGTTCAGGAAGATTACTGGAAGTCAATTAGAGCCGTCTTGTAACCCATAGAAACGTTGCCAAAGAGGTGGGGGTATCAAAGCTCATCTGAGATTCTCCTACTTCTCTTCGACTTAATTTATTCGGGTCATCCTACGCGGTTTGCTAATTGTACCTAGTTTCCTCTTGGAAGAGTAGAAGCTGGTCTAAAAACAATCTAAGTGGAGCCATCATGCTTGTTGTTTGCTAGAAATTAGTAGGTTTGCTTTGGTGGAGTCAGCCTTGTATGTGTTTGTATAGAACTTCCCTTCTTTTTAGGATTTTTCTTTTTAATTTCGTTTTTCTAGTGTATGCCCGAGGTTATTGGAGAACGGGCTTGGAAAAGAGACACTTTAGGTCGATTGATTAGTGAAAAACCTAGTAGTTCTTCTTGTGTAAGTGGGGAGATTGAAGACTCTTCTTTTGAGAGCCCTGTTTTTGGAAACTTCAGTTTTGAGAATCTGTCCCTTCGTGAGGAAAGTACCCCTAGTACTTCATTTTTGCCAGCAATGACTACTTTAAAAGATTACATGTACCCAACTAGGACCAATCGACCATCGTGCATTAAATTGCCAGCCTCTACGGCTAATTATGAGTTGAAACCTGGTATTCTTCAGATGGTCCCTACATTCTTAGGGAAAGATGATGAAAACCCTTACTTTCATGTTAGGGACTTTGAAGAAATTTGTGGAACAATTAAGATTAAAGACCTTAGTGATGAAGTCTTGAAACTTAGGATGTTCCCCTTTTCCTTGAGAGATAAAGCCAAGTCCTGGCTGCATATCCTACCATCTGAGTCTATAGAAACATGGAACGAACTTACTGCTGCATTCTATTTAAAGTTTTACCCTAAGCATAGAACCGAATTTGTTAGGCAGAAAATTAGTGCCAGTGTGCAACAAGAAGGAAAATCTCTTTATAGGTTTTTAGAGAGATTTAATGATCTCTTGTCGCAATGTCCTCACCATGGGTTCGAGAAAATGAAACTAGTTGAAATTCTTTATGACAGTTTAGACTATTCGACCAAAGCCATGGTCAAGTCTTTATGCGCTGGTAGGTTCCAAAATAAAACTGCTGATGAAGCTTATTCCTTTTTAGAAGAAGTGGCTAAAAAGTCACAACAGTGGGAGTCTTGTGTTGAACCCCCTAAAAGACTCTTGGTCAATAGAAGTGGCACTAATGTGGTAGATACATGCTTTGGATCAGATGTTAAGTTTGCTGCTTTGTTTAGAAGGTTAGAAGCTTTGGAATTGAATAAGTCTAAACATAGGTCTCTTGTTGAACCTGATGCTAGGAATAAAGCCTCTCAAGTCTCTAGTTGTGGAATAGAGCCCGATAACTCGTTTTGGGAAGGTCAGGTTAGTGAAGAGCAAGCCCATGCTATCTATAACAACTCTAGGTTTAAAAACCGTCAGAAGTTTGACCCATACTCAGAGACCTACAACCCTGGTTGGAGAAACCATCCTAATTTCTCTTGGTCTAAGGGCCAGAATCAAGGTCAATCTAGTAATTCTCAGCCTCCCCCAGGTTTTGGCTATAATAAGAACTCCTCAGGTCAAGCCCAGTTCCATAACCCTTCGGAGAATAAAATGACTAGCTTAGAGGAATCTCTTAGTATATTAAGAAAGAGCCAAGATATGTTAGCACAAAGCCAAGAAATGTTAGTAAAGAGCCAGGTTAGTTTTTAAGAGGAAACCAAGAAGAATTTTTTAAACAATTCCAAGACTCTTGCTAAGTTAGAACTTCAAGTAGGTCAAATAGCTAAGAATCTAAGTGAGAGAGATAGCGGAAGGTTCCCTAGTCATACTGATCCTAATCCCAAAGGAGAGAAATCGTACAATCATGTGAATTCTATTACCACCCTTAGGAGTGGAAAGAAAGTTGACAATAAGGTTTCCATGCCTGACCGTGAACATGCTGTAGTTCACCCTTCTGAGCCAGAAAATGAAGAGACTGATAGAGTCTTTAAAGAGACCAATGAGGATCTTGATGAGTCCGACTTTGTTCCCAGAGCCCCATTCCCACAGCTGCTAGTTCCAACTAAGAGGGAGTCCAACTTTAATGATATATTGGTGGTTTTTAAGCAGGTTACTATCAACCTCCCATTATTAGATGCAATTAAGCAGATTCCCGCTTATGCCAAGTTTCTTAAGGATTTGTGTACGCGAAAGCGAAAACTTAGTGTACAAAAGAAAGCCTTTCTAGCTAGTCACGTGAGTTCTATAATTCATAATACCACTACTCCTAAGTATAAAGACCCAGGGTCCCCTACCATTTCTTGCACAATAGGTAATTACCGTGTTGATAAGCGTCGTTTGACTTAGGAGCCAGGGTGAACTTACTCCCATACCATGTGTACCTTAAGATAAGACTTGGTGAGATGAAACCTACCCAGATTACACTTCAATTAGCTGATAGGTATTTCAAAGTCCCTCGTGGTGTCATAGAGGATGTTCTGATTGAGGTTGATAAGTTTATTTATCCAGTGGATTTCGTTGTTCTAGACACCTAGCCTGTTCAGGACCCCCAAGTGCTCGAATCCCAGTGATTTTAGGTCGCCCATTTTTAGCCATAGCTAATGCTGTCATCAACCATGGGACCGGGCTTATGAACATATCCTTTGGTAATATGACCACTGAACTAAATGTCTTTAATGTTACTAGACAACCTTCTGAGAACGATGATTTAAAAGAAGTGAATATGATAATCACTTTAGTTCAGGATAATTGGCTTGACACTTTACTGGTAGATTCTTTAGATGATTTTGAGGAAACCATTCTCTTAGATCAGATGTGTGATCAATCTTTAGAAGAATCTCTTGAGTATTTTAAAGTTTCTAAGGACCCGAAAATTCAGGCAATAGTTTTAGGTATTTCCGAGAGTAATGATGACCCTAAGTTTGGGGGTAGAAAACTAGAAGAATCTCTTGAGTATTTTAAAGACTCTGAAGATCCGGAAATCCAAGCAATAGTTAGAGGTTTGTCTGTGAGTAGTGAAAACCCTAAGTTTGGGGTTAGTGATGGTTCTTGTAATCGTCATGTATCCCTAATTAGAGTTCCTAACTTGGGACTCGAGCCTTATGCGTCTGAGATATTACTTGAGTCTGTTCAGACTTTGCAACCCGATCCTCCCTATACTGCCCAGGAGGTAACCCAGGTATTAGAGACCCGTTTTTCGGATAAATCTATTTATCGAGACACATATATGAAGCTCAATTATGCGCCCCAGATAAACCCAGTTGTCTTGACAGAAACCTTAGATGAGGACATGCTCCTTCTTTTTAGTTTTATGAACCAGTGCAGTTGTCTCATATTTGTGTTAGCTCTATTTGGTTTTATGGACCCACAATTGTTTCGACTATTGGTATATAATTTTGAAAGATGATTAGCCATTTTGTGGTATTTGATGTCTAGCTAAAGACTTTAATTTTAGTATTTTCTGGGAGGCACCGCACTCATGCAATAAGGTAATATCCTTCCTTATTTATTTTCCCTCAAGTGGAAAAAGTTTCTCCTTGTTCATGCTTTTAATTTTATCTTTATAACATTGAGGACAATGTTAAATTTAAGTTTAGGGGTAAGGGAGAAACTTCTAGTGTCACATAGTATCCGGTTAGCTAAGTTTACATACTGTTTCTCACCAAAAAAATTGAAATTAGAATTGCTAGGGATAACATTCTAGTGAGACATTAAAGAAAAAGACATTGAGATCATTGACAATCAGGAGAAAACATGTACGTTTTAGAGGGTAATCGTGATGGACCTAAACATCCATGATGGAAAGATAATTAGGCCAGAGGAAACGCCAGAAAGACAAAGTAACCTCACAATGTATTCTTAGTTACTGGATTACGACTCTCTCTCAGTAGAAACTTATCATCATCAACAAGCGGAGCGACATCAAAATCTATGAAGAAAGTTAAAGATTTCTAAGGTTTAGAAGCAACAATAGAAAAGCAGAATTTAGAATCAAAGTTTAAGACTTTGTTACAAGAAATTATAAGAGCAAAGAAAATCAAACGATATAAGTTGTTGAAGTTCATGATACCAAGACATTACAAGTTGCGAAGATCCAAGTGCTAAAGTCATTCTTTCATGGCCATGTAAATATTAGTCTTGTTATTACTCTGTTTTCCAAAAAAAAAAGTAAATAAAAAATAAAAAAGAGTTTAAGTTTTGTAGTTACCTTTTTGTTCAATAAAGGCCACTGGGAAGTAGAAATCTATAAAGAAGTTTCAAGTAAGAAATTGAGGAGAAGAGTTAATTGTCAAGGTTCTACGAGGTTCGAGAATTTATCATCAACAGTTGAAGCCGAAGAAGACGTTGTTTCTACTGAGCACTATGAGAGAGTCGAAGAGAGATGCATATTGGTTGCTTTGTTAGTCTGCTTTCCATCTGACACTAGATCTTTCTATCAATGGTTCAACTCATCACACGTAATTTGTCCAGCTGTGTAGCAGATGTCCCTCTCATCTTTATCTCTCTCCTAATATTATCCAGCTGTAAAGCGGATGCATCTCATAATGTTTATCTAGCTATGTAGCGGATATCTCTTTATCTAGCAGTATAACGGATGTGTCTCCCCTATTCTTTATTCAACTTTAGAGCGGATACCTTTGATATCTCTTTCATTCTAGTTACTGGGCGATAGGTTGAGAATATGTATGTCCTCATAGCTCTTTGGATACTTGTGACCAATTATAAGTCAAGGTTTTGTTGGTACACCTCTTGTAAACCCTCCCGAGAAAAAACTCGGCCACTAGGGCCACCTAGGGGTTCAAAGGCTTGTTGCACACGCTAAGTGCAACCGCGATGCCTGCGACAGTGAGTTAGGATTTTATTTTTTATATTAGATTTGCTCGAGGACTAGCAATTAATAAGTTTCAGGGTATTTGATAGACACATTTTTGTGTCTAAGTTGTCCTCAATTTTCTATATTGTTGGTACTCTATTTTGTAGTTATTATGGTGTTTTATGTGTTTGTAGGTATTTTTGGAAAATAAACATTTTAGGAAAATTCGGCTCGAAAAGTTGTTAAAGGCACCCCCCGGAGGACAATTGCTAAACGGACTCCTACTTTGGATTAGAGGTACCTCAATTGCTAAAGAGCACCCACCTGTTATTCACACTTGCACTATGGATAAGGACTGACCTTCCTCTTCATTTGAATTCTGAAAAGTGGCGGGAAAACCAAGTTTCAACTGCCGGAATTAGGGTTTGCGATTTGAGCTTGTTTCAGCGAGTCTAAAGGGCTGGAATTAATTGGGTCTACTCCTATGGGCAAGACATGGATGATGTATGTATTGGTTTCGATCCAGTTGGGCCGAATACCCAGATTCGAAGAAATCAGGGAGTCACCGGAGGAGATATTCACAAGATTGCACGAGCAGCAGAGGAGTTTGCATGTGTTTGGAAGACCTTAACAACTATTTGGAGTGTGAAGAAGTTAAATATGGCAATTTGGCAGCTTCAGAATGCGTGGAGAAATCAAAAATCTAAATTATTTCCTAAACTGGACGTGAAGAATAATGCCGAGTAATGGAGAAATATATGAAGTTATGACAAGAGATTTCGGTGCTGGAAGGCTATATAAGTTGCTGAGGAGCAGTACGAATGGACAGGGAGAATTTGGAGAAGTTTAGAGCATCACAGAGTCGGGAAAATCACTTGCAGGAAAATTCTTTTCTGCTGGTGCAGTGAAGAACAGGAAGAACATTAGACGCTATAGGACTGTTGTTGTTGCTACAGTGTCAATGACAATTTCTTTTTATCGTTCTCTGTAATAGCTGGGTTGTAACAGATATAAGTGTTACAAACCCGGTTTTTAACAGTTTTTCTCCATTTCATTATTTGTGAACACCTTTTGAGCAATGAAATCATATTTTGAGTGCGCTTCCATTATGATGAGCTAATTCTCGTGCAACAAAGGCAATTGATGAAGCTATTTACGCATGAATGATGGGTAACTATTTCATTTTCTCAAAATTTTAAATTATAATTCACTCAATCACTGGTTTTGCAGAGTTTTTAAATGCTTACATAATTTTCTTAATTACTTGTGATTCAATTTGATAGATTACACTTTATTTAATCAATTGATAGTCTATGCTTAGGGAATACAATTAATATTTGAGAATATGTTTAATTATTTGTAAATTAAGAAATAAAATACTTAACGGCTAATTAGAGTTTTGAAATATTTGGCAACATTCATTCATGTGTAATAGTGAAATCTAGTGTCTTGGTTACTTTTAATATCTTGAAATCAATTTTGAATTAAGTTTGCTATATTTTTAGTTTTAAAATTAAATCTAGAATCTGCTTTCACAAGTCTTGAACGAACCATATTATTTACCACTGTACAAAACCACATCATTCACCGAAGTTAGCCACATGAACACTTTAAACTTAACCATATTCATCTAACACTTCTAGATCAAATATGATGATCAATCAATCGTGAAAGATAATTAAATGAATCTAATTGTGCTTCAAATAAAGTTGTTCAATTGTTCACCATTTCATAGAAATATATATGAAAAAATTGAAACAAAACTGGATTGATTCGTAATCGTACAAAGTACTTATACAAGAATCAATTCATGAACATTAAGCCACGGTTTGAAAAGATTGCATTCCTTAATTCATAAATGTTTTAGTTCATGAGTATGAGAATCATACATAACCTATTTTATAACTTAACCACTGAGTTCTCCAAACAGGCACGCGAACAGCAGCTCCAAACCTTGGCCTATTCAAGTCGTTCGCAAACCCGGTTAGCGAAAAACCGTCCTGGACCCAACTAAGGTAAACCCGTTCGCATACTAGGTATAAAAACAAGAGTTCCGGACCTTCTCTGGTAAATCCGTTCGCATACTAGGTACGCAAGCAAGAGTTTCAGACCTGAATCGTTACAAAACAGTTCGCATACTAGGTATGCATACCGTGTTGCATCCATACATGTGTAATTGTTCTAAACTCGCATTTCAATCATTGAAGTATCCTTAGAAGACGACAATGGTAATCTCACACATACAATTAGCTTCAAGTAATTTTCAAGTGATCGAATGATCAATACGAAACTTCCCAAGCTAACATCAAATGACTGTCTCACACAAATCATGTAAGATGTTTAAGGTAATTTTCACATGATTATCTTTTGACTTAATATTTAGTTTCCAACAAATAGATTGTTTCCAACTAAACTCGTCAAGAATACGATGAACATAGTTAAAGCAAAAATCTTCCAACACATATTTCGAGAAAAAGATAAGTGAGATAAACTCAGCTCAAAATATCAAATGTGTATAATGTGAAAGTCTATATAGCTATACGACTTAGTCTCATTAGAAGATAGAATCGAATATACTTCTGAGTGATAGATAAGTTTTAGTCTCCACATACCTTTTGTTGATGAAGTTCCTCTAAGCTCCTCAGTAGATTTCGTCTTCAATTAGTGAACGTCGTGAAGTCTAAAGCTCAACTACACATTCTATCATAATCCGAGACATAACTATAAGTAGACTAGAAATCAAGCATATATTTTTTATCAACTAAACTTTAAAAACAAGCTTGAGATAGCAACGCTTGTGAGTTCGACCGAGCAGTGCTCTAACAATCTCCCCCTTTGTCAATTTTAGTGACAAAACTATCAATACATATGGATTATAAAATAAATAAATTTTGTAGCTTCTCATCCATCATGCTTGATTTCCCTGGCTCTTCAATATTCCTTGAATTCTTTGCTACTCCAATTACTTAAGCGATTCGGAACGTGTTCAACTCAGCATCACTGTTGTTGAAGATCCGTAGCCATAACAGTAAGAAAACAGATATTCTAAATCATTATTATTCAATGTCATAGTATTATTATACAGAATCAAAGTCCGATTACATCACAACTTTGAAATAATACTATGGTGATATGTATCACTCCCCCTTAGTCAATACTTCCATCTTACAATGAAAACCACTCCCCCTTACATAATGATCCGTAAACCATATGTATGTAGTACGAACTACCAAATAATTCTCCCCATTTTTTCCAATATAAATTGGCAAAGGTACGAAAACTACGGGATCATAATGAAATTCTCAAAGAGATAATTCATGACTAAAAGAGAACATATCAACTTTGTTTCGATGATTTCACATAGTCGAAACTTAGTGTATTCATCAAGGTTAGTGATCTAATCTTTTCCTTAAAAATCAACTTCTTAGGAAAGGAGTTAAATTTACATACCTCGGATGGATTTTATTTCAGAACAAGTTTGAGCTTGTTTGCTAATCGACTGTTTCTCCATTGTAGTTTGTTGACATACCTTACTTTATGTTTGTACTTGAAACAATTAGAGAGTTCATGACCCTTAATAGTACAGTAAGAACATGTGAATGTGGAGGATGGTTCAGACACCATGGTCGAACATGCCGCTAGACAAAGCGAAGTACCTGAAACATAAGAGGTAGAGTTTTCATTAGACAGAGAAAAATCCATTTCATCCTCCAATGCGGTCGATGATGTATCTCCAGGAAAAATGTCAAGGTTGATATGAGTATTGCTACAATTATCAAAATCGATATTTTCACCAAAGAGTGCTACACTTGATTTTTCATCCTCTGTAGAATCATAGTGATCAGATGTTTCATCAAGAGTTGCAGTAAGACCTTTGTTGCCAGTGTATTTTCTACGATTTGGACACTCATTAGTGTCGACAATATCCCTGTTTTTAGGAGGAACATGATCATGAGGCTTAACTGATGATTTAGATTTGTCTCTAGTGAAGCGTTTACTTCTCTTCAAAAGAAGATCTCTAAACTGTCTTATGATCATAGAAACTGAGTTGTCAAGATCTTCATCTGATGATTCAGTCTCAATATGATTATTCAAAGAGTTTCCAACACTTTTACTTTTATCAAGTAGATTAGTGTTCTTTTGTGCTTTGAACGCAATATCCTTTCCATCTTTGGATAGATGTTCGTGATCAAAAACTTTAACTTTCAACCAAAAGTATTCCTGGAAAGTGTTTCAAGGTTATTTCCCTCAACGATGGCATGTTTCTTAGAATCGTATCTAGCTGGTAGAGACCTGAGAATTTTCATCACAATGTCCTTTTCAGGAATAGTCTTACCCAATGCAAATGATGCATTAACAATTTCAGACACTTTATTATTAAACTCATCAAATGAATGTTCATCAGCCATACGAAGGTTTTCCCAATCAGAATTTAAGTTTTGAAGTATTGCTTCTTTCTCAGAGTTATTCCCTTCAAATACGGTTGCTAAGATATCCCAAGCATCTTTCGACTTAGTGCACATAGTCACATGGTGCTCAAGATTTGGGGTAATGGCATGAATGATAGCATTTACTCCGTCAGAATTTTTCTTCGCAGCACTAATCTCGACTTCATTATATCTACCAATATCCTTTGCAACTGTTACACCGTCTACTGTAATTGTTGGAGGATCATAGCCATTTACAACATGCACCCATGATTGAAAATCACGCACTTGTAGAAAGGCACGCATAGAAATTTTCCACCATAAGTAATTCGAGACATCGAAGACTGGCGGTATGTTTATAGAGATAGCACTTCTGTCCATATAGCCAGATTGCTACAAACACAGATTTATGAGGTCTTAGCGTGTTTGCCTGCTCTGATACCAATTGAAAACGCGAGGGTATGACAACCACACCCAACTATTTCGTTTGGCAATCTATATGGACTACACTCCAATATAAATCTGAGAGCACCAAGTTACTGAGTCTCAATAAGAATAAATATTAAAGATCTTTATCTCTTTCTCAACACAATTAGTAAATCAAACAGATAGAAATCCGTGAACCTGATTGTTAAGAGAATAACCCAAATAGTACCAAAGCTCAATGTCCGAGTGTCAATCAAGTCTTATCCAACAAACAAGGTTGGATTTAACATCTATGATTAAACTACGCACAATCTGTGATATTTCAATTATATATACAAAATTTAATGCGGAAAAAAATAACACAAACACCAGAAATTTTGTTAAAGAGGAAACCGCAAATGCAGAAAAACCCTGGGACCTAGTCCAGATTTGAACACCACACTGTATTAAGCCGCTACAGATACTAGCCTACTACAAGTTAACTTCGGACTGGAATGTAGTTGAGTCATAACCAAGTCTCACACTGATTAAGGTACAGTTGCGTTCCTTACGCCTCTTGAATCTCGCAAGACTCTTCGTATTTGATTCCCTTAGCTGATCTCACCCACAACTAAGAGTTGATACGACCCAAAGTCAAAGACTTATACACAAATCTGTCTCCCACAGATAAGTCTATTTTGGTTGTTGGTTCCGTCTTAAGATAAAGATCAAGGTGTACAGGAAACTCAACTAATAATCCGGTCTTATACTATCGAAGAGCAGTCTAGAAATATTAGTCACCTCACAATAACCTAACTGATTAACATAAGAAGTTATTACGGAATCATAAGAGTCTGAGACGAAGAACTGTTGTGATTACTTTTTATATCTTACCTTAGAAAATATTAAACTCAATACAATAGAAAAAGTAAGAACAATATACGCAACTACAGAGAAAATAGTTGGATCCGGCTTCACGAATCCCAAATGAAGTCTTTCAGTCGTTAACCCTAATAATGGTTTTCAGAAGAACTGTAAACATGGGTTAATGGAGAATCGAATCTAGTTTACAACTAGGACACATGAGAGTGTCGGGATTAGGTTTCTTAGATGCTAGAGTTCTCCCTTATATAGTCTTTCAAATCAGGGTTGCTTACAATCAAAGCTAAAATAGCTTAGTAACAAAGCAATTGATATTCACCGTTAGATGAACTCCTGATTTAAGATTCAAGCTAAGTCTGCTTAGAAAATAAGCAATCAATCTCCATCGTTAGATGGTATTAGCATGATACACAAAAATGAAATATACTTATATTTAGATATGGATGAACCGTACCTGTATAACCAGTTGGCTCAATAACAGTTAACCGAAGTTAGCCATATAAATACTTTTAGTTTAGCCATATTCATCTAACACTTCTAGATCAAATATGATGATCAATTAATCATGATAGATAATCAAATGAATCTAAATGTGATTTAAGAGAGTTGTTCAAATCTTCACTATCTCATAGAAATATCCATGAAAAATTTGACACATATTCGGTTTGGTTTGTAGTTGTACAAAGTACTTATACAAGAACCAATTCATGAACAAAATGCCACGGTTTGCAAAAAAAGTTCGCATACCTTATTTCATTAAAGTTCCAGAGACTTTAGTTCGCAAACGAACCTGAGTTCATGAGTATGAATATTCATACTTACCGATTTTAGAACCTAACCACTATGTTCGTAAACTGAGTACGCGAACCACAGTTCCGTACCTAGCCTAATCTTGTCGTTCGCAAACATTGTTTGCAAATGACCTTTAACAGGTAAACCCGTTCGCAAACACAATTCACAACACAAGAGTTCCGGACCTAAACTAGAACTTCACAGTTCGCATACTAGGTATGCATACTGTGCTATATCCAAACATTGGTAGTAGTTCTAAAACTCACATTCAATTATTGAAACATCCTTATAAGACAGCAATGGTAATCTTACACATACCACTAGCTTCAAGTAATTTTCAAGTGATTAATTAATCAATACGAAACTTCCCAAGTTAACATCAAATGATTGTCTCACACAAATCATGTAAGATGTTCAAGGTAATTTTCACATGATCATCTTGACTTATTATTTAGTTTACAACAAATAAATTGTTTAACAACTAAACTCATCAAGTAGATGATGAAGTTAAGGTAAATCAAAAAAGCTTCCAACAGGTATTTCGAGAAATATATAAACGAGATAAACTCGGCTCGAAATTTCAAATGTGTATAATGAAAAATATATATAGCTATACGACTTAGTCTCATTATAAGATATAATAGAATAGACTTCTGAGTGATAAATAAGTTTTAGTCTCCACATACCTTTTGTTGATGAAGTTCCTCCAAGCTATCTTCAGTAGATCTTCTTCCTCAATTGGTGTACGCCATGAAGTCTAATGCTCAACTACACACTTCTATCCTAATCCGATACATAGCTATAAGTAGGCTAGAAATCAAGTATATAGTTTTGATCAACTAAACTTGACAAACAAGCTTGAGATAGAAACGCTTGCGAGTTCGACCGAGCAATGCTCTAACAATATTTCCACGATTTGCAAACAGAGTTCGCATACCTTAAAGCATTAAAATCCAGGGACTTCAGTTCGCAAAAGAACCTGAATTCATGAGTATAGACAATAGTTTGCATACAGAGTATGTGAACAAGTTGTCATACTTACTGATTTTAGAACCTAACCATTGAGTTCGTAAACTATTGTTCCGGACCTTTCCTAGTTTTACCGTTCGCAAAACATAGTTTTGGACCCAATACAGATAAACTCATTCGCAAACACTATTCGCAAACAAGAGTTCCGGACCCAAACTAGTATTTCACAGTTCGCATACTAGGTACGCATACTGTGTTGTATCCAGACATTGGTAGTAGTTCTAAAACTCTCGTTAATCGATTTAAAACATCTTTAAAAGACGACAATGGTAATATTACACATACCACGAGCTTCAGGTAATTTTCAAATGATTATTTGATCAATAGGAAACATCCCGAGTTAACATCAAATGATTGTCTCACACAAATCAATGTAAGATGTTCAAGGTAATTTTCACATGATTATCTTGACTTACTATTTAGTTTCCAACAAATGAATTTCATAACTAAAGTTGCCAAGTAGATGATGAAGCATTCTAAGCTTTAAACTCATATTTCGAGAATTATATAAACGAGATAAACTCGACTCGAAATTTCAAATGTGTATAACATAATTCTATATAGCTATACGACTTGGTCTCATTAGAAGATATAATTGAATATACTTCTGAGTGTTAGATAAGTTTTAGTCTTCACATACCTTTTGTTGTCGAAGTTCCTCCAAGCTCTTCAGTAGATATTCTTCTTCATTTGGTGAACGCCGTGAAGTCTAATGCTCAACTACACACTTCTATCCTAATCCGAGACACAACTATAAGTAGATTAGAAATCAAGATATAGTTTTGATCAACTAAACTTGAAAAACAAGCTTGAGATAGCAATGCTTGCGAGTTCGACCGAGCAATGCTCTAACAATTATATCTAACGAATAGTAAAGAATATACTATGGGGGAACTATGGGATCGTTATGAATTATCAAAAGATAATCCATGACTAAAGAAGCATATCAACTTTTCTTTAGATAATTTCACATAGTCGGAACTTAATGTATTCATCAAGGAGTTTATTAAGATACAAGTTAACCCATACAAATTCCATAACCGCTCTCCCCACAAAGATATAACAATTAATCACAAGTTCATTGAAGAACTCTACCCATTTGATGTCATTCACAAGAGAACAACATGAGCGACCTTACTTTTACAAGAAAAGAGGATTTCTTTGGACATTAACAAATCACAAGGATTTGTATCCAGTAATCATCGAGTAAACTAATCATAAGAGAGTATTTTTAATTAATTTAATCGGAATCACTCATCATAAGAAAACTTATGGAGTAAATACAGTACTTTCACATAAAGTGGATCATGAAAAGATCAATATTGCAGAATATCTCAAAAAAGTTCATTCTATCTTTTATCAATATATGCATAAAGACATAATAGACTTAACTTTTGAGCATTTATGAGATAATAACACAATACACAAAACATAAAGGCGCTTATCTCAGAAGACATTTTCAATATATAAAACCAATAAGATTAAATACTGCAAGTTCATCTTCCAAAAACTTAGAATTTAAATAAATAAATCTAAAAACATGCAAGTTGAAAAATGTTGGAAATAGCTTGTGTAATCACAATATATGTTATACCAAATCCTAGTTATCCTTTTCGAACATAAGAATAATTCTCACAAGAAGTTTCCCAGACAAAATTAAATCCTACAGAAAATCAAAAGATCATAGCACATCTAAATACTTTTGAAACCTTCACGGGTTTTAAGACCTTTGAGTTTGTGATCAACAACATCTACGGCTTTTTCGGAGAAGATATCCTCGTTGAGAAGATCTTAACATGTGTGTTCATGAGAACAAGGTCAGAAGTAACCTTTTTCAACTCAGTTCGTAACATATCAATACCTTTCATAGTATAAACAAGTTACAGTTTTGCTTCCTTAAAGTATTTAAGAAAGTCATGAACAACTTCAGCAGAAATCTTCTCTCCACGCTCTATATCTTGAGGATCATATGCATAGTAGCATGAGATATCAGGATTTTCTTCAGAGTTTTGAGATTCAACAAAGTCGCCTTCTGCTTGTATTCTTTTCTTCTTTCCCTTGGTTCTAGAATCGTTAACCTTATCAAATAATTCTTCCATAAAATCACAAGAAGGAGTGCGAGAAGGAAAAGGCATTCTTGATAAAAGAAAAATAACCTAAAGTGAAAGAACTCAACTCAATAGGATTGGTATATAAATGGTTTCTCAAGGAATATATTTTTAGGGTTTTAAAGTCGGTTCGTGACTTGCTTTCAAACGGGTACCCAATGGCTCAATATTACACATGGAACATGATCTATCTTGATTTCGGACATCTTGTTTTCTGGAACAATTCCAAGAATAGGTTTCACACATCTGTGAGTCACAACCTAAATTACCAGATTCAACAGATAGATCTATTCGAGTATGAATATGATTGATGATGTGACTAGAAACCTTTTGAGTCATGAATTGAGTAGAACTCTTATAACGACCAAGAAATTCCTTGGAATATGAAGACATCTCTTGATGAGATTGTTTCCTTGATTCTGATTTGGACAAAAGATCACTAACAAAACTGCATAATCTGAAATCATTTGTTTGTGTCCATTTAATCTGATCTTTGTCACTTTCAGAGAAATAATCCTTATCATAATAAATGATAGTTTTTCTTGACCGGATATTAGTCACGGGATTATGTTTTGAAAGACATCTCTTTTGATTCTTGCAAGTGGCTATACTATTGGAATCAAAATGTTGTTTATTAATTAAGAGATTCTGAGAGATAGAATCACATTTCCTTGTCTTAACTAATAAAAATTTTCTGACTTTATCATTGTCAGAATTTTCAGATTCGTCTTCAAGAGAAAACGGAACTGTATTTTCATCTTGATATATATAGACTAGATGTGATTATCATCATGTCAGGAGGTTCATGAATTTCAATATTTTCTTGAGACACAGATTCTTTATGAGACCTGGTTTTTATCAAAGAATCTTTGATAATCCTTTTGAAAGATGGATAATATATATTATCTTTTAGATTATATTTTTCATCAAGCTTAATGAAAAATTAATCTCATCACTGTCATCTGAATCTGACTTGTGCGTCACAGGTGTTTGTTTTCTTATTAACACATCATGGTTAATATTTCCTGAGTTGTGTTCAACCAGTGAACTAACAGCGTTGAGCTGTATCAGGATCTGAAAACAATTTGACTTTCTGAAGTATATCATCTTCTTGCTCTACGTTAACTGAATCATCCATTAGATTCAGTTCTTATAGGTTAGATAACACCAAACACAGATTGTTAGATCTTTTCGTGTTTGCATGTTCTGATACCAATTGAAAAGACGAGGGTACCCAAATACTCCACAATATTTTTGTTTCAACTTATAAGTCCTCTACCAAATGTGATCGTCTATGGACAGAGTCGACACAATACGACAATTCGGTTCACACTTCGTGTGATCATCTATGTATACGAGATCGAGAAAATACGACAACAAGATAACTTGTGTGATTGACTATGGATACAAGATCGAGACAATACAACAACGAAGTATGTTACTTGATAATAGGTTCGGTAATAACCAAACTCTATAAGATCACTATCAAGTAACGCAGAGTTAACGTATACGTGTATTTTACTTTATTACAATAAACAATTATAATGCGGAAATCAAAGTAAAAGACACAACAAGATTTTGTTAACGAGGAAACTGCATATGCAGAAAAACCTTGGGACCTAGTCCAGTTTTGAATACTCTCAGAATTAATCCGCTATACAAACAGCAAAGGAAGAATCTGTTTGGTAACCACTCTAATCAATCTTTGCTACAGGATATAGATGAGTTGTTGACAAAGGCTCTTCGGTTTAATCTAATAAACTCCTTTGTCTGGTTAGATCAATCTAACTTTAACTACCGAAATAGTCAAGTATGGATTCGCACTCAATCAAAATAAATATCAAATAGATATATTGAGAATGCCGATCTCACACAACTAATCAATCGAATAAATCCGATTCTAGTTGGATCCCAGCCGACCAAGGTTTGTGCACACAATTCACAAGATACGAAAACTAATAAGATATCTTATTCGTCTTCAAATCTTCTTTAATCTTCAATAACCTGCACAACACCACTTGAATTTATTGTTATCAATCACGCACAGAACGGAGTCTGTTAACAAATGAATATCACAAGATGTCTTTAGAAACAACAGTTCTAAAGATCCCGTCGATACTTCGATCTAGTTTGAGTGAAACTTATATCAGAAGAGAAGATTCTCAAGAATAAACAAACTAGGTGCAATCAAAGTTTCAACAACCGTTAGTCAATAAAATCAATCGAAAACTAATAACACTGCAATTATCTAGTTTCCCACAAACGGTACTGATAAGCACGTAAGTGTTACATTTTTTACCCATATTTATATCACTAGGACTCGATATTTTGACTAATAAAACTATTTGAGTACTTTTGTAGAAAGTACAAGCGAATTCTGATCATCCGGAAAATAAACGGCTAAATGCGGAACATAAATGGCGTTTGCGGCGAAAATCACAACACCAAAAAAGACAGGCTCAGTTAATGACTTTGTGAATGCCAAGTCAATTACTTATGTTATCAGCACCATGAAGTCATACACGGTCATGAGTCGTGTCGTGAAACAACGAATGTCGTTTGTTTAGTAAGCACCTGAATCCACTAAGAGTAAACAAGAAAGTGGGACGGTTGTGGAATTTTAGTTTGAAAATTTGAAAGTAACTTGAGGAGGGAATATGGTCATCAGGTGGTGAAGGAAATCATAAGCACGTAATGCTCTCTTGGTCATGAGACCCACTTTGGCTCGGGTAAAACCAAACTTAGTGCAGTAAAGAGTTGGAATACTAAATTGGCTGTACACATGGATTAATTATTGTTGACACACGTTGGCCAATAATGGAATTAGCATAAAACTTTTAAGTGTGCTACGCTCATAAGATCTTACGGCTCAACATGTTCCGACGTAGGTCATGCACATGCTATCTAAGTGATTACCAAATTCAAATTGGTATTTCTCGTGGTTTCCACTATCATCCATGTGTAACCGGAAGATTTTCATTCTCGTTTAATGCTTCAGATTAAAAAATTATACCAATAATAGGTGTTGCAATAGAAAAAAGATATAGGCATATATTTAGAATTATGAATTCTTTTCAGTTTCAAACAGAAATAATGGCGGATACCGTAAACCCTGGTTACCGACTCTTTTATTGTGTTGAACGACTTTAATTTATTTTTCTCATTATTCTTTCAAAATTCCAAAAACATCATTGCTGGTTAATTAATTGAGAATATTGATTATTGATATTTCCACCGCTCCATGTGGGTCCGACCTGTGCTTGCCTCTGTATACTAGTTAGACACCGTGCGATTGCGGTTATTATAAATAGGTATTCCCAGAAACCTATCAATTTTTGGTGCCGCTGTCGGGGAGCGATTGTGGAATATTGTAATTGGTATTTTGTACATATTTTATTTTCTCTACATAGCTTATTTTTGCTTTTATTTTATATTTTGTTTTAGTTCTTTTAACATAGCTTATTTGATTTTTCTTAGGTACCTTAGTCTGAAAAGCGGCGATTGGAATCAACTACAGGCCTAAAGTAAGTACTTGATATTCTCGCAAAGTTTTTGCAAGGTGAGTTATTGGGAAATTTTTACTTTGTATTATGGTTTCGAGTGAGTTGACATCTTTTATAGATTTTTGGAATCTTACCAAAAGAGCTGAGGCAGAGGAGTCATCTGATATTCATCTGAGGAGTATGCATATGCACCTTCTCATTATCAGGAACCTGTTAGAGCCGAGTGTGTAAATAATGATTGGAATTATTCTCATTGGTATGTTCATTCCGGACCTTGTGAAGGTTATGATCATTACCAACTTTACCCTGATTATGAAACACAATGTGTTGATTCCAATAATTATTCACAGAATTCTCCGTCACAGTATGAGAGAGATGATCAATCTTACTGTGACCCATCTGCATCACAACTATCTTTGATAGAACGCCTCAATATAGACATTGCTGAGCTGAGTAAAATCCAAGCTTATATTGCTCAACTTTCTAAACAAACTGATTTATCAATTTCTCAACTAACGCAGTCGGAAGAAGATCGTGGTCTTACTGAGGATACAAGTTATAATTTTTCTTATACTCTTGATATTTATGATGAAACCACATTAACTAATGAATCAACGTGTATAGAGAATGATGATGAACTTGATAGTTGTGATCATAGGAATAGAGACATCTTCATACCAAGTGAAGGTGGTGTATTTAGTCAAACTCCTGATTGTGTTAATGATCACTCTCTTATTCAAAAGGATGAGTTTAGGATTGAGGACACCATTCTTTTTTATGGTGTGACATATATATCTATAACAATGATTCTTATGAAGAATGTGTTAATTCCGAGGAAACCGTAGTTACGTCTAACGACTTAGAGACATTACAACCTATCTATAAGGTTTCTTTTAATCATCTTTATTGTGATATTCCTATTTATTCCTTGGTTGATGATGATTATGATGATTATTTAGTACAGGGTCACAAACCCAGCGGAGAAGTTAATATACCTAGAATTGTTAGCACAACTTTTCAGAAGATTCCTAATTTTGAGATTAGAACTACGTGCTTCACAAGTATTACTAGATTATTTTGCATCTCGTGACTTCTCTTTGCATGTGCATGTCTCCTAGATCGTTTCGGTTCCCATTTCTAGCGAACCCTTTGACTCGGTTATTTTTGATCAAAATGATTCATCCTTTGCAAAAACCAGGTTTGGGGCTAGCTCTTTCCTTTCGATAGTTTCTATATACTTACGTTGCTTCAACGAGGATTTGAGGTTGTCATCGGGTGTATATATTTTTCTCTGGGTTGATCCTCAAATATTTAGGTTGTTAATATATGAAGAGTCATTTTTGTACATTCCAGTAGGTATATTTACGTTCTTGTGTATTTTAATTTGTTTACTTTTTTTTTGCATATCAATTTAGGAATTTCTCATCTTAATTTCTACGTTGGATGACTCAATTACATTGAGGACAATGTAATGTTTAAGTGTGGTGGAGTGACCCTTTCGTTAGGAATTTTCAAAAAACATAAAATTGCATATTATGACCAGCTGTTGAGCAGGTCTTTATCTAAATTTTTTTGTTTTTTTGCATGTTATGACCAGCTGTGGAGCGGGTTTTTCTCTCCCCATGATCTGTCTCGCTGTTGAGCAGACATCTCTCTGTATCTAGCTGTTGAGCGGATATTTCTTTTCTATCCGTTGTGGGATGGATATTTTTCTCCATATCCAGCTGTTGAGTGGATATTTATCTAGCTGTGGAGCGGATATTCTTTGTTTTGCTCGAGGACTGGCACAATATAAGTGTGGGGGTGTTTGATAAGCACGTAAGTGCTACATTTTATACCCATATTTATATTAGTTAGGACTCGATATTTTTACTAATAACACTATTTAAGTGCTTTTGTAGAAAGTACAAACGAATTCTGATCATCCGGAAAATAAACGGCTAAATACGGAACCTAAATGTCGTTTGTGGCGAAAATCACAACACCAAAAAAGACAGGCTCAGTTATTGACTTTGTGGATGCCAAGTCAACTACTTATGTTATCAGCACCACGAAGTCATACACGGTCATGAGTCGTGCCATGAAACAACGAATGTCGTTTGTTTAGTAAGCACCTGAATCCACTAAGAGTAAACAAGAAAGTGGGACGGTTGTGGAATTTTAGTTTGAAAATTTGAAAGTAACTTGAGGGAATATGGTCATCAGGTAGTGAAAAAAATCATAAGCACGTAATGCTCTCTTGGTCATGAGACCCACTTTAGCTCGGGGAAAACCAAACTTAGTGCAGTAAAGAGTTGGAATACTAAATTGGCTGTACACATGGATTGATTATTGTTGACACACGTTGGCTACTAATGGAATTAGCATAACACTTTTATGTGTGCTACGCTCATAAGATCTTACGGCTCAACATGTTCCGACGTAGGGCATGCACAGGCTATCTAAGTGATTACCAAATTCTAATTGTTACTGCTTGTGGTTTCCACTATCATCCATGTGTCAACAGAAGATTTTCTTTCTTGTTTAATGCTTGAGATTCCTTAGGCATAATTTTGGTCGGTGTTTATTCTGTGAGCTGGAGATACGACGAAGGGAATTCATTTTTAGAATCTTTTCTATATTTTGACGGGACCTGGATATTTGGACTGTTTTTTGGGGGTTCTTTCGGGCTGTGGTCTGCTGGTCGGTGTTGCGTGGTCTTTGGTTTTCTGCCAGCGACGATACTGTGAACAGAAAGGAGGAGGAGCAGCCGTGAAGCTCTAAACAAGGGGGAAGGAACATAGACTTTACCGGGTGACGACGGTGATAAAGCATAATTTCTCAATTCTCTTTGTTAATATTTTTATGGATTTTAAGAAACCCTTTGCCATGTTCTAATCTTTTTGTAGCTAGGGTATTATGGTAGAAACCATTTTTTTGCAATAGACCATAAATAAATTGATAATATTTGATTTTAGGCAATTATTGATTAATTCGAATAATTTTATACTTTAGCCCTACTGATTTTATATAGAATAATTATTGTTGCTTCATCGGCTTTGTACGATACACTAGCCTAAGTGCATAAATTTATTGGGTTTTGCAAAAAAAAATGTAATAGTATTTGATAATCCATGCTTAGGTTAAATCTTTTGATGGGTTATACTTAGACGATGCAACTAATAATCGCAAATCTATAAATACATATTTTCGATAATTTGCTTGCCATTATAATTTGATAGGCCATGCTTAGGAGACTTTGATAGGTTATACTTAGGAGATGTAAGTTATGTTAGAGAAAATTATACCAATAATAGGTGTTGCAATAGAACAAAGATTTTAGAAGTATGAATTCTTTTCAGTTTCGAACAGAAATAATGGTGGATACCGTAAACCCTGGTTACCGACTCTTTTATTGTGTTGAACGACTTTAGTTTACTTTTCTCATTATTCTTTCAAAAATCCAAAAACATCGTTGCTGGTTGAGAATATTGATTATTGGTATTTCCACCGCTCCCTGTGGGTTTGACCTGTATTTGCCTCTGTCTACTAGTTAGACACTGTGCGATTACGGTTATTATAAATAGGTATTCCCAAAAACCTATCAGGTACTCGTAGATACATCTGGCAAACAAGCTGAAAACCCGAGGGTTGGCCCAAAAAACCCGCACTTGGCTTGGATGGTTGTCTAAACAAGCCGGGTTAGGGTTGGAGAAATGCTGGCTTGTTAGAAAACGGGTTAGCCCGGCCCGGACCGCAAACCCGCGGGTTCAACCTGTTAACCCGACTAAAAAACATATATATACACATTTCCACTTTTATAACCTAATTCTTTCGTTTTTCTTCCCTTCTCTTCAGCCTGCGGCAGCACTTCACTGCCATCATGATTCATCTCATTTCTTCTTACTTTTCTTTTTTCTTCTCACAAAACACAAATCAGTAGAACTCCAAAACCAGTGTTATAACCAGAAAATAATCCAGAAATTGAAGAGATGGTGAAGAAGAGGAAACCTGCAATGAAGAATACAAAGAGAGCTACTAAAAAGGTTAAGAATGAAGAGCCAGAAGTTGAAGAAGAAGAAGAAGTTCATGGAATCCTGTTAGATCGGTAGTTTGATTGGGGGATTTGGTTTGATTATTGTTTAGGGATTTGATAAGTTTTCGGGGATTTGATATGATTCATTTGATTTTGATGTGTTGTTGCAGTTGATTAAGAAGATAAAAGAAGAGAATGTTAAACGGGTATGCCTTAATTTTGACCCATGTTTTTCAATTTTAGTTTCAATTGATTTTTTTCTTCTAAGTTTTGATTTTTGGTTTTTCTTGTGGTTTTTGTTGTCAGAAAAAAGTGGTGCTAAAAAATACGGTTGATCCTGATTAAATCCGCGGATTGCGGGTGAAATGCTCACCCCTAGTTGTTACCGAGTTTAGTTTGCCCATTTATAACTTTACTGGGCCAAGTAAGAATGTTACTTTTACATGTTTTTGTGTTATAATGCATTGGAGGACTTGTGCAAACTTCAGTAAACTCAATTCGTTTAT
Organism: Papaver atlanticum; assembly: GCA_023531105.1. Lineage (NCBI taxonomy): Eukaryota > Viridiplantae > Streptophyta > Magnoliopsida > Ranunculales > Papaveraceae > Papaver > Papaver atlanticum. Next base: position 6,016,702 of record JAJJMB010011819.1, read on the forward strand.
GCAAACATAATGGGATGAGTAGATGTAGTTTTTTTTTCTCTCCAAAATGTAGCATCCATAGTTGTATGGAGACCGATAAAATGAAAAAAATATATTATCTCGTTGCACAACAATAATAGAGATATGATCATTTTTATTTATTTATTTTCTTTTGATTAAAGATCATTTTTACTTGCAAATGAGGATTTGTTGTTTCTTAAAAGAGAATGAGTTAGGAACGAACTCTCTCAAACTCCCCCAAACTCTCCCAAACTCTCTCTAATAAACTCTCTCAAACTCCCTACACTCCCCCAAACTCCCTGAACTCAAAAACACCAAACTCTCTCAAACTCTCTACACTCTCTCAAGCTCTCTCAAAATCCCCAAGATTAAAAATACACTCAACTCCCCCAACTCACTCGAGGACTAACCCCCTGTAAGTTGCTCAAGGTTTCAGTTTTTGTTTCCCCCAATGTAAATCACTGTCTATTTCTGTTCAATTTTAGTGATTTTTTTGATTTTTTTTTTGTGAATTGAAGGGAGGAATTGGAAGAGATAATGGATGTGAAGTGTCATTATTCTAGAGCGTTTGTTGATGGAAGTGATTACGATCTTAATGATAATGCCCGTTATTCAAGCTCGAGCAACCAGTTCCTGCATACATGAATACACTGATTGATGGGCTAATACCTTCAGTTGTATTCATCTTGTTTGTTTTTTTCTTTTTATATGTATGCACTAGTTTGTTTTTGGTTAGCAATTATAGGAAACTGACACTAATTTATATTGATGTTGGTAACTAATGGCATCAAGGTATATAAAGATTGATGAATATCTATACAAAAGACATTTCGAGGGACCTTAATTCACATGGCTACTTAATATTACTGACACCTGACTAATAATCCCATTCCTCGCCCCCACATATACTACTGATTAGTGTTTACTTACTATTGCATCTACAATGTGGTTCCGTAAACTAATTGGTAATTGCCTGGTATTTTCGTTGCTATTGTATTAAATGATAACTAGTAGTGTTTTTGTGTACTGAATTGTTACATCTCTTATGTTTCAGAGCGATATACCGGCGTCTCCTTTTATATGCCTGGGTTTTTTGAAATTGTCAATAAATGAGGTCTCCTTTTATATGCCTGGGTTTTTTGAAATTGTCAATAAATGAGGCTTACTTCAAGGCACAGTGGAAAGAGTTCTTGCTGCAATTGAAGCAGTGATGGGTTGAGCTGAAACTGAAGTGATTAGATGTATGTTAGGTGTTATAGGGAACGATTTGAAAGGCCTCAAAATGGTTCAATGAAGTCTGAGATGGGTATTGAGATCTAGTGTTTGGGAATTTTTTGTAATTTGTGTTTGATTCTTGTAATTTGTCATAAATTAAGTTAATTAATTTTTTTATTTTATTTTAATTAAACATGTCGGGCTAACCCGTAAGCCCGCAAGCTTTACCAGCGACGGGCGCGGGTTGAAGAAATGAAGACCCGCAAGCTTGGGCCCATATTAACCCGTGACCCGCAGGTTGGGTAACAACCCAGCCCCGGCCCGCCCGTTTGCCAGCTCTACTCGTAGAACTTATTGATCCCACAGAAGTCTTTAAACGAGCGGCCGTAAGAGATTTCACCTAATTAGGATACTTTCCTGTCGGAATAGACGGCTCCACCAGAAACAACAAGAAATGAAGTTTGCCTGGCTCTTAGGATAGTTTGCTAGAAATGAAAACTTAGGTATATATATACCAAGGATTTTTGGACACCAAGGAATTTCCAAAAACGAAGATATTCTCAAGATATGCAATGAATGGCAAAATTTGGTTTTCCTAATTCCAATAAATGCTTGTCCAATATTTCCGAAATCTCTCAATAGAAAATCTCCAATTAATAAATGCACATTACTAATTTTTATTCTCTAGAGATAATTGCTGGTAATTAAAGCATATAAAATCAAAAACCTTAATTAAAAGATTCTTAATTTAGTTCGCACAGGATCACCTTGAGTACTAAGGAATATCTTTGAACAATAAATGGTAAGAGTTACTCTTCGTGTTCAAAGTATGTTGACATCTTTTTCACTGCAAATCCTTATTTCATATTTACATGGATTTGCATTCTTGGAATCGGTTATACCACACTTCCAAACAAGTTTAGAATTGGTTCACCTGTTTTTCCAAGACTACTATGTGATTGATCAAATACCAAATCACATACATGGGTTCAATCGGTTCTACCAATCACTAGGATCAGTTATACCTAAATATGAAAATACTTGTGATCGGTCACACCAGTCACTAGAATCGGTTACACCAGTTACAAGGATCGATTCCATCTACACATGGTATTACTTGTGATCGATCACACCAGTTACCAGGACCGGTTACACCAATTACAAGGATCGATTACACATACTCATGATCGGTCACACCAATTTCAAGGATCGGTCACACCAATTACAAGGATCGATCATACCATAACATGGTGATTACTTAGGACTGGTTACATCAATTAATAAAAACCAGTCATACCAAATCATAAGTCGGTCATTGTGATTAGTTATACCAAGATACATAACATAAGTTAAGATCGGTTCTACAGTCTCACACATATTGGTCATCCAAAGATTTCCAATGAATAGCCGGACCAATAAGCCTAATGATTTCCCTTTAGATTCACGAAAACAAGTTCATGAATGTACTTCCTTTAAACAAATGTAAAACATTGTTTCTTAGGATGAAATTTTCACCATAACCCAATCATATAATCATAACAATATATACAGGATTATGTCGATGTCATATCTACGAAGTTCAAAAGATAAGCGTTATACTTCGTAGTCTAATACCCTAATACTATGACCATACTATTATGATCATGTCACATCACTAGAGCATTATACAATATGTACAGTATATACAGCTTTGAAGTTATGTTTTCAATATAGCACGACTTGAAAGATATGTTAGGAATGAAACAGTTCAAGTCAATATTACTAACCTCAAGTGGAAGGATGATGTATTCGTTGTAGTTCGTTACTTCTTCACATTCTTCAAGTCTTCAGAGTAATACTTGTATGTCTCAACATTCCTAGACTTTCTAGTCCAACCTAAACGAAGTTGACTCTAGTATTTAATCAAGCAACTTTAGATAAGTTTTGATACTAAAATATGACAACCAAACTTGACATACCAGCGCTTGGTGAGTTCAACCGATCTATGCTCTAACAATATCATATTGATATGAACCTTGACAAGGGAAACTTATGCAATATTGTCTGTAATCAATAGTCTAGCCATAAAGGAATTGGGAGAGTAGTAAAAATAATAGCTCATTTAAACAAGAACTTTTATACACAAATAGCACACCTGACTATTAATACACCTTACTCAACAGGATTTTCAAGAGTAAGATTCCAAACCTTGTGATTAATTATCACAAGAACGAGCATAACGCTCATCATATGGATTATGCTTTTGTTTGAACCATTTTTTTTACCTCTTATTCTCGGAAAATTACCTTTTTGATGTGAAGAATCGTCATAGAACTTACTATCATCAAAGTATGAAACTAAGTTTGAACCCTTACCTGAATAAGTTTGTCTGAAGGAATTTGACAGCCTATCAATAAGATCTTTATATCCTGCAATTATTAGATTCAGATTATCTTCCATAACTCCATTGTGAGTGGTTTCTTCTAGTACCTTTTTCACACCGTGAGTATCATTCCGAACCCAAGATTAAGATGGATCCTTTTGAAACTTCCGTGACAGATTTCAGGTAAAGCTACTACTACATGTTCGAACATTAGAAGAGCAAATTGATCTGATATTCCTGGAAAGTTTCTCAAGTTGAGTCCTAAAACCGATTGGTTTATACATACGAATATCAATTACACCTTTGAGTATTAAGTCTAAGGTGTGTTGGATTCGACCAATTTGATTAACATCCAGTCTTAATTTTCACTTTCGTCGAACATGTCCTTTCATGTCACAATAGAGACACACTTTTTGATCACCAGAGTGATTAGAGTGAGTAGGCTTACCATAATTGTTAGAAGATTTCTTCCTTCTGTGAGAGGCGGTAATTCCTTGATTAGAGGAAGTTAAATGCATATCTTTAGAAATAGGAAGGGTTTACAATTTATCTTTTGAACCTGATTTCGTTAGAGAAACATGGTTACAAGTAGTCACGTTTTCTAACTTCTCAGTTTTGTCAAAGGAAATTGGTATAGTGGACTCTTCAAAACAAACCTTGCATTGAACAGAGGATTTACTCAATAGACGTTTGATTTCTAAGGAATTCTCCTTAAGTTTGGCCTCGAGTAAAGTTCTTGATAAACTTACTTTAGCTTTTTCTTCACGAAGAATCCTTAATTGAGAGTCACGATCATTAACCATACCAATAAGCATATTGAATTTGTGTTTCAGCCTATTAACTTTATTGGACTGGATTCTATAACCTGTCTTAGAATCACTGCACTTTCTTTAGTTGCTTCCCTTTCTACTTCAGAGTAAGACTCATCAGTAACATAATAAGGATAACACTTGTCAATATTCGGTTGTTTCATGGGAACAAGATGTTCATCTAAAATTGAGACAGAAGAATCTTTCTCTTTGATATAATCCATAAGAACAACACTTTTATTCCTGGTGATACGTTTATCAGAGATAACACTTTTGTCCATAACGTCAGATTGCTACAAACACAAACTTATTAGGTCTTAGCTTATTTTCCTGCTCTGATACCAATTGAAAACGCGGGGGTACAACAACCACACCAAACTTTTTTTTTCGGAAATCTGTATGGACTAAACTCCAATATAATTCCAAGAGTATCAACTTAATGAAACTAAATCAAGAAAGATATCAAAGATCTTTATCTCTTTCTCAACATAATCAGTAAATCATACCTGATCGTTATGAGAATAACTCGGATGGTACCAAAGACCAATAATGTCTTAGTGTCAATCAAGTTCTATCCAACAAACAAGGTCGGATTTATCAACTATGATTGAACAACGCACAAACTATGATATTTCAATTATATAAAGAAAATATAATGCGGAAAAGAAATAATACAGACACCAGAAATTTTGTTACGAGAAAACCGCAAATGCAGAAAACCCCCGGGACCTAGTCCAGACTTGAACACCATACTGTATTAAGCCGCTACAGACTCTAGCATACTACAACTTAACTTCAGACTGGAATGTAGTTGAGCCCTAACCAAGTCTCACAACGATTAAGGTACAGTCGTTATCCTTACGCCTCTTGAATCTTGCAAGACTCTGCGCACTTGATTCCTTTAGCTGACGTCCTTTACAGCCTAGAAGTTGCTACGACCCAAAGTCGAAGACTTGTAAATAAATCTGTCTCCCACAGATAAGTTTATTATATTTTTTGTTTCAGTCTTAAGATAAAGATCAAGGTGAATAGGAAACGCAACTAATAATCCGGTCTTATGTCTCCCGAAGAGAAGCCTAGAATATTAGTCACCTCACAATAACCTAACTGATTAACAGAAGAAGTTATTGCGGAATCACAAGAGTCTGAGACGAAGAAACTGTTGTGATTACTTTTATATCTTACCTATCGGAGATAAATATCGAGAAAATCTTAAATAAGATTAAACTCAATACAATAGAAAAAGTAAGATCAGGATACGCAACTACAAAGAAAATAGTTGGACCTGGCTTCACGAATCCCAAGCGAAGTCTTTAAGTGTTAAACATAGTAATGCTTTTCAGAAGACCTGGAAACCTAGGTTAAGATAGAATTGACTCTAGTTTGCAACTAGGACACACGAAAGTGTCGGAATTAGGTTTCCCAGATGCTAAAGTTTCTCCTTATATAGCCTTTCAAATCAGGGTTGCTTACAATCAAAGCTAAGATAGCTCATTAACAAAGCAATTAATATTCACCGTTAGATGAAAACCTAATTTAAGATTCAAGCTAAGTTTTCTTAGAAAATAAGAATTGAATCTCCACCGTTAGATGGTTTAGCTTGATACACACAAATGAAATATACTTATATTCAGATACGATGAACCGTACCTAAACGTGTATAACAAGTTGGCTCAGTAACAGTTACCGAAGTTAGCCTATAAACACGTTTAGCTTAGCTATATTCATCTAACGCTTCTAGACTAAATAAGATAATAAACTAATCATGATAGATAATCAAATATTTCTAAACGTGTTACAAGAGAGTTTTTCAAATGTTCACTATCTCATAGAAATATATATGAAACATATCCGTCTTGGTTTGTAAGTGTACAAAGTACGTGTACAAGAACCAATTCATGAACATAATGCCACGGTTTGCAAACCGAGTTCGCATACCTTAAAGCATTAAAATCCAGGGACTTCAGTTCGCAAACAGAGTTCGCAAACGAACCTGAGTTCATGAGTATAGACAATAGTTTGCATACCGATTTTAGAACCTAACCACTGAGTTCGCGAACTACCGTTCTGGACCTTGCCTAGTTTTGCCGTTCGCAAACAATATTCGCAAACCACAGTTTCGGACCCAATATAGATATACTCGATCGCAAACACTGTTTGCAAACTAGAGTTCCGGACCCAAACTAGCACTTCACAGTTCGCATATTGTGTTGTATCCAAACATTGGTAGTAGTTCTAAAACTCTCGTTGATCGATTTGGATACGCATACGACAATGGTAATATTACACATACCACTAGCTTCAAGTAATTTTCAAATGATTGTTTAATCAATACGAAACATCCCGAGTTAACATCAAATGATTGTCTAACACAAATCATGTAAGATGTTCCAGGTAATTTTCACATGATCATCTTGACTTAGTATTTAGTTTCCAACAAATGAATTGTTCATAACTAAAGTTGCCAAGTAAATGATGAAGCATTCTAAGCTTTAAACTCGTATTTCGAGAATTATATAAACGAGATAAACTCGACTCGAAATTTCAAATGTGTATAACATAAAGTCTATATAGCTATACGACTTGGTCTCATTAGAAGATATAATTGAATAGACTTCTGAGTGTTAGATAAGTTTTAGTCTTCACATACCTTTTGTTGTCGAAGTTTCTCCAAGCTCTTCAGTAGATATTCTTCTTCATTTGGTGAACGCCGTGAAGTCTAATGCTCAACTACACACTTCTATCCTAATCCGAGACACAACTATAAGTATATTAGAAATCAAGATATAGTTTTGATCAACTAAACTTGAAAAACAAGCTTGAGATAGAAACGCTTGCGAGTTCGACTGAGCAATGCTCTAACAGTTATATCTAACGAATAGTAAAGAATATACTATGGGGGAGAAACATATCATCATGTTGTGTAGTATTTCATACTACAAAAGGGGATGTTCGGATTGAATATTTACCTAGCTTGCCTTTAGGGGGGGAGGGGGCGGTAAAATCTTTTGTTATTTGATGTGTTTTGTAGTTGTAGTGGTAAAAAGGTTTGTTGCTCGAACTTGTGAAGGATAACTTTAGACTTAAATTCAAAACTAAATAGAAAAATCACTAAAAATTATAGCAAATACTGACAAAGTTGATATCAATATTAAAAGAACACTGAGGCTAAGATTCCACTATTTTTCCAAGTTCAAAGTGATTTTATCTAGTATTTATATTTATTCAATTTTTGCGTTTAATTTGATTCTAAGCTATTGCAACATATAGATTTTCAAAATAACAAGTGTAAATCCAAAGTATAAAGCATCAAGAACCTATGGCTAAGCATGCTCTATCAAAAGAAATAACAATTGCTTAACAAAAATCATTCAAACAATTATAAATCAAGGCAAATAATCATAAAAATAATTGAAATAAAATAAATAAAATAGAATATACCACTTTTTGTTGGAAAAATAGCTTCCTCTATCGCCTCAGCAATGGGGTTTAGCTCCTCATATTAATCATAATCTCAAAATACATGTTTATGGCTCAAAAGTTGATTAAAAGGGAGAAAAGTGTTAAAACAGCGGATTCTGCAGTTGCTGAAGGTCTAAATCAGAAGTCGGAATTGTTGCTGAAAGGCTTCGGTGACTGCAGGAAGATGCGACCGTAACCCTTTATCACTGAAAATAAGTCTGCCTCTGCGACTAACTCTGAGGGTCTAATGTTCTTCGTGTTCTTCGCAGCAGCAGCAGCAGAAAAGTTTCTGTATCGACTCCAGTTGATTTTTTTACGCTTCTCTAAGGCTCTAAACTTCTCCAAACTCTTCCAAATTGTTCGTATCTCTAAATATGACTCGAATCAACCTATATATAGCCACTAAACACAAAATTTCTTGAGTTAATCCATAAATATTCTCGGTTTTTTTCTCCTCAAGTTACGGGATTTTTCTTCCCTCTTTACGCGTCAACTTGATTTCCAAACTCTCTTAAACTCTCTCAAGACTGAATAAGGACTCCATACACTCCAATCTTGCCGTAAAATCTTCACAAACTTCTTTTGTAAACCGAAAACAACTCAAAATATGAATTCTCCCTGTTTTGCTCCAACACGGATTTCTATCCCTGTTTAATCGATTCTACAGCTCATACCATACTTGTTTATCCTTAACAGGGTTAATCCAATGAAAATCAGCCCTTGAATCTCCTTAAAAATCGTCCAAAAATCAAACAGAAAATTCTGTTTTCTGTAGAAAATTTTCCCGCCAATTTCTTTGCTTTGAAAATTTGAGAAATGTGACCTCCCCCTATCCAGTGCCGGTCTGTGCTTAGCAGCTGCTTGGAAATGGGTTACCCCTTATCCAAAATGAGAGTCCGAATAGCAAGTGTCCTCCCAGGAGCCTTTAGTAACTTTTCGAGCCAATTTTGCCGCAAAAGCCTATTTCTCCAAAAACACCTACAAAGGGATAAAATACCAAAATTAGTACAAAAATGGGTACTAACAATATATACAATAGAGATGAAAATAGACACATAAATGCGTCTATCATTATTCAAATGTCAACAACGACATTTACTTTTTTAAAATATGCAGGTTATTGTGTTGTTGAAACTTGGAATAAAACGTATAAAGAATGAGTTATTTTGTAATTCGTTTATCTCCATATATAATATAGTTTTGTCACTAAAATTAACAAAGGGGGAGATTTTTATAGCATAACTCATTTGAACCCACCAAGCGTTGGTATGTCAAGCTTGGTTGTCATATTTTAGTTTTAAAACTCATCTTGAGTCACTTGATTAAATATTAGAGTCAAGTTCGTTTAGGTTAGACTAGAAAGTATAGGAATGTTGAGACGTACAAGTATTACTTCGAAGACCTAAAGAATGAGAAGAAGTAGAGACTACAACGAAGACATCATCCTTCCTCTTGAGGTTAGTAATATTGACTTGATCTTGTTTACATTCCTAACGTATCTTTCAAGTCGGATTATATTGAAAAATAACATGCAAAGCTATATATATATAATACTCTAGTGGTTAGACTTGGTCATATCATTATGAACAAAGTGTCAAGAAATTTATTGAATTACAAAGTATAAACGCTTATCTTTTGGAAGTTCGTAAATACGACATCAACATAATCTTTGTATTTAGTTACTTGATTATGAGTAAGATATAGGTGTGATTTCATCCTAGAAAGTTATGCATTAGTTTAAGGAAGTAGATGTATGAACTTGTTTCATAATCGAAAGGGAAATCATGATTGGTCCGGTTCTTTATTGAATATCTTTTGGATGACCAATACAAGATGACAAGGTAGAACCTATCTTAACTTATGTTGAGAATTGAGGTATAACCGGCCATAGCCAATAATGTGTAGCATGTTGTAATCGATCACAAGATACTTTGTGAAGCATGGTGTAACCGGTCACAAGCTACATTGAGATATTAGTTGTAATCGGTCAAAAGCTACCTTTTCAAAGCAAGGTGTAACCGATCACAAGATAATTTGGGAAGTTAGTTATAACCGGTCACAAGCTACTTTGGGAACCAATGTGTAACCGATCACAAGCTAACTCGGGAAATAAGATGTAACCGATCACAAGATACCTATGGGAAGCATGGTGTAACCGGTCACAACCTAGTTTGGGAAGAATGGTATAAGCGATCACAACTTACATTGTGAGTCATGGTAGAACCGATCCCAAGGAGCAAAATCGAGTTTCCAATATTCATATATCTCTTTATGTTTTGTGTGAAGCTTGGAATTAGGGTTTGCTGAGAAAATTCTAGATGTAGACATTATTTGAACATGTACATAACTCTTATCATTGATTTTTCAAAGATATTCCTTGATACTCAAGGTGATCCCGAACCGAAATATTGAAAAGCATTTAATTATGATTTTCATAATATATGTTTTAATTACAAGCAATTAAAGCATATCCTCTGGAAAATATTATTAGTTAATGTGCTACACTAATAATAGAAGTTTTCTAAGGGAATTTTCGGAAATATGGTTTGGTAATTATTTGGAAATAGGAAAACCGAAATTAGGTACTTTAATGAATATCTTGATAATATTTTCGGTTTTGGAATTTCCTTGTTGTCCAAACAACCTCGGTCTATAAAGCATTTCTTGCAAACTATCCTAAGAGCCAGGAAAAATTTATTCGTGTTGTTTCTGGTGGAGCCGTCTATCTAGAGGGAAAAGTACCCTAATAGGCGAAATCTCTTACGACCGCTCGTTTAAAGACTTCTGTGGGATCAAGAAGCTCTACGAGTACCGTTGGTGGGAAACTAGATAATTGCATTTTTATTTTAGTTTTCCATTATTGATTTGATTGACCAACGGTTGTTGAAACTTTGATTGCACCTAGTTTGTTTATTCCTGAGAACCTTCTCTTCTGATATAAGACTCACTCAAACTAGATTAAAGTATCGACGAGATCTTTAGAACCATTTTCGGATCTAAAGACATCTTGTGATAATCCATTGTTAACAGACTCCTTTCTGTGTGTGATTGATCACGGGAGGATTCAAGTTGTGTTGTGCAGGTTATTATTGAAGACAAATGAAGATTTGAAGACGAAGAAGATTATTAGTTTTCATATATTGTGAATTTAGTGCACAAACCCTTACTGTGTGAGATTGGAATCACATTATAGTTGCTCTTTAAGTTCTATATTGATTGATTGGAAATCTAGAAATTAGTTATTTTGGTAATCAAAGTTTAGATTGATCTAACTAGACAAAGAAGTTTATTAGATTAAAAGGAAGAGCCTTTGTCAACCACTCATAATATCTTATTACCAAAGATTGAATAGAGTGGTTACCAAACAACTTTATCCTTTACTATTTGGAATACGATCAGAAGGATTGGTGATTCACGTGCGTGACTCTAAAAGTCGAAGGCGCAGGGATACTGAGGAAACTAGTATCTAGGGGCAGTTTACTTGGTATCAACTATACGAAGTTGGTATTCGATTTTGTATAGCGGCTTAATTCTGAGAGTATTCAAAACTGGACAAGGTCCCGGGGTTTTTTTGCATTTGCGGTTTCCTCGTTAACAAAATCTTGTGTTGTATTATTTACTTTATTTCCGCATTATAATTGTTATTATAATTAAGTAAATTACACACGTACGTTAATCCTAGTCACTTGATATTAATCCTATAGTGTTTCGGTTTTATGCCGTACATATTATCAAGTGAACACTTTGTTGTTGTATTGTCTCGATCTCGTATCCATAGACGATGACACAAAGTGTATTCCATAGTTTTTGTATTGTCTCGACTTTTTCTATAGACGATCACACTTGGTATCAAACTTATAGGTTAATATTTTAAGATTATGGTGTATTTGGGTACCCTCGTCTTTTCACAGTTAACTCAGATTATTGGATCCTCTGAGGATGAAAAAACCGAAACCGAAGATGAGGAAATTTATGTAAGCATTCTATTTGCTTGATTGTCTGCAATTCATTTGAATTTTGGATATGTTATAGAAGACACCCATACGAAGAGAATGGTATATAACTCATGCTTTGATTCTTTACCGATTGCTCCCGTGAAACCCATTTATAAATGGATTCCAAAGTCTTCTCTAAAGACATCTAGGGAGGTATCAAAAGTTAGCCACAATGATGACACTCGAATGATAAGTCTCAATACTCGTGACATTCAGAACATTGTGCTAAACATACTTGATCAAATTGATATATCTCCATGTTGTCGTTATCATATGAGATAACTAGGTCTCATATTGGTTATCTTTTTATGATTTTGTGACTTTTGATTTAGCGAATTTTATATCTAACCTATTGGGTTGCTTAATCAAATAATCATAAAAGGATGATGACAATTAATCTCATATGTGAGTCACAATTATACTATTATCGATTTATGTTTTCATAAGTTGTGTATATAGTATAACATATGAGCTTCTGTTTTAGGCTTTTATTATTGGCACGTAATATCTAAAATCGGCCCAACCTTTCTCTGGTAAAGGTTATTTTGTTTGTTATTCTTTTGTTTTGCTGGGGAATAAAAACTCACAGGGGGAGAGTTCTTATTGAACTGGTGCTTAATGATATATCTTTGTGGGGAGAGTGTTTGTGGAAATCGAGGTAAGTATTATGCTTATAATCTTTCCTGATATGGGAAACTAAGTTAATTCTTATCTTAGGTTATCATATCGAAGCGTAAGGTAACGATTTTTATGTTAGTTAATCATCTTCCTATTAAGAAAAGCTGATTTAATTGCATATTCTTTTCTTTTGCTTGATGAAATAAAGTGCAATTGTTATATTTCCATTATTTTGTTTGGATTTTTATGTTTCAATTGTTTTCGGTTAAGAAAAACTTAGTCAATTCTGATTTTTGTTTTTTCTTAACGAAATAGGGATCATTTGTTTTAGTCCTTTTGATTCCTGATAAGAGGTACTAAGTTAATTTCGCTATTAGTTTAAGCCTATCAAATGTAGGATTCGATTATTCAAGTCTAGTGGATTCCTTGATGAGAAAAACTATCTAACTAACCTAGTTCTTGTCTTGTCTAAAAGAAGGTATAATTATTTTATGAATAGTTGGAACCTGATAAGAGAAGTTGAGTGATTATTGATCTCATTTGAGTCTAATCGAATAAAGCGATTATACATACATAATCGGTTCGGTTTTGTAACTAAGTTTTCTTACTTAACTTATCGGACTAAGGTAAAATTGCTTCGAGCAATTTTTTCCTTGATAACATGCTAAAACAAGATTACTTAAGTAGTTTCAAGTATTGGTTATCGAAAATGGTATGTGAAACCTTCGTGCTTAACTCTTGTAGGTTGTACAAGTTCTTATGAATCTGTAAGATCCTTTCGATTTGCTCTTATGTTAATTCGTTTCTTTGACATTTTCGTGACAAAAGTGGGGATAAATATATGGAGTAAACAAGTGCTTTATGATCACTAGGAAAAGACATATGTGTTTAAACTATATTTAACGAAAGAGTAAAGCCTAGACTAAGGGGGGGAAACATATCATAATACTATATAGTATTTCATACTACAAAAGAGGAATAACAAAAATGTTCGAATTGGATATATACCTAGATTTTCTCTAGGGGGAGTAAAGCTTTTTTTATTCGAATGCTTCAACAACAGCATTTATTTTTGAATATCTGCAGGCTATTATGCTGTTGAAATGTGGATTAAGCGTATGTAGAATGAGTTATTTTTCTAATTCGTTTATTTTTTATATGTAATAGAGTTTTGTCACTAAATTGATAAAGGGGGAGACTGTTAGAGCACTGCTCAGTTGAACCCACCAAGCGTTGGTATGTCAAGTTTGGTTGTCATATTTAGTTCCAAAACTCGAGTCGCTTAATAAATGAACTAGAGACAACTTCGTTAGGTTATCATAGAAACGATAGAAAAATTATTCTCCAATTACTCACGAAGATCTAAATATGAATTTAAGACAACAAAGACATTATCCTTCAGCTTGAGGTTAGTGTTAGAGCATTTCTCGGTACTCACAAGTATTGCTATCTCAATCTTGTTGTCAAATTTAGTTGATCAAAACTATATTTTGATTTATAGTCTACATTTAGTCAAGTCTCGGAATAGGATAAAAGTGTGTAGTTGAGTACCAGACATCACTGCGTGCTACCGTTTGAAGGAGAAGATCAACCGAATCTTTTGGAGAACTTCATCAACAAAAGGTAAGTGAAGATTGAACCACCTATTACTCAAGTTTTCACCTTTCTATCTATGAGACTAAGTCGCACGACTAAAGTGGACTTTACATGCACAATAAAAAATTCGAGTCAAGTTTATCTTGTTAATTATTCTCGAAAGCTAAAGAATATTTGCTCATACTTGATGAATTTGGTTAAAAACTATTTATTGTTTATGAACTAAATCATGATTCAAGTTAATCATTTGAAAATAGCTTGGAATGGTGATATGTGTCATTGATGTTATTCGGGAATGTTTCAAATTGATTATTAGAGAAATATAGAACTACTGTAAATCTGGATACATGACAGTACACGTACCAGCTTACATACTGGTGCAAACTGATATAGGTATGGAGCAGCAATACATGTACCCAGTACACGTACCGGCGTAGCTATAGTTCGGAAACGACTTTTCGTACACATACCGAGTATGCAAACCCAAAAAAGTATGTTGACTCGTGAACTCGGGATGGTACACATACCTAGTATGCATACCGAAAAAGTTCTGTAGACTCCTGAACTTGTTTTGTCTTAAGGGTATACAAACCCGGTACACGTACCTTGACAAAATAACTCACGAACTGGAAAGTAGTACATGTACCAAGTACACGTATTTACCCGGTCGAATATTTTTAGATGCATCAGAATTATTTCTATGAGATAATCTGTATTTGAAAAACTCCCTAAAAACACATCTGGACATATTTGATCATGTTATAACCTATGGTTGTGACTCAAGATTAAAGGCTTAAAGTGTAATATGAAAATGGTTAAGCTTATAGTTGTTTTGGCTAGTTTCGGCTAACATTTCATAAACAAGTCATTATACATGGTTCGGTTATGGTTCATCCTAACCAGAGTATATATTTTGTTGTGTTAATCTCAAATCAAAGATTCATCTAACGGTGGATATTGATTGCTTGATTCCAATGCTGCCTTATCTTAAATCTAAAGTAACCTTTGATTTTTAAAGTCCATATAAGGAGAACCTCAAGCAACTGGGATTTTTGAATCCCCGACACTTTTCTTGTATGTCATAGTTGTAAACTAGAGTCGTCCTCTACTTTAAACCTTTTTAGGTTTAACGACTATAAAGACTTCACTTAGGGATTTGTGAAGCCAGGTCCGACTATCTTTATCTTGATAGTTCGTGTATCCTGATCTTGCTACTGACTGTTGAGTCTCACTCCGATCAGGCAAGATAAATAAAAATCACAAAGTTTATTCGTCTCAGACTTTGTGATTCCAAAGGTTTATTCCTCTATAAAGATTCTTTATTGAAATCGGAGTAGGATTTAATTGTTAGGTGAATAATAATCTAGGCTTCTCTTTAGAGTTGTAGGTTCTGTATTTTGAGGTTTGCTAGACTTTGTCAATTGCAAATGATTTCCTATCTCACCTTGATCTTATGATCAAAACGGAAATCACATATAGGCTTATCTATAAGAGGCATATTGGTTTAAAGTCTTCAATTGAGTTGAAGCAACTCTTAGGTTGTAAAGGACGTCAGCTAAGGGAATCAATTGTGCGGAGTCTTAAGAGATTCAAGAGGCGTAAGGAGCGCGACTGTAACTGAATTGTTGTGATGGTGGATTCGGTCTCTACTACATTCCAGTCCGAAGTGTTAATAGTAGGCTAGAGTCTGTAGCGGCTTAATACAGTTTGGTGTTCAAATCTGAACAAGGTCCCGGTTTTTTCTGCAACTGCGGTTTCCTCGTTAACAAAAATTCTGGTGTCTGTGTTATTTCTTTTTCAGCATTATATTGTTTATCTTTATAATTGAAATATCACAGATTGTACGTAAATCAATCAAAGTAGATACGTCCATCGTAATTGTTGGATACAACTTGATTGATCTTGGATATTGATCTTTGGAATCGTCCAAGAACTCTCATGTCATAATCAGGTTCACGTACTTGTTTCCATTTACATATTGATTGTGAGTGAAAGAGATATAAACTCTTAATATAAGACCTGATTGAGATTCATTAAGTTGTAACTCTCGGAATTATATTTGAGTTTATTCCATACAGGTTGCTTAAGAAAAAGTTGGTGGTGTATTTTGGTACCCCTGCATTTTCAGTTAGTAACTACAGACTTGACTTGTTCTGTCTATCTTGTTTCTTTTAAGTTGTTTAGATTGAAAACATAACATGCAAATTTATATATGATACTCTAGTATTAAACTTGGTCATATTATTATGATCAAAGTGTCAAGGAAGTATATACCATTTTTTGAATACTTTGATATGGTATATTAAATTACGAAGTATAAGTTTATCTTTTGAACTTCGTAAATGCGACATCGACATAATCTATGTAACTTGTTACTTGATTGTGTATTGAATATAGGTTTGATTTCATCCTAGGAAACTATGTTTTATCACATTGGTTTAAGAAAGTAGATATACGAACTCGTAATCGAAAAGAAATCAATAAGTGTTTTGGTCCAGTTTTCATTGAAATTCTATTGGATGACCAATTCGTACCTAAGGAGGGAATTAAGGTAGAACCGATCCTAACTTATGTTGGGAGTCAAGATAGAATCGATTCCTACCTTTCTATTGTTATAAGGTAGAACCGATCCCTACTTATCTATTGTAATAAGTTAGAACCGATCCCAACCCATTTCGGGAAGCAAGTTAGAACCGATCCCAACCTATATTGTGAAGCAAGGTAGAACCGATCTCTACCTATCTATCTTTATGAGGTAGAACCGATTCCCTTAAACAAAAAACGATTTCTAATATCACGTACAGTTTAGGGTTTGTGTGATTTTGGAAATTGGGTTTGCATAATAGGAAATTTCAAGATGTCGACATAGTGAGTAATTTGAACATGTGCATAAATCTTATTTATTAATTGTTCAAATATAATCCTTGATACTTAAGGTATATTAGTTGGATATTGGTTGTAATGTTGACAGAACCGAATAATGTATTTATTGCAGAGTATATTAATTATATATCCCTAGTTTTAACACCCTATAAATATATCCTTATACAGCAATAAAAATATCCCTACTTTTTAATAACCTTATCCATTTAAAATTAGATTACTCTAATACCCTCACCCATATAATATTTTTCTTTATTTCAAAATGGAACAAATTTCTTCCTCTACCACTTCACCCGCACCACCACCACCACTCGTCCACCACCACCACCAACATTCAACTACCATTCCACCACCAACCTTCAACAACCGCCGCCTACCAACCGCCACCACTACTAATATTCTTCCACCACCATTGCACCACCAGTCCACCACTATTGCACCACCACCACCACTGATGCCACACCCACCAGTCCGCCACCACCGCTAGTCCACTGCCGTCGCCGTCACCACCACCACCACCATTGCACCACCACCACCAGTCCGCCAGTCCGCCACCACCCGTCGTCGCCTCCACCACCACTGGTTTAGATATCTTTTATCAACAGCAACAGTTGATCCAAATAAAAATAGAATCAACAATAGAAGTTGATCCAATTTAGGGGATCAACAGCAGTAAATGATCCAAAAAAAAAGGGATCAACAGTAGAAGTTGATCCAATTTAGGGGATCAACAACAGTAGTTGATCCATGTAAATGGAGTCAACAACCAAAGTTGACACGAAAAATTGACATACGGATGAGTGAATTTGGGGTGAGTCGAACACGCATCATCTGACATGGAGTCAATCATGCTACCATTGCACCACAAATTCAACATTTGAAGAACTTAACATGATTCAAATTAAAAAAATGATTATATATACTAATCCAAGGAAATGCTGTCAACAAAATAGGAGTTGGTCCTATAAATGGGATAAATAACCGTAGTTGATCCCACAAAAATGATGTCACCAAATAGGTATTGGATCAACAAAAGCAGTTGATCCCATAAATTTGATCAACAACAGTAGTTGATCCCATAAAAAATGGTGTCAACAACAGTAGTTGATCCCACAAATTGGATAAACATCAATTGTTGATCCCATTAAAAAAATAGTGCACTGTAACAGCAATGGACCTTTCTAGATTTTATGAAATTCCATGGTATTTCCAAACAGTTAGTGAGAGAGGAATCTCATATAAAAAAAAATACAGTAAGGCATTAAACTAAGACATAATCCCAGCTCATTTGGTAGTAAGTAATACACTATGACATACACAAAACTAAACTAAGAAAACGGTTTCAGAACTCGCACTAAATTTGGTGTCAAGCAAGAGTTCACCAGACGGATTATTAAGTTTCTTTTTGTTTATAATATTTGTTTTAGAAAAATGCCACTATATGATATTTTTCGAAGGCATGCATGTCTTAATAGAAATCAAGAGTATATTATTTACTTAACCATATAGAAAAATGCTTTCCTCTTTCCTTTGTTCTTTTATCTTTCAAATTTATGGCAGGAAAGCTAACAAATTCATTGTAAATTAATGTAAGAGGCAAGGTTTACCTTTTGATGTGTTTTCAACTTTGTTGTAGTAGTGGTACATAGGATTCGAACTCTAAGACTTGTGAAGATTCAAGTTTTTAAATTTAATAAAAATATATACAAAAATATTAAACAATGGGCGAGAGGTACTGAGACTAAGGATTTAGCCAATCTTCATAACATAAGGTTCACTTATTTATTCTCAACAATTTTAGCTCAAGAAATATAAACATGGACTCTATTTTTGCCAAGGTATATTCTCAAAACATTGATTGTAAATCCTAAGCATGATGTATCAAAACACCTAAGCTAAGCATACATCATCAAATTAAATGACAACCAATTAAATCAAATCATATTTCAATTAATATTAGTGCAAAAGTCATAAAAAAGAATAAAATAAATTTACCCATGTATGAAGTTCGGCCTCCTCCGTCGTCCCAGTGTTGGGGTTTAGCTCCTCATATTATAGACACTCTCAAAATATTTTTTATTTGCTCAAAAAGTGTTTACAATGGTGAAAATGGAGAAAATAGTGAAAAAACAGGATTTTGTGACGTATGAAAAGCGTCACAAAATGAACGATATAATAAAAATGCTATAGTCACTATTCCGAAGTCGCTGGAAAAGTGCTACCCACTGCCTTAATTTTCGACAGTTTTCAGCGTCTGTCTTCAGCAGGTGTTGTTCTTCGTGTTCTTGATGTTCATCATCATCATCAGCAGCAGCAGCAGAAACCGGGTTTATGCAACTCGTGATTTCTCGCTCCTGAGCTCTCCTCAGCTCCCCAAACTCTCCACCCCATTCTATATGACCTGGGTAATCTATTTATACCCGAAAGATGCATCGAATCTCTTCCATAACTTCAAAAAATATTCTCTATTATTTTTATTCTCACGGAAATAATTTCCTGTTTTAGCTTCTCCACGCGTTTGCAGCTGGATTAATCTCCAAATATAACTTATTTAAGCTCCAAATTGTTGCTCTAGTCATCATACACATTCAGAACACGTTCAAATTCTCCAAAACTCATGCAATCCCGTGAAATATTTCTCTCATGCACGTGCTGCCCTGTTTTGCTCCATGACACGATTCAGCAAATTCTGATCCAAATGACACCCATACCAGCTTTCTATAGTCATATCACGTCTACCCACTAAGTTTCAGGGATTGAATCTCACTAAATCACGTCCAAACATCCGATCAAAATTCTGCCAGAGAAGAAATGGTTTTCCCGCCAAAATTTATTTTTTGAATTTGAGAAGAAGATGTCCTCCCTCTAATCCTGCACGGGTGTCTCTTTAGCACTTGTCTTATGGGGTGCAAATAGTAATTTTTGGGCGTAGATAGTAATTTTTCCGGGGTTCCTCCGACACATTTTTGGGGTACTTCCGGTGCATTTCTGGTGTGCCTTTAGTACTCTATCCTGGGGTGTAAACCACCACTTTTCGAGCCAATTTCGCCGCAAGAGCTTATTTCTCTAAAAATACCTACAAAGACATAAAATAACAAAATAAATACAAAATCGAACACTAACAATATATACAATTGAGATATATTAGACACAATAATGCGTCTATCAAATACCCCCAAACTTATTATTTGCTAGTCCCGAGCAAATTTAATCTACAAAATAAAATCCTAACTCACTGTCGCAGGCATCGCGATTGCACTTAGCGTATGCAACAAGCCTTTGAACCCCTAGGTGGCCCTAGTGGCCGAGTTATTGTCTCGGGAGGGTTTACCAGATGTGTACCCATAAAACCTTTACTCCAGTCCCTAGTTATCTACGCAGAACCTTGGAATGGAACTAAAGAACCTCCTTGGTTGGCATACTTATTGATTACGGAAGGAAGTACCCTATGCGAAATTCCAATTGCTGTACACGAGTTTGCACTCAAGCATACTAAATTCATATATAAGTGACAGAGCTCTACTCAGATAGTCGCACTATGGACATCATATCCGGAGTCAAACTAATCACATGAAAAGATCAAGAAGATGGATATAGAAAAAAAACATAGAAGGTTTTAAGGTGAACGGTGTTTCTCATATCTGTCTGAAGGCCTCTGCCAAGATGAACCTATCCTAATGGACTGAGATACCGGACTGACTAATATCAACACAACTGGCATATACAAGGGGACCAGTGGTCGATAATCCTATTTCTAGATCAACTCGTCTTGCATATACAAGGGAACCAGCGGTCGATTTATTGAACACGCATTTATTATTTATTTATTTATTTAGAACTAACAACATGATTAGATCTTATGGATCCAAGCGCATGCTTCTTGTTAGCAGATTACATGGTAATTCCCGTGGATCCTGCATTCCACGCTTGTTTAGGCGACGAAGACAGGGAGAACACACACATATTGTTATCCAAGTGTTAATATTTATTCCGATTGGTTTGATTGGTCTGGTCTGGTCTTTTTTTTTTTTTATCTCAATCACTCTATTTCACCCTAGCAGTGGTAACAACTTGAATCGTGAGCCCCACCTAATCACTTAGAGAAACATATTTTAAAAAGAAAATAAAATAAAAACAGAAGTGAAAAGGACTCAATGAGATATGGCGAAACTATCATGTTATTTCTAACACCTGAGCTTTGTGCTTTTATGAACAGACTCTTTAGATGTTTCCATCTAGTCAGATTGGTCCCTCAACTCCTAAAACCAAAATGCTTCCATCCACTTAGATTGGTTAGTGTCATCCTTAATAAGCATAAATTTCTAGGCTCTGGAGTTTATTTATTGCAACAAAAAGTTTCTACCCCACCCCCAAACTTAAATCTAACATTGTCCTCAATGTTTCTAAAGATGAAATTAAAAACATTAGCAAAGAGAAACTGTTACTATTTAAAGGAAGTGAGGAAGGATATTACCAGAGTACCGAAAACATGGGTTACCTCCCACCAAGTGCTAAGTTTAAAGTCTTCAGCCAGACTAGGAAAGGATTAGTCACTCGAATCATAAAGTAACAGTCGAAATAACTATGGGTTTTCAAAGCCAAATAGAGCTGACCAAAGGAAACTGCAATAAACCAAGAAAGTGAACAAGTAACGTATGCCCTTAACTAGTTTCCTGATAACTATCGCTAACTGTGGTTCAGGTTCAGGTTCTATGAAAGGGTCTAGATAAATTATTTTCATTGGCTGCATTTCCTCATAGGTGGGATCCGAATCATTAGGTCCTAGAATCTGTAAAAACTCAAATAAGAATTTAGAATCACAAAATAATAACCTAAATAATTGAGGATCCTCTAAGTCAATCAGGTTTGACTTACACAGTTGACCACAGTGAGAGTAGTGGTCATTCTTAAGTAAATGTGTCGATTTTATTAACCTAAAGTACTTAGGCTTAGTCTCAGAACTTAATAAGTGACACATTTGAAATCTATACGTTCCCACATTTGGAGTAAAAATGTTTGGTGGGAAAACAAAGTCAATCTGGATATCATAACCTGGGCAAACCACATCAACCATAGGATGGGTTTCTAACGACTGAACTTCTTCCTGGACATCATTAGATTCAGGAAAACGAGTATGAAGGTAATCTTGTAAAATGGTTGAGGCACATATATCAAGTCCTAAGTGAGGGGACTTTATGAGAGTTAAAGGTAAGGCACTAGGAAAGTGATAATCACCCCCAAACTTAGAGTTTTCAGTGTCTCTAGATAGACTAGTCACAATCTCCCTAATTTCTAGATTATCAGATTCTTGGAAATGGTCAATTGATTCTTCTAAGTTATTATCAGGTAGTGCATCTTTACTCATCTCTACGGGTCTATCTTCTTCGTATAAGACTATTGTTTCTAAGTCGCTAGACTCTAAAACAACATTTTCAGAATAAACCCGTTCCTCTAAACCACTATCGGCTTCGTAATCAAAAGGAAAAACTATATCGTCTAAAACGGTGGTATCCCTAATCAAATCCTCGTCCTTTTTAATAGGTGAATAATCATAAAAATTATTTGGATTTGAACTAGAAATAATATCATCATTACAAAGCTCAATTGGATTAATAGTTTCCTGATCACTATGCCTACATATTTCAGATTCTTCATTATTACTATCCTCATCATCATAATAGTACGAAGATGATTGAACCTTATCTAAATAATTAGTTTATTTTATTCTAACCTCGTCCTCTAAATTAGGCAAATATTCACCATTGATATCAAAGGTAAAATTGGAAACACTATTTTGAAAAATTAGATCTTTTAGAGAAGTTCTTTTCTGGGTCTCTAACAAAAGCTTCTGGGTCGACTCACATGATTTCCTGACATAATCTAGGAAAGAAGGTAAAGAAAGTTCACTCGTTGCATTCTTTTCGTCCATAACTGAGTTATTCATTTCTGCAAACTTACGTGTTGTCTCAGCTAACTTACGTGTCGACTCTAGTAAAGAGGAATTATCAGAATTATTCTCGTAAGACCAATTCGTGTGTTGATAGTACTTGGGATCACCATGGGATTAACCATAACCTTTAAAAGATTGGCGTTCCCGACTACTATTCCCACCATGGTCATAAAAATGATGATGTCCATAATCAAATTCAGGTCGATACTCATTGTATTGGCTTAAATCATACCAGTTCGACATTCTTAATTGCAAGGGAATTCTATACAATCACAAGCAAGGCTGACTCGACCAAATCAAACCTATAAAATCTAGCAAACAACAAGCATGATGGCTCCCTTAGATTATTTCTAGACCAGCTTCTATTCCTCCAAAAGGCAACTAGGTATCATTTTAGCAAACCTCTCTAGATCGATCCGAATAAAGTGAGTCGAAGAGAAGTAGGGGAAGCTCAGAGGAGATTTGATACCCCCACCTCTTTGGCAACGTTTCCCGTTAGGGCGGCTCTAGTCGACTTACAGTAATCTTACTGAACTTTTGAGTTAAGCTAATAAGATACCCAATACCTCCCTTTAAATGACTTTCCTACAAGCTCGTTACCCTATCTGTCTCGTTCTAATCAGTATTTTAAGCTTGGGTTCGCGTGGGTAATATGTTCCTAAGGCGGGCAAGAAGGAAACGGTGATGAAATCCGAGTCCTTATCTTGTATTGGCCAGGCCTTGCCCTTTACTAAAAAAAATCAAACCGTATTCAGGTCCTCAACATATATTCACCTTAAGGAATTACGTAAACCCGCTGACAGGGGATTCGCGGGTGTTTAGAAGCTTACCTCCCGTACCAGACGGGCGATGAAACGGTTGTAGTCGACTCGGGCCACCGACTCCTGTGTCAGTGTGCGAACCCGAGGGGCCGAGACGATATCGTAATCATCGTCCTTCCCTGCAAACAGTTTATATTTAAAAAAAATGTACCCTTCCGTAGGGTTTAAAAATAATTAAAGTCCAATGTTTCATGTCCCAAAAATAAAAATAAAATACAAAAATAAAGTCCTATTTATAGTTTCTAAAAATAAAATCTAAAAAATAAAATAAAATAAAATCTAATTAATTAAAAATAAATAAAAATATCTTCGTCTTTTCTCCGTTCTTTTCGCTTTGTATAACTTTTAATCCCCCAGGTCTTTCGTCTCCAATTCCTTTTTGATTCAAAACATGCAACAAAATGACAAATACCCAAGAAACGTAAAAAAGAACAAAAAAATAAGAAAAAAATCTAAAAAATCTAAAAACTCTAAATCTAAAAACAAATCCCCGGCAACGGCGCCAAAAATTGATGTGTTTTCAACTTTGTTGTAGTAGTGGTAAATAGGATTCGAACTCTAAGACTTGTGAAGATTCGAGTTTTTAAATTTAATAAAAATATATACAAAAATATTAAACAATGGGCGAGAGGTACTGGAACTAAGGATTTAGCCAATCTTCATAACATAAGGTTCACTTATTTATTCTCAACAATTTTAGCTCAAGAAATATAAACAAGGATTCTATTTTTTCCAAGGTAGATTCTCAATACATTGATTGTAAATCCTAAGCATGATGTATCAAAACACCTAAGCTAAGCATACATCATCAAATTAAATGACAACCAATTAAATCAAATCATATTTCAATTAATATTAGTGCAAAAGTCATAAAAAAGAATAAAATAAATTTACCCATGTATGAAGTTCGGCCTCCTCCGTCGTCCCAGTGTTGGGGTTTAGCTCCTCATATTATAGACACTCTCAAAATATTTTTTATTTGCTCAAAAAGTGTTTACAATGGTGAAAATGGAGAAAATAGTGAAAAAACAGGATTTTGTGACGCATGAAAAGCGTAACACAAAATGAACGATATAATAAAAGTGTTATAGTCACTATTCCGAAGTCGGTGGAAAAGTGCTACCCACTGCCGTAAATTTTCGATAGTTTTCAGCGACTGTCTTCAGCAGGTGTTGTTCTTCGTGTTCTTGATGTTCATCAGCAGCAGCAGCAGCAGAACCCGAGTTTCTGCAACTCGTGATTTCTCGCTCCTGAGCTCTCCTCAGCTCCCCAAACTCTCCACCCCCTTCTATATGACCTGGGTAATCTATTTATACCCGAAAGATGCATCGAATCTCCTCCATAACTTCAAAAAATCTTCTCTTTATTATTTTTATTCTCACGGCAATAATTTACTGTTTTAGCTTCTCCACGCGTTTGCAGCTGGATTAATCTCCAAATATAACTTATTTACGCTCCAAACTGTTGCTCTAGTCATCATACACTTCAGCCATATCTGATCCAAACGAACACCCATACCAGCATTCTATAGTCATATCACGTCTACCCACTAAGTTTCAGGGATTGAATCTCACTAAATCACGTCCAAACATCCGATCGAAATTCTGCCAGAGAAGAAATGGTTTTCCCGCCAAAATTTATTTTGTTGAATTTGAGAAGAAGATGTCCTCCCCCTAATCCTGCACGGGTGTCCCTTTAGCACTTATCTTATGGGGTGCAAATAGTAATTTTTGGGCGTAGATTGTAATTTTTCCGGAGTTCCTCCGACACATTTTTGGGTGCTTCCGGTGCATTTCTGGGGTGCTTTTAGTACTCTATCCTGGGGTGTAAAACACCACTTTTCGAGCCAATTTCGCTGCAAGAGCTTATTTCTCTAAAAATACCTACAAAGACATAAAATAACAAAATAAATACAAAATCGAACACTAACAATATATACAATTGAGATATATTAGACACAATAATGCGTCTATCACCTTTCTATCAGCTTCACACAAGGCAACAACAACCTCCACCGCTCCATCATTGTAACTCCTCCATCACCAATGTAACTACTCCATCACCAACTCTTATACCACTACCATAATCCAATCCCACCTCCTCCACCACTACCAATGTCAATTACACCAGTTTGGCAAGTACCATTGCCAGCTTTATCAAAGTGGCAACCAATTCGACCCCATATTCGATGTGACCATCCTACTGGGACTGTAAAAACAATAGATTGGGATGGTTTTAATAGGAAACCGCCCCCACCAAACATTTCGCTTGAAACTGTCTCTCTACAATCATTTATAATGGTGAAAATTCGTGCAACTTCGGATCGGTCGACTCCTATATGTGAGGGGGGAGGGTACAGAAGAACAATTAGTAACTAAATGGGTACACATTCTAAACTCAATGATATGCTCAGAAAGTATCCAACAGGTACGTAAAATACCTGCACTGCACAGACACAATGGAACAAACGATAAAAATTGGTAACTAGCACAAGGAATTTGATTGCTAACAAGCAATTTAAAGTACTAGTACCTAAAACTGTAAAGAAAGACTTTTAAAATTGGTTATGTAAATCGCTTGCAGTTTCATAGCACAATAGAAAATATAGTAGTTGAAGCATAAAAATCAAAATTTTTCTAAATAAACATCCCACTCTCTACTGCTTTATGGCTCTTCCAATGCATTAACACCACTATTCTACGAAACATAGAAAAGTAATGCATCTAAGAATTAAAAAAATCATATTATGTGATAACCAATTGGACAAAAATTCATATCTCCCCCACCTTAGTATACACCATCACCTCCTGCAAATGAATTCTTAACATTTTACATTATATAATACTCCACTAATAATCAAGTAAAGAATGTATGTATATTACCTGATGTGAAAGTAACTAATTTTATCATCGGCAATAATTTTGAAGGAACGCCATTAATGTATGTATCTCAATTGATCTCCTATACATTTTTTCTTAGTTTTGAAATCAATGATAATCGCCTCAAAATCCAACTCCAAAACCAGCACCACCTCCAAACTTCACCTCCACACCCAATTGGAAGATCACAAAATAAGAGATTTATACATACTGAATCAGTATATGGCTTCAATGAATGAACATGCAAAGATCTATCTGAATCTTCAACTCGAAATTACGAAATCGAAAACCAAAAAAATCAAATCAAATCAATCTATCTCCGAATGTGGAAAATCAATCTTTAACCTAGAAAGATGAAGAACAATTCATAAGAAGTCGAAATAGGTTGAAATTGAACACAAAAATAGAGATAAATCTACGAAATCGAAAACAAAAAATCAAATTTGTCGATCTGGAAAATCAATATTTAACATAAGAAGATGAAGAACACTAACTAACAGGTTTAAGTCGAATGCAAACATATTACTGGATCTGCGGCTAATAATGGAGGACGTGGTGGTGGCGACGACGGAGCTGGTGGTGGTAGTGCGGAGGTGCTGGTGGTGGTAGTGTAAAGTTGAACATAAAGTTGTCGATCTAGAACAGAAGAAAGGTAAACATGGAAAGAATAAAAAACGTTAGTCGACCTAAATGGGGTTATAGATTGAGTCATGGAGAAGGGTATTTTTATTGTATGAAAAGGATAATTGTGAAGCCCATCAAAATAAGGGACAATTATATAATTACCACTTTATTGCATATCTTTGAGAATTTTCGGAATTTGGTAACTACTTGGTATCCAAACTACCTTGGTCTATAAATAGAGAAGGTTGTCCAACTTACAAACTTGATCCTTAGACGGGCAAACTTCATCTTTGTTGTTTCCGGTTGAGTCGACTACTAGTATTACTTGTAATGCTATACCAGAGAGGAAAGTACTCTAATTAGGAGAAATCTCTTACGTCCGCTCATTTAGAGTCTTATGTGGGATCGAGAAGCTCTATTAGTACCGTTGGTGGGAAACTATAATTTGCATTGTTGTTTTAGTTTTCGATTATTGATTTGATTGACTAACGATTGTTGAATTTTTGATTGTACCTAGTTTGATTATTCCATGATCCTTCTCTTTTGATATAATGTATCAAAAATTTAACGTTTCCACAGATCTAAGTAATTCTAGATCTATAAGATATATTCATTGATTTGTCATCGTTAACAGACTCCGTTCTGTGCGACAAATCAATAGAGGAATCAAGTTTCTTTTTGCAGGTTGTTACTTTGAAGATTAAATTGAAGATTGAAGACTTTGAAGATTTGAAGACTTTGTTCTTGTGTTTTGATCTTGGTGTGACTTTCTGTGACTTGATTTTCAGGATTTAAAGGTTGTATATTTCGATAAACATAATCATATTGAGATCTACAAGTTGTTTGTGATTTTATCATAAACCTTATAATCAAGATTGATTATTTCGGTAATCATTGTCTTGTTAGATCTACTAGAGAAGATCTTATAAACAGATCTGGTAGCAGAAGACTTTCCGTAACCTAAGGAGCTTCGGATATGGTAGAAGATCTTATAAACAGAAGATCCATAACTGTGCTTTTATCATATATTTTAGTATTGTGATTAGAAAGTGAGTTTGGTTACCAAGCAGTTTTGATCATTTACTGTTTGGAATACGATCCAAAGGAATCGTGTCTTACCAATTGAAAGATTGGTAGCAGAAGTTACTGTGAACCATTAAGAAGATCTACTAGATCTAGTCCTAAAGAGAACATATGTTCTGCTAGGATATTTAGTATTCTAACGTCTATTGAGCAATTAGGTTTTGCTAGATGTTATCAAAACAAGAATACTGGTGAAGCTGAGTAACTAGGAATTTAGATTGCTTGGTCTCGACTACAGGAAGTTGCAGGTTTACTTCTATTAACGTCTTAATTCATTGAGTATTCAAAACTGGACTAGGTCCCGGGGGTTTTCTACAAGATTGTAGTTTTCCTCGTTAACAAAATTATGGTATGTGCTTTACTTTATTTCCGCATTATAATTGTCTTTATATTATAAATAATTAAAGTAAAT
Organism: Papaver atlanticum; assembly: GCA_023531105.1. Taxonomy (NCBI): domain Eukaryota; kingdom Viridiplantae; phylum Streptophyta; class Magnoliopsida; order Ranunculales; family Papaveraceae; genus Papaver; species Papaver atlanticum. The sequence goes on from JAJJMB010011819.1 coordinate 6,045,411, forward strand.
ACACTTGTACGTTAACTAGGCAATTGATATTGATCATTTAGTGTTTCGGTCTTGTCCTGTAACTATTATCAAGTGAACATCTTGTTGTTGTATTGTCTCAATCTTGTATCCATAGACAATCACACAAGGTGTATTGTGATCCGTCACTTGGCTTTGATTTCTCACATTGTTAGGCCAGTCCGGACTAATGATAGGTGTTCAAAAACACCTCTTTAAGTATCGATTGATTATGCTTTCTTAGCTAGTTTTCTTGTGAAATTGTATTATTAGCTTTCTTTTATATTTTATGGGAATTTTGGAGCTTATTCCCGAAAAGAACAAGAAATCGTCCAATTGGTCACAAAAGAGACGGAATTGTCATTGCATGGAAACCACTACGGGCAGTCGTATGGGTGCCAAGAAGCAACTAACTGAAATCCATGAAGAATTACTGGAGGCAGCCAAGAAAGACAGCCATTTGATTCTAATCGGGTTTATTACAGGCACCCGCTCAATTTACTCAGGGCCACCTCCGCCAGCTTATATAATCCTTAAGACTAGGTCGTGAGTCTCGTGACAAAACAACAGTTTCATTTCTTTTTTTTTCCAGTTCTTTTCCCAGCCACTGAACCAAGGAGCAACTGCCGGCTAAGACTTGGTCCGATGGGTGGCTTATACCACTGGGTCAAGAGAATTTCGAAGTCGAGATGGGAAAGGTATCAGTGGTTCTTTTTTGATGAACAACAAGAATCGAGAAAGCAGGCGAGAAAACAAGTACTGCCATTGAAGATGGAGATTAATGGAACAGGTTTCGAGCATTCAGATTCCATAGAGGTTCAAGAGCATTGGGTTCTATCTGGATTTGTGAATGGCAGCTAAGAAACCGAGTTTGTGGATGAATCTGTGAGAGTTTTACCATAAACTCAGTGAAAAGACTAGCTCTCTGCCGCTCAGACTGAAGATGAATGGTAGTCGATTAAGTTGTGAGCTCCTGAAATTATAAATAATATGTGTATGAGAATGTGAATTGTCGCAGGGTAGGAGATAGAATAGTCTCGAAATCAGCAGCAAGTTCATCTCTACAAACTGCACGAGAAGTGTTTGTAAAAAGGCCTGAACGGTCTCTGCTTCCAGCCTAGTCTGCTGTGACCAAGAATTAAGGTTTTTGGCAGCAGTTAGGACTCGATTCATAAGGCTACACTGGTAGCTCAACAGGTAGCAGCAAAGAAAGGAGGAAGTTGTGTGGTTTGGCAGAGACGAGAAGTTGAGCTGTGAACCAGATGAGAGCGAGAAAGAAGAGTATGTCATTTGAACTCGGGGTGTTGCTGCCAGTATGATGAAGGCAGTAGTGCAGTCGATGTCCAGAACAGATGGGGGTGACGCTGCAATCTCAGAGTTGGAGTTTGAGAAGATAGAAAAGGGAATAATGGTGTTGATTGCTGTTAGTGCTTGAGAAGAAATCAGTCACGATGGAGATAACTCGCAGAGAACCAGTTGAGACTCGAGCTGTCAATGGGTAAACTATGGGCGCTGTTGGAGAATGAAGAACTCGAGCATGGTGATGTCATTGTTCGGTGATGGTGTTGATGGTTGATGGAGCTCAAGTTGACTGTTGTACAGGGAAGATGGCAGTGGAGAATAATGAGGAGTCGCAACTGGTAGTGCCGGCTTGTATGATTTGCTGTTGTTGATTGCAGTGACGAGAAGAATGGCTGGTGTTTGAAATGGAGTTGGCAGAGAAGCTCGAGTCTGCAATGGGGTTTGGCTGGGACATGGTCTGTGTTGCTCGAGTCTGAGGTTGCTGTCAGAGATATAAGGAGAGAGCTCGTGATTGTCATGGGAGTGCTAATTCTCTGCGACTAATGGGTGCTGTGGTGGAGACGAAGCTGGATAACGATTGAGAAAGGAGATGAGTCTGCCGCCATTAACGGAGCTGCTAATGTGGATTGATGGCGCTGAGAGTTGTTGGTGATCAAGAATGGTTGGAGGTAGCTGTTCCGGTGATTTTGGAGAGAAACTCACGATCACCAGAGCATACGAGGGAAAGTCTAAAGCAAAGGAGAGTTAGGCTGTCAGTTTTGGAAAACTGACAAGCCAAGAACGTAAGATGGGCTGGGCTTCTACAGCTACTGCACGAGACCTTGAGGTCGTGTTTATGCGATTCCTTTGCATGGCCATACTTGGCCGTGACTTATTTTGGCGAATTTGGCAACCCACTTTGCACGGGGTGTGATGCACGGGACACAATTCTTAAGGAGGTGCAAACTCTATATATAGGGAAGCTTAGATACAATTTGGGATATCTTGTACTCACCGGTTTTCGCCCCCTTAGGGGGGAGAACTATCTCTTTTCTATATTCTTTTGATTGTTAAGGATGAATTCAAAGTTCTAATAGTGAAGATCAATAATTACTAGTTTATTTCTAGTTTAAAGTTAATCATTGTGGATTGTTTTTACCATATTGAAGATTTATGATTGATTCTTAGATTGATTTGGGTGCGCACTATATTAGTCTATTAATCATTCTAATGCTAGTAGAGATTTGAACGATCCGTAATTGTCGTTTATTTCCTACACAAGTAGAGATCGCGAGACCTTGCGGAGGGATTATGTGGAGCAATTGCGAGTAAAGACAACACCAGTAAGTGGACCGAGCATACTGAGTTTAACTGCTGGGATCAACCTAAATTCACAAACCCAAAAGCATTCAATTGAGTTACACCTTGTAAGCGAACCTCAAGGCGGCTCAGTTGAATATAATCTGGTAGTCGAGCACTTCCGTATCCAGTGACACCAAATTTTTTGGGGATAGCTAAGCGTACCTGCTATTCTATGGTTGGTGACAATTGATTCTAACAAGAGATAAACGGGTACACTGTTGAGTTAACGGTTAGTAACGGCGAAGGATTTCTTAATTATCATCATCTTTTTCTTATTATCCTTTTTATTTTTCTCTATATCAACCAACTACCCTTCTTTTATATTCTCGCTAATTTAGATAACATATCAATTGCACTACTCCTCGTGGGAACGATCCTTATTACCACTTTATTACTTGTTAATTAGTAGGAAATATCTTATTATTTTGTTGAGTAAACGATGCTCATCAACTAACCATGTTCCAAGTGGACACCGTGTTGAAATATTCCTTTGGTGATTATTGCTTGAAGAAGTTTATACACGGTGGGTCTTGAATAGGTTGTAATCAAATGAAAAGATTGTGGTGTACTTGGGTACCCTCCTGTTGATGGGGAAAAACAATTTACTGGTTTTTTAGGAAATGAAGAGACGACCGTGCGGATGAAGACTCCTCAACCGAGCAAATTTCTTTAACCTTTTTGCAAACAGATGCACTGCACGGGAGTGCTTTGAGTTCGAGAGATCAATCTGTAGGACTCTGGCCTAAACTAAGACAATGGCAGTTCCAGAGTCAATTCGGTCATAAGAGATGATGGGTCGGTCTATAGGAGGGAAGCTGAGAAGCATGTGTGAGATCAATGATGATCAAAGGGATTTTAAATGTGTTGTGAGTTTCTGCAAATTGATGAACTGGGTTCGAATAAGTTTGAATTATGCTCAATTGAGAGTGATTTTTCAGATGAGAATTGTTGTGAAAATTCCCGTGTTGTTCTTACTTGTTCAATCATGAATTCAAAGAACTTATTTATATTGCTAGAACGTGGACACATTGATCTCCAGTAAGTGTGACAGCTGTTTGAGTGGAAGAGTGGGAAAATGGGAGGTCGTGGTTTAACCAGTTCCACGTCGTGCGGAGACTGGGTTTATCGTCCAACCACAACTTTGCCAACTTCCTCAACCGCTTGCACGACTTACTCACATATCTCATCGTGGATGAACACACGTACCGTAGGCTGCCAAACCAAAACCCTAGTTAATATCCCCTCATGTGATGATTGATGTCTCATGAATGTGGAGTCTGCAAAGCAGACGTGTATTTAGTCAGTTGTTGACTTGACTAGACGATGAGTCTTAGTATTGTTGAATCGAGCATGATGGACGAATGCTCTATGGTTCATGAATTGAGCATGTCTACTGGGACAGATGTATAGTTCTCGAATGATCGTTAATAGTGAATCAACATGATGAATATTGACAGTCTGAGCAAATATTGCTCGTATGATGAATTATTGAATATTGATAGTTGAATCAATATTGATAGTCAGAGCAAATATTGCTCGTCTGAGCAAATATTGCTTGTTTGATGAATTACTGAATATTGATAGTTGAATCAATATTGATAGTCAGAGCAAATATTGCTAGTCTGAGAAAATATCGCTCGCTTAATGAATTATTGGTCGCACGACCAAAATAAAATATTTATTTAAAATACTGGTATCTGGACCGAGCATAATTAATTAGAATGTTGACTGCTGGATCAACATAAAATTATTAGTTTTTGAATCTGTTCGGAATTATGCTTTGAATAACATCCGATTCGAAACCCTAATTTTAATCGATTGCTGGTCAATTGATTTATTGGAAATCAACCAACGAGTGAGAGAGGGACCGGATACATGGGATGATGGGCCTACCATGTAACGCCCAGATGTTCGAATGAACAAGCACCGCAAAGTCCTTTGCAGACCAGTTGGTGAAAGAATGATCAAATGCTGGTTTAATCATTTATTAAAATAGTGCTTGTCTGAGCATTAGGTAATAGAACCTAATTATGGAGAAGTGAGGGACCGACCAAGAGGGCATAGAACCATCCCTTGGTGGTGTGGGACCTGCTGACGGTCGTTTGATGAAATTCCAAATTGCTTGGAAAGAGTTTGAACCCAATATGAACAAATTAGGTCAAATTATGAAGATGCGTGGGACCGGCTTCTTGCAAGCCAAAGGGCCGACCTTGGTCGGTCAAGGTGGCATGCCCGTGTCACCATGTTGCTCGTGGCTCAATCATGAGAATTTTGATATTTTCTGACGAGCATTCGAGCAATATTTTGGATTTTCAGAAGAGTTTGATCTTGACTGAAACTCTCAATTTTGCTTGAATGGGCAAGTAGGACATTGCTCGTGCGATCAATAATTTAATAATATTAAAATAATATTTTAATATTTGCGTGGGAAGCCTGGCCTGTCATGTGACCATTTGACTTTTTGTCTTTTTCACCGTTTGAGCAATATTTGAGAAAATATGAAAAAACCAGGGTTTTTGCTCAAACGGAGGAGTTTCATGAGATGAAGGAAATAATAATAATAATAATAATAAAATAAGGGATTATAGGGTGTGGGACCGGCCACGGCTAGGGCATAGTCGGCCGGCTAGTAGGCCCGGTCCCGTGACACCTTTCCCTATTTCATATTATTTATTCATCAAGTGAAGGAAATATGGAGAAACTATGAATTTTGCTCCAACGAGGGAGTTTGCTCGAATGAAAGAGTTTTCATGAGATTAGGAAAAATAATAAAATAAGAGAAAATAAAAGGGAGAGGCGTGGGACCGGCCATATTGGCATGACCGGTCGGTGGTCCCGTTCCCGCTAGACGCCTCTGTATTATTTTATTAATATTATTTTTCTTCCCTATTTGCATAGGTTTCCTCGTTCGTCCATATTTTTGAATGCTCGTTTGTGCATTTGGGTGCCCGTTCGTGCATTATTGTTGAGTACACTTGCACCATTTTATCGGGGCTTACTCGATGGTGGCTCAGATGCCCGTACGTTGAATATTTATTACTAACCCATGGAATTCTACTGGGAAAAACCATGAATTGAAGTAACGAAATATTATAAGGAACGTATAATGTTTTCTAGGAATTCAATTAATGAATCTTACGACTAGAAATAATTAATTGATGGCTCTATACTAACATGCACGCTGTCTAGGAGCATTATAATTATTCGAAAATCGAGGTATGAGCTAGTAGAAGCGCCACACTCGTTCTGAATGTTTATTCTGTATAATCAGGAAACATTCAGACATCCCGAAGACGTTATTGCTCTATGCTAGTGGTTAATACATCTAGGAGTCGTCCAACCATTTTCGATTTTATACAAAAGTGATTATTGAAATTGCTCAGTTGATGAAATATGCCAAGGTCTCAATTGAGAGACTGCATGTTCATATATGCTCTGAGAGGCAACACACTCAGTCATAGGTTCTTATGGATGATCTGAGAGGCAATACACTCAGTCAGAGATCATCATGGCATGATCTTTCATGCTTAAACGAGAAACATGGGTCTCAATATTTGTATGATTACTGGATCAGGGATATGCAAGGCTATGATTTTACGATTTTATCCTTTGTCAAAAATCCACCATCAGCACCTCCTCATTTCAATCTCACAATAGACCCATTGCTCTATGTGATATCGTATATAAGGTTATAGTCAAAATTATAGCACAAAGACTTAAACCCCACCTTGACAAACTTGTAGATAATTCTCAATCTACTTTTCTCCTTAGTAGAAGTATTATAGATAACATTGTTACTTCTATGAAACTGATTCATTCTATGAGCTTATCAGATTCCATTATAGGCTCATTTGCTCCTAAAATAGATATTAGTAAAGCCTATGATAGAGTGTCTTGGAGGTTTCTTATTCAATATATTAGAGCCTATGGTATAACTGGTGATAACCATTCCCTTATTATTAATTGTGTTACAACTCCTACTTTTTCTGTAATGGTAAATGGTGCTCCAGAAGGTTTTTCCAAAAGTGAGAGAGGGCTTCGACAAGGCTGCCCCCTCTCTCCTTATATGTTTATACTTTGCTTTCAAGGCCCGTTGTGGATGATGAGACGAATGGAGGAAGAATATTTGTACAGATTTAATAGGTGGGCACCATATGTATCACATCTAATGTTCGTTGATGACCTCATGTTGTTTGGAACTTTGGATAATCAAACTGTGGATTCTCTTCAACAAATTCTGCAAATTATGCTCATAGGTCTTGTCAGCAGGCCAACCTTAATAAGTCCAACATCTTATTTAGTAAAGGTGTCAACGAAGATAGGAGAATTGATACTTCTACTACTTTTGGAGTGAAGGAAATGCATATTAATGACAAGTATATGGGTTTTTATCTGCTTAAATCGGCTCATATAATCAGCTCTTATGACTTTCTTACGGACAAATTTGAGTCCAAGATTACAGTCTGGAAGAGGATATCTCTAACTCACTCCGGTAAAACTCACCTCATCAAAATTATTTTGGGTCTGATCCCACCCTATTTCATGTCGACCTTCATTCTCCCTAAAGGTGTAATTAAAAAACTTTCTAGAATAAATTATGCGGAACTTTTGGCGGGGTCATACTTATAACTCAAGAAAACTGCATTTTATCAATTGGGATACCTTTACGGAGTAGAAATACAAAGGTGGTTTTGGAATAATAGAATTGGAGGACATCAATAAAGATCAAATTGCTAAACTCATTTGGAGGTTTCTCGAGCAACCAGATTGTTTGTGGGTCCATATTATGAAAGCCAAATATTGCAGGAACTTTAACATATGGTAGGTTAAGTACAATGAGAGAAGCAACTCGCTTTTTAAAATGTGATTTAAAGAACAATTGTCTTTGGATGGTTGGTAATGAAGAAAGTATACGTAACTTCAAATATCCATGGGTTCCTAAGTCGAATAATCATATTCCCGAGAATCTTAACCCTACAACTCGCATCACCATAGTTAATGAGTTGTGGCTGCAGAATCCTGTCAGACGGAATAGTCCTTTGCTGAGTCAATTATTCTCTTCTATAACTGCAAACAAAATCCAAAGCATTTTCATTCATGTGGAGGAAGAGACTAAGGATAAACTATTATGGACTCCACATCCTAATGGAGATTTTTCTACCAAGTCCTTCATGAAGACACTAAAATGCAGCAGACCGTCGAGTTCTGGTTCAAACAATGAGGACTTTCCGTGGAAGATTTTGAGGAAAGTTAAGAATTTGGTACCCAAAATCCAACTTTTCATCCGGAAAATCATCCATAAAGGTATTGCAGTATACAAAGTCATGTGGAAGTTCATTGCTGGACTTGATCAAGATTGCAGGTTATGTGAATCAAATGTTGAGACTCTGGAGCATATCTTCCTTAGTTGTCCAGTGGCTAGAGCTGCTTTTTCGGGTCCAATATCATACTTAGAGTTTACAGACAACCTATCAATAAAGGATTTACTCTCCAACTGGATACAGACAAAAGGAGAATATAAGGTCTTCAGAATGGCTAGTTGTGTTATGTGGGCCACATGGAAATCAAGAAATGAGAAGGTCTTCAACAATATCTCCCATGATATCCATAGAATTATTCAGGAAGCTCACTATTGGTTCAGCTTCTATATGGGTGATATGGAAGATGTGGACAGTAATGCAGCTACTCATCCCTTAGGATCTGGTAAAACTGCTCGTACTCGGGACAAATGGGAACCACCTGCTGATCCCCGGAGCAAACTTAATAAAGATGCTGCTTTGTTTTCCATTGCCGGTGCTTGTGCAGTAGTTACCAGGAATTTAGAGGCGAGGTTTACAGGAGGTGGCACCTGCAATCATGACTGCCTCTCCCCTTTAGAAGCCGAAACCAAAGCAATCTTGTTGGCCATGGACTTAGCGGAAAAGAAAAGTTGGACTGATATTATTATAAAATGTGGTGCTCAAACTGTGATTAAAGTTCTAAATAACAAGAAGACATCTTATCCATGGCGTACCAGGCAGATGGTATTTCAAATTAAAAACATGATCACCTTCTTCAACAGAGTTCAGTTTAGTTTCACAAAGAAAAGTGCTAACGAAGTCGCTCATACTTAGCGAGTTTCGCTTTTAAAAACCACATCTGTAACCGGTGGTTAGCTCCCTCCCCTCTTTCTTGTATTGTTTCTCTACGTGATATTGAACACATCTGATCTTAGTTCTGGTCCGATTTTAGGTCTTGGGACCGGAACCGAACCAAGATGGCGTATCAAGCAGATGGTATTTCAAATTACAAACATGATTTCCTTCTTCAGTAGAGTTCGGTTTAGGTTCACAAGGGAAAGTGCTAACGAAATCGCTCATACTTTAGCGAGTTTCGCTTTTAGAAACCACATTTCTAACTGGTGGTTAGCTCCCTCCCCTCCTTCTTGTATTGCTTCTCTACGTGATAGACAACGCATGTGGTCTTAGTTTTTTCCTCTTGTCCTGCTGGAAAAAACAAATGGTCCGATTTGAGGACCTGGGACCGGAACCCAATCAACTGTTCAAAAAAATCTTTATGCAGGTGTAATCCAAGTGTAAATTGCATTATTACTCTGAAGTGTTAAGTTGTCCCATACAACTGTCGTTGAAGAGGGCACACTTTCTTTTCTCTTTCATTTCTCTCATTTCTCTTCACGAAATGGCGACATCTCTAGCAGCTCGACTAACCAGAAAAACCCTAAAATCGGCAACAATTGGTCCATTAACTCAATCTATTTTCGGCCTCACTAGACCGTTCTCTACTGCTGTTGCTACAGATTCATCATCGTCTTCATCAAAGATACCGACAACAATAACAAGAGATAATGATGAAAGATTGAAATGGGATTATAGAGGACAAAGACAAGTAATTCCATTAGGGCAATGGTTGCCTACAATAGCTGTTGATGCTTATGTTGCACCCAATGTTGTATTAGCTGGGCAAGTAACTGTTTGTGATGGATCTTCAGTTTGGAGTGGATCTGTTCTTAGAGGAGATCTTAATAAAATTACTGTTGGCTTTTGTTCTAATGTTCAAGAACGATGTGTTCTTCATGCTGCTTGGTCTTCTCCTACAGGTTTTCCTTCTCAGTTTGACCTAATTTCTTGTTTGTTTTTTGCTTTTCAATTTGGGGGGAAATTAGATTTTTATGAATGCAAACCCTAGATGTGAAAATTAATCTTGATATAGAATTTTGTATGTTTGGTTAAATGTTTAAGAAATCTATAAATAGCAGATTATATTGGAATATAATGCTCAAACTGCACGGTCACCTTGGTGTCTTCACTTCACCCCGGTCGGTGGATTTGATATCCGTGGAGTGAATCCCGCAGAGGTGACCGTGCAGTTCTTGCATTACATTCCAATAGATTAAGTTTAGTTTTTGGGATCTACTTTGTTCTGTTGATTGAATGGGTAGAGGCAAGAAGAGGGTAGAGTGAAATGCTCTTTAGCGAATTGACCAGCGATGGGAGTGGGTGATGACGTAAAGTATTTCAATGCTGTCGAGCTTTTTGTTAACCTTCTGGTGATATATATCCACAGATTATTGTGGCAAAATATTGAGGTTTATTAGTGGCTCCTGTTAATCATGTTCTATCAAGTTTCATTCAAGTTTGCTTCGTTTATTTCTCTGTTGAGCTGGAAATTTTGTCAATTGTTGTTATTGATTCATTCATTGTGCAGCTTGTATATCCCATCTATATGAAGCATCATATCTATGTGAAGCATAGAATGTGGGTAGTATATTTATGTGAAGCGTATAAATGTGTAGCATATATTGTTCTTCAAAATACCGTGAACATCTTAACTACCATGTGTTTTAATCAGATCACTTGCTGTATAGTCTTCGTTACTTATAGGTCAGTTATGCAAGATCAAGATTGTGATTTGGTTAAAGCCAAGAATTTTTCTGGTGTAGTTTAGTTAGAATAAGAAAATTAGTAGGTAGTGCTGTTAAGACTAAACTATAGGATACTTCTATCCTATAGTTAAAGATAAAACATAACAAGGTAGGTTTTCATTAGTGTAGGTGACAGTATATTGATGGATGTGCTGGTGGTGGTGTTGCTGTTGTAGTTTATGGTTGTAGAATGCATGCATTGAGAAATTAGTGTTTTTGTTTCAAGTAGGAAGGATTTGCTTGGTATTTGAGAAAAATTTGCATGGTGCAAGTCAGGAAAAGTTGCTTTTGAGTTAAGGAAGCTACACAATGTTGTATTATGCATTTGGAAACTAGTAAACAGTCGAAATGGGGGTAATGTTATGCAGCATCTAAAGGTGCTGAAAATCCTTGACACTCTATTTGCCTTACATCTTGAAGGTGTCAGTGAGACAACTATACGGGGACAAGGCATTTTATCTTATTAGCCTCATGTGAATTCCTCCAGGATACTAAGCGAGGCCGAAGAAGTTGTCTTTTCCATGAAAAGGATCCAACCTTTAACTTTCTTGTTGACATATGTTGACTTATAAACATCATGACTGGGATTATGCAACCATCGGTCAGATAATCTTCTAGTATTTGCTATATGAAAATTTCTTAGTCTCCCGCATTCTTCTATTTTCAATCTGCAATTATTGAGACTTGCTATTTCTGTTAGGGTTACCTGCTGAAACATTAATCGAGAGGTTTGTGACTATTGGGGCATACAGTCTCCTGCGGTCCTGCACAATCGAGCCGGAATGTATCATAGGGCAACACTCAATCCTTATGGAAGGTTCCTTGGTTGAGACCCACTCAATCTTGGAAGCTGGCTCTGTTCTTCCTCCTGGTCGAAGAATTCCTTCTGGCGAACTGTGGGCTGGAAATCCAGCAAGATACGTCCGAACTCTGACCCATGAAGAAATCTTGGAGATCCCAAAATTGGCAGTTGCGATAAATGATCTGAGCAAGACCCATTTCTCAGAGTTCCTCCCATACTCCACAGTTTACCTGGAGGTTGAGAAACTGAAGAAGACTTTCGGGATCCCTATATGATAGAGCGCTTTTGTTTTCTTCACGTTCCTGTTATGTATCAATCAGTTGAAACAGTCTCTTGTGAGAAAATAAGCAGCTAGACTTGGAGCTAGATTCTAAATTCCCCATACTTTTTTGGTTGGGATTGTTAATGGTGTTCAGTCATTTGTTTTCATTGTTCTTAAACAATCTGATCCATGTATTTACTTTTAATGCCTATGTCATCATCAGAGACTTGCCAGCCTTTTACTTTTCAGAATGCAGTACAAATGATGAAGCTAAAAAGGATAGTTTATTCCCTCCATATATATTATGAGCTCCTTATATTTCTCATTCACTCCCTCTCTCTCTTCACAAAAACATTCTCTCTTCCAATCTCCACAATAGACTCAGAAGATAATAACGGGTTGAGCGTGAAAGGGGAGCTTTCTTCCTCAGTGATGTTGTTATCTATGTTTTAATTCAATCATCTGATGTTATTTGTCTTTCTTTACACTTTCTTTTAATGTGTTTTCTAACATATTTTCTAATCTTTTAAACTTTCTTTTCATTATAAGATTTCCTGTTTAACTAATTCATTTTTATTCCTCTTAATGCGTTTGCAGTTTGGGTCATCTCTAATGGCTTTTGCGTATTTTGTTGTTGTGATTATAGCTTTTGCTGAGTATGTCTTCAAGCTTTTGCTTAATGGTATGGATTGGTTTGGAATCAAAGCTTTTGCTCATGGTGCTGTGTTGAAGAAGTCTCAGTTCCGTTTCAACTCATTAAAACTCGGTAGTATATTATCCCACCCTGTTGTTGTTTCAAAAAAAATCAAAATTAAACAAGTCAGCTGCATGCAGTTAGTTTATCTCCTGATTTTACTCCTTCCGTTCAAGGACAGCTATAATATTTACCAAACAAGGAAAAATTCTGAAAATTCTTGTTGCCGTATTATTAGCTTGGAAAATAATTTTCATTTATCCTCTAAATCCTTTCATCCATCTTTACCCTCAATACCCTAATAATTCTCCTCCTCATTGTCAAACCAATACCTTGAATCCTAAAAACCATTGGGCTATGGATACTTCTTTGCGGCCATTTTTCTCTCTGGAAATAGATTATAAAGATAGTATCATAATGGAAGAAGGTAATACTAGTCAGGTTGGTGAACTGGTGAACAAATTCAAGCAAGCTACTCTGGATTTAGGGGACACAGGTGAAGTTGTTGTTGTCAAACCGAACAATAACAATGAAGAGGAGGTTGAAGCTGAATGGGAAGCAAGTGCTATTGGCAAAATCATCATTGAAGGGAGAGTGAACTATGGCACAGCGGTGAAATTTATCAACTTTACTTGGCCTTTCTTAACCATGGAAAACTTAAGGATTATAGAGTGGAACCTAATCTGATGATTTTCAAGTTTGATCAATGGGAACTTTTGAACGAAGTTATAGATGAAAGACCCTGGAGCATCAATAAACATCTTCTAGTTGTTCATGAATACATCCCAGGCATGATCTATACTGAGAAACATTGGGGTTTTCAACAGTTTTGGATTCATCTCAAGTATCTATTGCCTGAGCACATGAATGTTTCCTCTGTTACAAAAATAGGTGAAGTGATGGGAGAAGTTACCGATATAGAACCAAAGTATGCAATTCCAATTGGCAGTGATCCTGTTAAGGTTTGTGTTAATGAAGTGCATCACTAATGCTGGAGTTACAAAATGGCAGAAGTTTTTTTATGAGCGTCAACCTAGAATCATTTGCACTGAGTGTTATGCTATTAATCATTCTAAAGGGGCATGTAAAGATGCAGCTATTTATCTGAACAAAGTGCATGAAAAACCTTACTTCTTTGGTAAGATTAATAGTATTTGCAAAAACATAACTGATATCTCCTCCAACAATGCTCCAACTGTGAAGAAAAACCAGAAAAAGTTAGTCTAAACAAGTGTCTTTGTTCCCCCAAAAGATGGTGATGTGATTAATATGGATTTTTTACTTAAAAAAGATGGAGACAATGCTGATGAAGACAGTAGACTAGGTAAACGCTATAGAGCTGCTAATGTGACCACTGGAATTCCTTTGTTAACTGAGACTTCTTCACAAAGATCCTTATTGAATTCCTCTCCAATCCCCAATACTACTCACAGGGTCATTAATGGAGATGATCAAGCTGCTTGCGTTAAAAAGGGGAACCAGGTATCAAAAATATTCAGATATCATTTATTAGCTCAAGCCTGTCATAATTTTTTGTCTTTAATTATTATCACTAGGGTTTATATCTCATTCTCTGCATTTATTAGTTTTAATTACTTTTTTAGTTTTTTGTTCAGTTTAGTTAAACTCTTTCATGCATTGTTTTCTTTTGTCATAACTCTCCCATGCATATTTAGTTTCTGTCTGCATGTTAAAAAATTAAACTAGTTTTAGTTTCTTTTCTTTTGCCTAATCTTGTCACCATGAAAATTATATCTTGGAATGTACAAGGTCTTAATACTCCAGCTACAAGAGATCCCCTTAGAGATATTATTAGAACCCAAAACCCTGATATTATTTTTCTTTGTGAAACTAAATTACATGAAGATAAAATGAGAACTTTATTAGATCCTTTTAGATACCCTAATATCAAGTATCTCCAGCCAGTAGGTCTTTCTGGTGGTATGGTTTTATTGTGGAAAAATGGTTTTGTTTGTGATATTGGTTCAAGATGGATATTCTCTATATGTGGGCTAGGTGGACTACTTGGACTTGGGTATTGAATACTTGACCTAGTTTTGGAAACATACAAAAAGAAAAAAGTCTTCTACTTCTTTGGGATCACGTATATTTCTACTAGGAATTTTGGAGGAGAGCGGCGATTCTACTAGGGTTTGCTTTCATTGTTTTGTATGTTCTTTATTCCAAATATGATTATGATGAACTCCATTAATATGAGTAGCTAAATACAATTATTGGTTATGGGATAAAGTTGATTTCATCAAACATGTTATTTGATTCAATGCATTAGTTTTGTCTCAACTTTGTTGTTTATGATTCATTGCTAATAATGTTATATGATTTGAATACTTGTTTGGTTGAGTCCGGAATCAATCCGATTTGCATTCATATCTAAAGCTAGATTAGGATTTTCAATACGTAAAAGTTGTTAATCCCTGATTCTAAGTAGCATAGTGCCATTATTCCTTGTAGTGATACATCTCTATAATTGCATATGAATCATAACCTTGTTTAAATCGAATTAGTGCTTTTACACATTTGATTGCCTTGATTAGTCTTATTCCATAAAACTTAGTGCTTTTAGGGAGTTAAACTTAATTGTGCTTTTACACTTTAGGTTGTTTTTTAGGAAGAATTCACATATACATGTTTTAATGTGGTTGTGATAAAATCAGGGAATTACGGGATATACTTGCGATCAAGGTATCTTAGGACTTTTAGTAAATGAGAGATTAAATTACCAATTCTAGTCATTGATGAAAATACATGTTTTTGAATGATACTATCCCGTGACCAACATCTTCCTCTTATTGATTACTTTCATATTTTATTTCTTTTTTAAAACAAAAATCCCCCCATTGGTTACTAAGAAACTGAAATTTTATAACAACAAAAGCCTCTCTGTGGGAACGAACTCTTTCTTACCACATACTTCATTTAAATTTAGTTGAGTGAGAAAGTGAATTATTTTTGATGCATACGACAGCGATCAAATTTTGGCGCCGCTGCCGGGGAGGCATACAGCTTGTTATTAAGTTTTTAGTTTTTAGTTTCTTGTTTTTTTCTTTTCTGCTTGCATATTTTCTTTTCGTTTCTTGTCTTGTTTCTCACTTGTTTGCGAGAATTGTTTTCAAGTACCTAATCCCCGGCTTCTAAAGATTTGAATTATCCAAGATGCGGGATAGCTACTCGAAGAGGCACAATACTCCAACCAAGGAAAGACACAACGGAAGAACAAGAGTTGGAAGTGGAAGAAGAAGTTCTACATCAAGAAGAAGAAGAACAAGAGGAACAAGAGGTTCCGGTTGAACAAGAACCACCTTTTGAAGAAGAAGAAGAAGCAATGGGTGAAACAAATCGTACACTCAAGGACTTGGCTTCTCACAGGCTTGATGCACAACGATGGTGTATTCAAACAAACTCAACCTTCGAGATCAAAACGGGGTTGATTAGAGAGTTACCGAAGTTCCATGGCATGGTAAATGAAGATCCAAACAAGCATCTCATGGATTTCCACAACGTTATCATGGCCATGCTTCCAGCGGAGACTAATGCAGATGGAGCGATGTTTAAAGCCTTTCCATTTTCTTTGGCGGACAATGCCAAGGAATGGTTGTATTATTTACCGTACGGGAGTGTCACTACATAGAATGGGTTGAAGAAACTTTTCCTAGAGAGATATTTTCCTGCATCCAAAGCTACTCAAATTCGCAAGGAGATTTGTGGGATACAACAAAGGAGGGGGAGTCATTGTATGAATGTTGGGAACGGTATAAGAGATTGGTGGCAAGCTGCCCTCACCACCAGTTCAGTGACGTAATGATAATACAATACTTCTACGAAGGTCTCCAACCAAGTGACAAATATCTTCTTGACGCTGCGGGTGGTGGAGCACTAGTGAACAAGACGGTGGCCCAAGCTACCGAGTTGATTGAAAGCATGGCTGCGAACTCGCAACAATTCAACACAAGAGGTGAACCAATGGTTAGGCGAGTGCATGAAGTTACTGATTCATCATCAAACCGTGATCAAAGGATGGATAATATGGAGAGAATGATGCATAAGATGGCTGCGGTTATTATACCTTCATATGATGAAGAGTTGGAGCAAGCTTATGCGGTATTTCCAAATTAGCAAAGACGGTATGATCCCTACTCTAATACCTACAATCCGGGATGGAGAGATCACCCCAATTTTAGCTATGCCAACAAGCAAGGTGCGGTTCAACAACCTAATTTCAACCATTCGAGTGGATTTCAACCACAACAACAACAATTCCAGCCACAACAACAACAATTTCAGCAACCGCAACCACAACAATCAACTCAAAATCAAGGTTCCGATATCGATGCAAAGCTTCAAACAATGATGCAAGGCATTTCTACTATGTTTCAAGAAAGTCAAAAAGAGACCAAAAGTGCAATTAAGGATTTGCAGACACAAATGGGTTCCATGGCGATGGATATAAACAATTTGAAGGCACAAAATAGTGGGAAACTCCCTTCTCAACTTATTAACCCAAAAGAGGGTGTCAATGCTATTACATTGAAAAGCGGCACACAACTTGTGCAACCCGAAGTTACTGATTTGGGTAAAGAAGAAGTCCCATGGAGCCGGTTTTGGAGGAAAAGAGGGATGAAATTCCCCAAACACCCGAGGTACCTATTCCTAACTCTAAAACTCCGGTTTGTACTTATGTTCCTACTTTACCTTTCCCTCGCAGATTCGCAAATTCCAAAAAGGCGGAACTAGAAAAGGAGATTTTAGACGTTCTTAAGAAGATCCATGTGAACATACCACTCATAGATGCTATTAAGCAAGTTCCCAAGTATGCAAAGGTGTTGAAGGACTTGTGTACCAACAAGCAAATGCTCAAAGGTAATGAAGTGCTAAGTGTGGGGGAGAATGCTTCAGAAATCTTACAACACAAACTCCCACTGATATGCAAGGATCCTGGTAGCTTTGACATTCCCGTCAAGATTGGTAGCACTACATTTGACAAAACAATATTTGATTTAGGTGCATCCGTAAATGTTATGCCTGCATCTATGTATAATTCACTTGATTTAGGTCCTGTTAAAAATTCTGGAATTGTGTTGCAATTAGCCGATCGCTCTAATGTCTACCCAATGGGTATTGTTGAGGATGTTCTTGTGCAGGTTAATCAATTAGTCTTTCCAGCTGACTTTTGCGTGTTAGAGATGAATGAAGGATCACCGGACCCGTCTCTTCCATTGCTACTTGGGCGTCCCTTCATGAAAACGGCGAAAACCATTATTGATGTGGACAAAGGAACACTAACTATGGAGTTTGATGGAGAAACAATACGTTTCAACATTTTCGAAACGATGAGATATCCTAGTGATGTCCACTCTTTTTTCTCCATTGATGTGATGGACACATTGGTAAAACAAGTGTTTGAATTGAATGGTGACGATGCTTTGGAAACCGTTTTAACTACATCCATTGATAATGGTGTAGAGTGTCGTAATGAGGTCAAGGAAGCCCTTGGTGATGTTAACTCATTACAAGGATGCTCGGAAACTCATAATATCTCTTTTATTTCTTTACCACGCAATGATGAAAAGCTTGTACCTTCTATTGTTAAATCTCCAAAGTTAGAATTGAAACCTCTTCCCGATCACCTAAAGTACTTGTACTTGGGTGACAATGAAGACTTACCTGTGATTGTTTCTAATGAGCTTAGTGAATTACAGGAGCAAAAACTTCTAAGGGTGCTAAGGACGTACAAGACGGCCATAGGATGGACAATTGCCGATATCAAGGGTATAAGCCCCGCCGTTTGTATGCACAAAATCCGTTTGGAGGACGATGCAAAGCCTACAAGGGAAGCGCAACGTCGATTGAATCCCCCAATGATGGAAGTTGTGAAAAAGGAGATACTCAAGGTTTTGGACGTGGGTGTTATCTACCCCATATCCGATAGCAAGTGGGTGAGCCCGGTACAAGTAGTACCAAAGAAATTAGGTGTGACAGTGGTGGAGAATGATAAGAACGAACTTGTCCCAACTCGTATGCAAACCGGTTGGAGGGTTTGTATTGATTATAGAAAATTGAATGCCACTACTAGAAAAAATCACTTTCCTTTACCATTTATTGATCAAATGCTTGAACGTTTAGCTGGACGCTCTTACTATTGTTTCCTTGATGGCTATTCAGGTTACAATCAGATTTTGATAGCGCCGGAGGATCAAGAGAAAACTACTTTCACTTGTCCTTTCGGTACTTTTGCTTATAGGAGGATGCCTTTTGGCTTGTGCAATGCTCCGGCTACCTTTCAAAGGTGCATGGTAAGTATCTTTTCAGAATATGTTGAAAACATCATTGAAGTGTTCATGGATGATTTTAGTGTCTTTGGTGATTCATTTGACCTTTGATTGAACAATTTGTCACTAATCCTTGAACGATGTGTTGAAACAAATCTTGTGCTGAATTGGGAGAAGTGCCATTTCATGGTAACTCATGGCATAGTTTTAGGATATATAATATCTTCTAATGGCTTGGAAGTAGATAAATCTAAGATAGACCTTATTCGTGCTTTAACCCCTCCCACTACGGTGAGGGAGATACGTTCTTTTCTTGGTCATGCAGGTTTTTATTGTAGATTTATCAAGGATTTTTCCAAGATAGCATCACCACTTTGCAACTTATTGCAAAAAGATGTGGTTTTTAACTTTGATGAAAAGTGTGTGGCGGCATTCAATCGTTTGAAAGAACTTTTGATTTCAGCCCCTATCATTAAACCACCTGATTGGAGCAAGCCTTTTGAGCTCATGTGTGATGCAAGTGACTATGCGGTTGGTGCGGTGCTTGGGCAGCATGTGGGGAAGATACCTCATGCCATTTATTATGCTTTTAAAACGTTAAATGAGGCCCAACAAAACTACACAACCACAGAAAAAGAGTTATTAGCTATTGTATTTGCATTGAAATTTTTTCGCTCTTATCTAATTGGTACAAAAGTTATTGTCTTTTCTGATCATGCAACACTTAGGTACTTGCTAATGAAGAAAGAGGCGAAACCAAGGCTCATACGATGGATTCTACTCTTACAAGAGTTTGATATTGAAATCAAGGACAAGAAAGGAATTGAGAACACCGTTGTGGATCACTTGAGCCGTCTT
The DNA here is from genome assembly GCA_023531105.1 of Papaver atlanticum. NCBI lineage: Eukaryota > Viridiplantae > Streptophyta > Magnoliopsida > Ranunculales > Papaveraceae > Papaver > Papaver atlanticum. The sequence goes on from JAJJMB010011819.1 coordinate 6,064,875, forward strand.
GCTGTGGACAAGGAAGTTATCCCATTGCGTGAAAGTTTCCCTGATGAGCAACTATTCTCAATTGCCTGTGGAGAACCATGGTATGCTGATATTGTGAATTACTTGGTAACTAAAAAAATCCCAAAGAAGTTGTCTCGTGCTGAGAGGGACAAACTTAAGAGGTTAGGGAACCGATACATATGGGATGATCCATACTTATGGAAACATTGTAGTGACCAAGTATTACGAAGGTGCGTTCCCAAATATGAATTCCATTCTATCTTGTCTTTTTGTCACTCTTATGCTTGCGGAGGACATTTTGGGAGTAAGATAACCGCTCACAAGGTACTTGAAAGCGGTTACTATTGGCCAACCTTGTTTAAGGATGCATATACATTTTGTACAATTTGTGAAAGGTGCCAAAGAACAGGCAATCTAGGTGCTCGAAATCAAATGCCACAAACTTTTATTCAATTTATTGAAGTTTTTGATGTGTGGGGTATTGATTTTATGGGTCCATTTGTCAACTCCCATGGGAACTTTTATATCTTACTTGTTGTTGATTATGTCTCTAAATGGGTGGAAGCTAAGGCCACCCCAACTAATGATTCTAAAGTTGTTTCAGATTTTGTGCAAGCTAATATTTTTGCAAGAGTTTGAATTCCAAGAGCCATAATTAGCGATGGGGGTTCGCACTTCAAAAACAGGTTCTTACAAAGCTTGTTGAAGAAGTACAATGTATCGCACAAGATGGCAACACCTTATCATCCCCAAACAAATGGACAAGCCGAGGTTTCTAACCGAGAGGTGAAGTCCATACTAGAGAATTCGATTGGAGCATGCGACTTAATGATGCTTTGTGGGCTTATAGAACCACATACAAGAAACCTATCGGGATGTCTCCCTTTAGGCTTGTGTATGGTAAACCTTGTCACTTACCCATTGAGATTGAGCATAAGGCGTTTTGGGCTATTAGGCAATGCAATATGGAGATGGATGGTGCTGGAAAGCAAAGGAAGTTACAACTCCAAGAACTAGAAGAGCTTCGCAATGATGCATTTGAAAGCTCATGCATTTACAAGTAGAAAACGAAGGCATTTCATGATACTATGATTTCTAGAAAACAATTTTTTGTTGGGAAGAAAGTGCTTTTGTTTAATTCTCGCTTGCATTTATTTTCGGGTAAATTAAGGTCACGTTGGATCGGACCTTTTATTGTTACTAATGTGTTTTCTTCATGGTGCAGTAGAAATTCGTAGCATAGCTACAGGCAAGGAACTTAAAGTTAATGGGAACCGATTGAAACCATATTATGAGAGTGGTGGAAGGAGTTAACTTTATGGAAGTACTCCCCCTGAAGGAGTCATAGAAAGCAAGGAGATAGTCGGGCTGGCGACTTTAAACCAAACGTTAAATGGGAGGCAACCCATAGGATGAGTATTTCTTTTCTAATTTTTATTTTCTTGTCTTGAATTTACTTTTTCTCATTTCTTGTCACATTTTATCATGTAGGATTTCCCACCTTGATTTACTTTGGATGACTCAATTTACATTGAGGACAATGTAAAATTTAAGTGTGGGGGAGTGGTTAAGCATTTGCATTGTAATTTTTTCAAAATTTTCAACTTTTGTGTAAATTAGTGAATGAAAACTTCAACTTGTAGTTAGTTTAGAGTCACATAATATACATGTCTCTAAGGTTACATCGATATTCTCACAAGAGTGACTGAACTTAAAGATGACAGAGAACGTGATTGGGTTTCTTGTTTGTATGAGAGTTAAAGTTGGATTTAATCATGCCAGTGGAAAATGAGGTGCAGACTGAATTCGGTACTAGAATTGTGATCCCCTATAGTGGAGACTACCCATTGTTACATCATGTGATGCACCGACCTTCAATTATTTGTACGTGTTTAAATATGTGATTTTAGAGTGTGTGTCACCGTACGTAAACTCCGGGTAGAATGGTGAGCTACCCAACCTCCCACCAATAGAAGCACTATTTTGATCTCTTGAGTGTTATTTTATCAATCATGATGGTGACATCGAATTGCTAACTTACATACCACTTATAATCTTGTTCGTAGTTAGCACCATCCACTATATCTCTCTCTACACCAACAGGTCCATATAAACACCATCATCATCAACAAGAGGAGCATCACAAATTCGAAGGAAAGTTGAAGTTGTTCAAGGTTTGCAAGCAACTATACACAAATGAGCAGATTCAGATTTAAGTACAACAACAATACAATGAGCAGAATTTTTACAAGTTGAAGACTTGTGTACAAGAGTGAAGATTATCAAGATGAGAGTTCAAGAAGTTTATGATATCAAGACATACAAGTTGTGAAGAATCGAGCGGTAAAGTACTTACACCATGGCCTTTGTACTTGCATTTTTTATTCTATCTTATTTGTTAATTTGTATTTTATTTTCTCTTGTCATTAAAATAATAATAAAAAAAAACTTGGGACATAGTTATCATTATGCTAGGTCCCTTGTCAAAAAAAGAAAAGAAAAAAAGAGAAAAGTTCATTAGGTTCATCATTAGTTTTAATATTTTGTTTGTTTTCATTTTGTATTTACTTTATTTATCTTGCATCTTACAAAAAAAAATAATAAAAATAAAAATAAAAAATCATCGCATCATATTTTGGTTTGTTTAGTTCATTTTTAGTTTTGTATTCTTTCAATAAAGCCAATGGAAAGGAGGAATATTTATAATGAAGTTTCAAGCTACAAGGATTTGAAGAAAAGTGTTACATTGTCAAGATTCTACAAAGTTCAAGAGTTATCATCAAGAGTTGAAGACCGAAGACGAACATGAAGAAAAAGATTGAAAATTGAAGACGTTTCTATGGAGCTGTAAGAGTGGTGCTAACTGCACGTCGAACGGATAACGAGGTAAGTAAGCATATTCCCACCTTCGTTAAGTGGTTGATTTTCTTTCTTAGAGATCGTCAGAAAAAAAAGGGTTTTCAAAATGATAAAAGATGTGGGTTTTCAAAACAATTTGGAGGGTTTTGCCTTCCTACCATTCAACGTGTCGCATGATTCTCTCTTCATTCCTACCTGGACACATGTGTGACCCATAAAAAAGCTATTTGTTATTGAGAGCAACTTCATAAAACCCTTTCTAGTGAGGCAGAGTAAAGACTTTTGATCACTCTCGAACCTGATTTTCTTTCGATAAGGGATGGTTATTTATCTCTCAACTTTTAAGAATGAGATTGTGTTCATATATGTGTCTAACTTCTTATTACTAGTGTGCAGAATCTCTATGTCTTCTTAGCTCGTTGGATGCTATCATTTCGGAGAACTAGTAAGTTGGAAAAGTAAGTTTTGTGGGTATATCTCTAGTAAACCCTCACGAGACTAAAACTCGTCCACTAGGGACACCTAGGGGTTTAAAGGCTTGTCACACATGCTAAGTTTGACCGTATCCTCAACAAAAGGGAGTTGTATGTATTAAAATTAGTTTATTTTGATTTGCTCGAGGACAAGCAAAGCCTAAGTGTGGGGGAATTTGATAGGTGTCTAAAACACCTAGATATTTATCTATAGTTTATGCTTTCTTTGCGAGTTTTCTTGTAAATTATGTATCTTATGTTTACTTTTGAGTTTATTAGGTACTTTGGAGTCATTTGGAGCAAAAAAAGGAGAAATCCTCCATTTGGAGGTAAAAGGCAAAAATGTCAATTCAAAGGCGAATTATATTTGGAACCGGCTAAGGTTGTTGCGCAAGAAAGAGTGAAGAATGAACTGTCAGTTCTCTGGAACCGACAAGCAATTTATGTACTAGTTAGCCCATACCAGAACAATGGGTGTTCTATAGTATTTCTGGTTATTACCAAAACCCTAAAATTGAGATAAATGTTTTCGCGATCATTTGTGTACCAAATTCAGAGAAGAGGAAAACTAGGTGCGGCTGAGAGATTGCTGGCGATTTTTGATCGAGAGATGGGAGGAGATTCAGTGAACTATGAAGATTGAACAATTCAAGGGTTTCTCTGGTGAATGATTTATGTTGCTCAAGTGATGGCAAAGATCGAGGAGAAGAAGTTACTGCTGTTGAGATTGATGAAGATTTTGAAGAAATTAAGAGGTTTAGATGAATGTTAGGACAGGGGTTGTGAAGCTGTGACAAGAAGGTAGAATGGGCTTTCAAATTCAAGCAGTATAGTTGAAGAAATGAGTTACAAAAATTAGGGTTCATAAACAGAGTCAGGAATTGCAGATTAGAGGTTCAACTGTGATGAAGATGGTGAATACGAGTTCGTGATGCTGTCTGAGATCGATTTGAGCAGATGGGTTCTGGAATTAGGGTTTTCTGTGAATGAATGAGTAGCTGGTGTTGGTACTGATGGAGATAAGGGTTTGAGGAAATGGTGATTATCATGGGTCTGTAATGGACTTGAGTCTGAGATGGTGAACAGGGAAGGCACTGGTGGCAGCATTGAATTATTGTAATGGTTAGAAGGAGGAGGCAAAGATGGAACTGAGTTAAGCAAGGAATTGAAGAAATGGGTAGCTGTTGGAGATGAAATTGGTGTTACTGCCACGGTCACGATGGCTGTGTTTAATTGTTCTGTAGATAAGATTCATAAGATGATGCTTTTGATGCTAGTTACTTCAGATGATACAGGGAAAGAACATGAAATTGAATTTGGTGGTGTTTAAGGTGCAGCTACAGATGGAAGAAATGTTGTTGCAGTTGGTGTGGCTCTGGTGCAAGGGAGAAATACTGGTTGATGCTGTTGCTTATGTTGGTGGTGAACAAGAAACTGGTCATGAGCTGCAGGGAATGATATTGTGCTGCAGGTGAAAGAATTGAGCAAGGAAAGTGGCATAGCTGTAGTTGCTGCCATTGAGGTGAACTGCAGATGGTTGAATTGGAGCTATGGAGTGCAGTTTATGGAGCAGTGCAAGTAGATGGAGTATGGCCTGGTGGAGGTTGCAATTGCGGGATGAGTTAGGTTGGTGATTGTTGTGCTGGCAAGAAACTATAGCAGTTGCAGGTCGTGGGTTCTTGGTGTTGTTCATTTTGGGTAGAGTTATGAAGCTGCAGAAGGTATAAATGGTGCAGATTTGGCTAGGCAGAAAAAGTGGCAATGGAGCTGTTGTTTACTAAGCCTGGTTGTGCTGTGTTATAAACTGGAAGGTGTGGTGACTGTTATGAGAGAGTTGCAGTTATGAAATTGCAGGTGCAGTTTAATGAGAATGGAGCTAAGATGGTGGAAGCAGCTAGACAGCTTGGCGTTGGCTAAATGGAAAAAGGTCGAAACGTTGCAGGAATTGCAGGATGCACATCCATCATGGATGGATATGAGTTTGTAATGCACAATGATTGCGCTGCATAAGTCCAGGCCGTGCAAAAGCCAAGGCAATGGCAGTTCATTCAGCTCTGACTCAGGTCTGACTAGACCACCTGACTCACTTCAACTCGGTCTGACTTCTGAGTTGACCCGAGTTGACCTGTCTGAACTGTTTTGACCGGTGAATTTTACAGTCACCTGAGATGACTTTCTCGGCCTATGACCCTAGTTTTCCGGCGACTACTTTTTGGCAGAGAATTTTAGTTGGCTATTTTCAAGATGGATATTCTCTATATGTGGGCTTGGTGGACTACTTGGACTTGGGTATTGAATACATGACCTAGTTTTGGAAACATACAAAATGAAAAAAGTCTTCTACTTCTTTGGGATCACGTACATTTCTACTGGGAGTTTTGGAGGAGAGTGGCGATTCTACTAGGGTTTGCTTTCATTGTTTTTTATGTTCTTTATTCCAAATATGATTATGATGAACTCCATTAATATGAGTAGCTAAATACAATTATTGGTTATGTGATAAAGTTGATTTCATCAAACATGTTATTTGATTCAATGCATTAGTTTTGTCTCAACTTTGTTGTTTATGATTCATTGCTAATAATGTTATATGATTTGAATACTTGTTTGGTTGAGTCCGGAATCAATCCGATTTGCATTCATATCTAAAGCTATATTAGGATTTTTAATACGTAAAAGTTGTTAATCCCTGATTCTAAGTAGCATAGTGCCATTATTCCTTGTAGTGGTACATCTCTATAATTGCATATGAATCATAACCTTGGTTAAATAGAATTAGTGCTTTTACACGTTTGATTGCCTTGATTAGTCTTATTCCATAAAACTTAGTGCTTTTAGGGAGTTAAACTTAATTGTGCTTTTATACTTTAGGTTGATTTCTAGGAAGAATTTACATATACATCTTTTAATGTGGTTGTTATGAAATCAGGGAATTAGCGGGATATACTTGCGATCAAGGTATCCTAGGACTTTTAGTAAATGAGAGATTAAATTACAAATTCTAGTCATTGATGAAAATACATGTTTGTGAATGATACTATCCCGTGACCAACATCTTCCTCTTATTGATTACTTTCATATTTTATTGCTTTTCTAAAACAAAAATACCCCCATTGGTTACTAAGAAACTAAATTTTATAACAACAAAAGCCTCTCTGTGGGAACGAACTCTTTCTTACCACATACTTCATTTAAATTTAGTTGAGTGAGAAAGTGAATTATTTTTGACGCATACGACAGCGATCAGCGCCCTCACTGGAATTCTCTCCAAGAAGCTGCTTCAATGTTCTCTCCAGAAGCTGCTTCGATGTCTCTCCAGAAGCCGCTTCAATGTTCTCTCCATAAGCCGTTTCAACGTTCTCTCCAGAAGTCGCTTCAACGTTCTCCCAAGAAGTCGCTTCAATGTCCTCTCCAGAAATCGAAGCCGCTTCAACGCCTCAGCAAGCCACACAGACCACCCGTATCATGTCTGCCACATCGCCGACAAAGTCAGATTCGGTGTTTCTAGATTTCCAATTTCCCATGGAAGGGGTGCATGAGCTGCCAAAAGTTTGGATACAATACAGATCTATCAAATACGACTCCTGCTCATTGATCAACAAATGACGAATCCAAAAGATTGCCGCTTTCATCAATTCGTCAACCACCTTACATCTTTCAGTAGAAAATAGGCTCAGGATAATTACACCTGGGGACTGCCAGCATGGGATGCCTTCAGGTCCCTCAACCAGGTTGTTTCTGATATCAACATCATCACTGTTAAAGCTTTACGAGCCACAGTAATTTATCAACATGAAGCCGTGCACGTGCATCAAAGACTCCAAAAGTACGCCGCAGAGATATTTTCACATATCCGACCACGCCATCGGATCTAAAGTATAACTGGGGACTGCTCAATCGAATCCCATTCCATACAACAATCCAAGATTCAGAAGATGGTTCAAAGGATGTCGCTTGTAACGAAGTCCTTGAAGACTTGATAGCAGCACGTCAGCAACAGAACGCCTCTCAGCCCGTTTACTTCACTCAAAGATTCCGGAAGATTTTGCCCATATAAGCATTCCAAGCATTTCATCATCGCAATCAGAAGGGAAAGAATGAGCCGATGAGATAAAGAGTCAGGATGAAAGCAATTCCATTCCAGTCAATGCTCAGGAGTTTAAAAACCATTTTAGTTGCGACTCAGCAGTCCAGACTCCAAGCAACTTAAAGTCAAGGCCTCTCGCAATCGAGCGTAATGGAGTTTAGCAAATTTCGAAATCTACCTGGAGGAAATTGACGTATGATAGGAGGACGATCACTGCGTGCTTTGATACTTCGTTAAACATGTCTTGCTCAAAGACCTAGACGGACTCTATCCTGGTAACATCTGTCTACCTTGCCTCATAAGTTTTATCTTTATTTGTCACCATCTAGTGTTTACCCCGCAACAATGTCACAGTTACATACAAAGCAGGGGACTTAATGTTGATGGTGGTTTTTAGTTCAGGGATAAAATTGTAAAACCCAGTATTTAATGCGCCATCATTCTGCAAAGAAGTTGAGCCATTTAAAAGTGATGAGTGCTCATGCCTCTTTACTTACATGCGTATTGAGAAATTCAATATATTTATATGAAATTTATCCAGAAAGGTGCGTGTAGCAACAATCCCAAATATTCTGTAAATTTCTGAGTATTTGTTCCATACCATGTTCCCAGTTGAACTCTTAATACTGACATGACATGACGACTAATGTTCTCTCTCAGCCGAGTAGCATGAATCTCCCGAAGTGTCAGGATTGAGATGCGTGTGGAAGTACTCAATCAGAGGCACGCAAAGTTATGCTGCCCTTTAATATTAAATTAGTGATTTTTGTATCAGTATGCAAAATTCACCAAAATTTGATTGGTTTTGGGGCAACCCGCAAAATTCAGTCCTTTAACCTAATTTTATCAATTTGCAAAAATTAGGTTTTTTGCGCCCTGCGCAATATCCCGAACCCTATTGTTCGAGACCAAACCTAGGTAAGCTAGGAAACTAATCCGCCATGGAGCTAGTAGGAGCAAAGTCCTACCAGAAAACAAGAAATAAAGAGGAACTGCGGCAAATAGAAGCAACAGCAAAAGGAGGTGTGGCCACGCCACTTGGCCGGCCGATCCGCTCTAACAGGCGCCGCCTGTGGCCGGCTGGCCACGCTCCATGTTGCTGCTTGCCGGCCCTCTTTCCCATCGACCAATCAGATCGCTTTAAACGCGCCACACGCACTTTTAAATAAAGTTGGAAGTTGGTTGGTCGACGCGCCTAATTCCTTAAGGAATTTAATATTGGGTTCCCATGTCACTCTCAAAACGATCACGGCCGTACATTTTGGCCATTCGATTTATCAAACATAGCCGCCTCCTAACATGGTCGGACAAGCGCCATCATGTACACTGGCGGGCCTGCTAATTCCCAGGCCGATCTGCATCCATTCGACTCGCAAGCAGAGCCACTAAATGTTTACCAAAACAGTTGACCGCGCGAGTTACAAAACCCTAATTTCTATTAAGCGACATTACATTACTGCCGAAAAACGATCTTACCCGCCCAACTTTGCCAGCCGAATTGACCGGCCTAGATTCAATCTCAATCAACGGGCATGGTGCGGATATGTTCACCAGTGGCCCGGATATTGTGCTGTTTGGTCCAACAACTCCCATCGCGTGGCTAACACCAAAAACCGTTAGCCAAAAATAGGTAGGCCACACGGCTTTTTAAAAACCTAAATTAATCAACGACGACCATTAACTGCCGCAGATCATCTCGCTAGTTGAATCGGCCGGCCACACTCCTATTCTAAGCTTTCAACAAAATTTCTCCATGACCATTGGCCGCTCTTTTTCCATACGGAACAATCGTCCACGCCGCGGCCTACCCATATGGCTTCTAAACGATCACCCAAAGATTGGACGAACAACTGGGAGCATTTAGTAAACAATTTTAGTATTAACTACATTCCAAAAGTTTTGTATGGATGTCTAGCATAACATACTAAAAAATCACATCAATCGGATTAATGAGCCAAAAGATACAGCTTAAAAGGCGAGCTAGGCCATGGCTGAAAACTGACAGAATTCCTTCAGAATTCTTCCTGAGTTTTTACTGTATGGCTGTTTTCACCTCCTAAACGACCTCAAAACCTAAATATTACCTCGTTGTAAGATAGGAAATTATTTTTTGATAAGAATGGAGGGGCGGATCGTCAAAATCCGAGTTCGTATGAGAATTCTACAACAGTTTTAGTGAGGGTCTCACATCTGAATTTTCTGATTACGAAATTTCATGAATTAGCACAAACTTCTGCAAATCATCTCAGCCATCCAACTTGGCTAGCCAACTTAACCTGTTTAGATTTAATTTGGGCCAACCAATAAGATGTCAAAATGGCTACCAGCCACCATTCTCCTATAGGGACCGATCACCACATCTTTAATGTACATGGATAGCTCCTGGCAGCTACTCACACATGACCACCCGCCACCTAGCTTGCGCGTGATTGGTCAGAATAACTAGGTCTTGCAAACAAGACCCATTCAGAAGCCTGCTGCATATTTTCCACGAAAATACTCGAGACATCAAACAAGTCACAAACTGGGGGATGTTCATCAGGGTATTGGTCTGGCGGTTTACAGCGTGCAGCGTGCAACACGCCCATTATGAGAAAGTTTCAGGAAAAGCGGACAGTTAGTGGTGGCATAGAAGTAGTGGGTGTGTACCGACCCGTCTTCCCTCATTAAAGACGTGGTTTTCAACATTTTCACACGATCTCGCTTCTCCATCACTCAACTACTCCCATTTCCTATGAGATCAGGGTGCGTTCAACTATGACTTATATAAATAGGTTTCAACCTATTTCAACCAACAACAGAGTTTTGGTTATCAACAAGTATCCATAAAAACACCAAGAACTAAGAGCTTACATTCCGCAAGCCAATTCCACATTCTGATACAAGTCATAAAATAGCCACACCTTCAGTGTTAACCATTCTGATCTCAACACCTTATTTTCTTCCCTCCCTAAGATCAACCCTTATCCTTCACTTTGTGACGAAAGCAAGACTGGAACGACCATTTCTTGGTTTAGGCCAGGATTGTACAGATTGATCTCTCGAATCTAAAGTACTCCCGTGCAGTGCATTTGTTTAGGGTTTGAATTCGTTTCTCATCAACACACCCAAATTTACCAAAATCAGCAGAATCAGTTTTTACCCCAAAACAATAATATAGACTCTTTAAAAGATGCTGGAGGCAATTGTCTACGATCTAGATAAGATATTACTTCACTTCTCACTAAGTACTTCAAAGATATCAGTACTTCTAGAAATCCAACCATTGAAGAACAACACTACATCAATATTCATAATTTAATTACAGAAGATGATAATAGGTTGCTGCTTCTACCACCTATTGATGAAGAAAATTTTAAAACCTTGAAGAGCATGGAGAATTGGTCAGCTCTAGGTCTTGAAGGCTTCCAAGATGGATTCTACAAGTCACAATGGAATACTTTAGGTAATGATGTTTGTAAGATGGTAAAGAATTTCTTTACTACTAAGCAAATATCAAAACAGATCAACAAAACCTATATCTCCTTAATTCCCAAAAAGAATAAACCATGTTCTCCTTCTGATTTTAGATCTACAGGGCTCTGCAATACTTCTTATAAGATTATCTCTAAGATCTTAGTTTCTAGAATGAAGCCACTCATGGAAAGAATTATATCCCCTTACCAAGCTGCATATGTTTCTGGAAGAATGATTAATGATAACACTATAATTTCTCATGAATTAATAAATTCCTTGAAAAGAAAAGAAGGAGAAGGATGTTGTTTAGCTCTCAAGTTAGACATGTCAAAAGCTTTTGACAGGCTAGAATGATCTTTTCTTATTAAAGTTCTTCAAAGTTTTGGGTTTTGTGAAGATTGGTGCCAGTTAATACATCAATGTATTAGTACTACAACTTTGTCAAGACTTCTTAATGGCTCTCCATGCAATGATTTCCTTCCTACTAGAGGCATAAGTCAAGGAGACCCTTTATTTCCTTATCTTTTTTATCCTTGCAATGGAATGGTTTTCTGGAACTTTATTAGCTGCTCATGAATCAAAGGCAGTCAAAAGAATTACTGCTGCAAGAGGAGCTCCACCTATTAATCATTTGCTTTTTGCAAATGATTGTCTCATTTTTACTCATGCAAATTCAACCAGTGTGAATAATCTCCTACTTATTTTGCAGGATTTTAGTTCACAATCTGGTCAAGTCATTAATTTTGACAAATCTTCTGTGTTTTACAGTAACAATATGGATCCATTTTTATGCAATACTCTCAGCAATATATTGGGAATTAAACCTATGGAGAAAAATGAGAAATATCTGGGATCACCTCTTCTTATTAGTAAGTCTAAAGTTAAGTTTTTCGAAGAAATTCAATTTTCTTTTGAGAGAAGACTTGGTAATTGGCAAGGTATTAATCTTCATCAAGATGGTAGAAAAACTATGGTGAAAGCAGTTCTTAATGCAGTTCCTATGTATCAAATGAGCACCTTCAAGATGCCTAAGAAACTTCTCAAAAAGCTTGATACTTTTCAAATAAAATTATGGTGGGGTTATAAGTCTAACAGAGGACTAAATTTAATTGCTTGTCAGAATCTTTGCTTATCTAAAAATTTAGGGGGCTTAGATTTTAAAGATCTGTAAATGTTAAACCATGCTCTTCTTACTAAAATTGCCTGGAGAATATGTCAACAATCTGATCATCTGTTGTCTAAAATTCTTAAGGATAAATACTTCAAGAAAGAAGAGTTTTTACATTTAACAGGTGAAAAAAATAATTCTTCATGGACTTGGAAAGGTATTGAGCTCGGTCTGTCCATACTTCAACAAAACTATTGTATGGAGATTAATAATGGAAGAGGCACCAGAATTTGGGTTGATAGATGGATTATTTGGTTGGATTGTGTAGCTTTACCTCTTCATACTTCTCACCTGCAATATGTCTTTGTTAGTGAGCTAATGGTTCCTGAAACTAACAGATGGAATGTACCTCTTTTTTGTTTGTTGTTTATACCTGACACTGTGGAGAAAATAAAAAAGATACAGATCTCTTATCAAGAAAATGATGTTATAAGATGGATCGCTTCAAAAGATAGCAATTTTTCTGTCAAGAGTGCTTACAAAAACTCATGGAAGCAAGAGTTCAACATCAGGCAGCTTTAAGTGTTGTTCCCAAAACAGTATGGAGGTCTCTCTGGAAGATGAAATTACCACATCGTGTTAAGCTCTTCACTTGGAAATGCTTAAAAGACATCATCCCTACAAGAGTCAGACTATCACAAGCAATGCAGCATATTGAAACTAATTGCAAGATTTACAATCAGGAAGATGAAACTTTGTTCCACTTGTTAATAAGTTGCAACCATGCAAAAGCAGTCTGGAGAACTCTGAACATTAATATTGATTAGATAATCAATAATTGTCAGAATGTGAGAGATTGGATTATATCTTGGTTTCAAGATGTTCAAAATGTGGGAGTTGCTGATCATCACAATAGGAAAGCTCTATTAATGGTGGGATGCTGGATAATTTGGAAAGAAATATGCGACTGTATCTTTCAGGATAAATCTCTCAACCCTTTGAATACTGCCTCTAGAATACAATATCAATTGCTTAGTTTTAATACGTCTATGCATGATGGTTTAGATGACATTATTACTAACAGACCAGTCTCCGCACCCATGATTTGCATGCATGTGATAATTTCTGTAATAAAGATGTTGAAGATACAAACCTATTTAAGCTATTTGTTGATGCATCTTTTGATCAGAACACTAACGAGTGTGGTACTGGTATCGTTTTGTACGATACAACAGGTGCTTGCACAGGTTTCAAAGGATCCTATGCAGCTAGAGTAATGGATGCTAAAACTGGAGAATGCAAAGAAGTGTTGGAGGGATTGCAGTGGGCTAAAGCTATGGATCTAGACAAAATTCACATAGCTGTTGATGCTGAAGTTATAGTGAACTCTAATAATAACAACACAATGCTTGTGAGATGGGAGAATAGGAAGATTATAAGAGACATAAAGATTCTTTCAGATTCTTTTGCTGTTTCAAAGCTTAGTTATGTGAGAAGAAATGCTAATCACATAGCTGATTCAATCTCAAGGAAAGTTAGGAAAGATATGTTAGTTATTGCGGAATTTAGTAATGACTTCATGCGTATTCAAACTCTGTTATTCAGGTATATTGAACCTGATAAATTTTAATAAATATAATTCTCCAGTTATCTAAATATAAATATATATATATATTATAAGTTGTTGCTTTAGTGTTATTGTAGTGGGCGAATGGCTATAGGCCGACAAGATAGATACAAATGTTAGTTTGGGTTTATTATCTTGAGATCCCACACAAGCTTTCCTAATTCGTTGATCGTCACACTATAAGAAAATAAGTTGCTTTAGGGCATCTTTATCAGAAAGTTATATCTCATTGGAACCACATTTTGTACCTACATATCTGATCACAGAATTATAAACTGTATTACCACATCTAGCCCCATCTCTAAATTCTAACAACGTATTTGGTTGGGAGAACTGAGAGCCCAGTAATCCGATTACTTATAATTCTCCCAACCAAACGGAGTATTCAATTCCATGGTAATTTAATCTCCCCCTTAAAGGATTTGACAAAATAAACTCTCACATTGAACGGTGATGAAACCCTCGCTTCTTATTGGCAGAAGTAGGCCTTTTCTAATGTAGAAGCTATGGAGAGGGCACTTGGCATAACTCTATTGGTCTAGATATTAAAAATTGGGTTACACTTTGTTTACATCAAGTATTTAACTGTCTGTTAGTAACACCATTAGCAAGAAGGAAGGTGGACAACACTTCCGTGAGAGTTTTGATCTAAATAATTATCTTTCACCGTATTTACGCCAAATACTTAACTGTACGTTAGTAACACTGTCTAAGGTGGACAATACTTCCGTCAAACCATGGAAATTTTTTCCAATACAAATTATATAAAATTTTGGTTAAAAAAAATCTTAACTTAATTTAATGGAAAAGGAAAACTTAACTTACCGTGTTTAGAATTTTATGGAAGTCCAGACTCAATTTGGAAGTCAAGTACATATATATTAGGACTCTTTTTTCCAAATTAATACATAAAGGGAAAGAGGAACCCACATATTTCATACATATTTTCTACGAAAATAAAAAGAAAAAATAAATAAATTCCATTTAATGCATTCGCGCCGCCGCAAATATGCATCGCCACGGGGCGGGGAGAAGCCCCGCGCACACCAAATCAAAAATATGATTAAAGTAAAAATATGTTGTATTTGGTGAAAAATAAATTGTGATCAGAAATAAAAGTAAGGGGTTCTATTTAATTTGGGGTATGTAGAAATAAGTTACTTGTAAAGAACGATGGTATTTGGTGGAATGTAGCTATAATTGGCATCAACAAATATGCACTCGAGAGAACTAGATTACCCTGTAATTGGAATGAGCTAATGTTGAAATCAGAGTGAAGAACAAATCCTGAATTTTACAACTGTTTTGTTCTTCAAAGTTTTGTACTTAAATAGTTTTGCATTACCAAATAAGCCAATTTGATTCAGTGACTACGTGTTCTATATTGACTTATAATGGTTGCTTTGTATATTAAATTTTTGGTTTTGTTATATTCTCTTCCATCTTTCATTTAGTAAAGAGTAACACGAGAACTTATCATTTTAGTGCAACCATCATCAGCTAGGAACATGACCAAATATGTTGTATTTGGTGAAAAATAAATTGTGATCAGAAATAAGAGTACGGAGTTCTATTTAATTTTGGGTATATAGAAACATGAAAAGTTACGTATGTTAGTACATACTTAGAGTAAGGAGTTCTATTAAACTAGATGTTGGAACCGTGCTTTGCTTGGGCTCTGATGCTCTGACCTATGTACCTAATTATCACAATGAGTCATTATGTTAAAATAGAGAAAATGAAGATAACTAAATCGTATTCCGGCCAAATGTAAGGCAGTAAATAAACTATTATCACAATGAGTCATTATGTTAAAATAGAGAAAGTGAAGATAACTAAAAGGTCAGAGCATCAGAGCCCATACAAATCACGGTTCCAATATCTAGTTTAATAGAACTCTTTACTCTAAATCTGTACTAACATATGTAACTTCCCATGTTTCTATATACCCCAAATTAAATAGAATCCATACTCTTATTTCTGATCACAATTTATACCAACGCCTCCGTGGCTTTAGTGGTATGGTTTGTGCCATATAATCATAAAGTCACGGGTTCGAGGCACGGTGCAAAGGAGAAGAAGGAAATAAACGAAATAAAATCCTTTTATAGTAACATTTATCACAATAAAATTTAGCTTGTCTAAAAACAACAAATTAAAGGAATCATGAGCAAAGTAATAATTGTTCAAGCTGTTCTTATAGAGTTGTAAACTCATGCAACCCAAAAAATTAAGCAGCCATGTGTCTTTCCTCGTCCTTTAAAAATAAAGATTTTTCATGGGTTCCCAAGGCCATACCTTCGCTATATCACCTTCAGAGACTGACCACATGTCGCCTGTAATTCATAGGAACCGATATGCTTTTTAGATAAGAAAGCTCAACTTCAATGTCTGAGAAATGAATCATCAATTTATATATAATATGTTTTTTATGACGAAAATGAATTACCAAAAGAAATCATAATCAATAAATAACAGGTCCCTTATGAGCATTCCAAATTAAAATTTGTTTGAAAGGAGTACCATCCAAAGGATAATCCATATGTCCACTCCAAGATATTTTAGTAAGCAAAAAACTTAAGAATCAAACCTACCAAGACATACATCCTTACATTTTCCTATATGAAGGATTATGGAGCATTGCAAAAAACCTTACAAAAGATAGTTGAATAGTATTTATAAGACCACTGATGTAACAAAGAATAGCCAGATAACTGGGTATTCGTATCCAAATTATAAAATACTTAAATATTACCTTCATCTGCTTTCTTATTTATTTTCCTCCCATAGTATAACGCAACATGTAACATCAATCATTGCTCCTGAACCAAATCAGTACTCATCAGCTGTCGTTGCCGCAACCATTAGCACACCAATACCGCTTTCGTGCAAAACAAACAACAAAAGTAAATCGAGTTATCACATAATTCTGATAAATATTTACGGAGGTAACATGATGGATATATATGGAGTGTCTACAAAGAATGTGAAGATAGAATTTATCGTATCACTGTCACTATTAAGCCCTTCCAGATAATTATCACTGCATTGGGATAGAACCTTCCAGAAGACCTATACAGTTATTACAACATCATGTTTAATGAATCTTACTGCACAATGGGAATTGCATTACAAATAAGTAACCGCAACCTATTCATGAAGATCAAAAAATTATGCAAACATTTAGTACACCTCCATATCTTATATATATATATAACCAAAAGTGTACGTATATGCAGGTGCATGATACAACTCACCAGCTCAGAAAAATAATTATCTGTCAATTTCAAATTATCTGAATCCTAATTCCTATTTATTTATTTAGAGATATTTTGTAAAAGGGTCTTATCTTTTTGGTCAAATTAGGGTCTGGGTCGTGAAACATGTCGTTGATGTGTTTGGGTCATAGACTAACTTTAGACCGTTTAAAAACTGTTAGATGACTTTTTTTATTTTGCCACAGCTCTTGACCATTAATTGACTACCGTTGAATGTTAAATATAATTAAAAAGTATAATTCTTTCATCCTTTTCCGTTTTCTTCCATTATTCTCGTTCTCCTGTTCATGAATCTTGTGAGGTGAATAATAATTTAGGATGCTCTTCGGGAATCATAAGACCGGATTTTGAGGTTTGCTAAACTTTGTTTATCACAATCGATTTCCTACCTCACCTTGATCTTTGATTAGAACGGAAATCATATATAGGCTTATTTGTGGGAGGAAGATTAATTTAAAGTCTTCAATTGAGTTGAAGCAACTTTTAGGATGTAAAAGACGTCAGCTAAGGGAATCAATTGTGCGGAGTCCTGCTGGGATTCAAGAGGCGTAAGGAGCGCGACTGTAACTGAATTGCTGTGACGGTATAATTCGATCTCAACTACATTCCTGTCCGAAGTTATGATAGTAGGCTAGTGTCTGTGTTATTTATTTGCGGTTTCCTCTCTAGCTGACCACAGAGAGATTTAGATCCGTCAATAAAATCTTGGAGAGATTCACATCTATCTGCAAAATCTCGGAGAGATTCACATCTCTTCTCAAAACCCCGGAGAGATTCACATCTCTTCTCAAAATCCCGGAGAGATTCATATCTCTTTGAAAAAACCTGGAGAGATTCACATCTCTCCGAAAAATATCGGAGAGATTCACTTCTCTCCTCAAAATCTCGGAGAGATTCACATCTCTCCTCAAAATCCCGGAAAGATTCACATCTCTCCTCAAAATCTCAGTGATATTCAAATCTCTAGGGAAATCTTAGATAGGGCCGAATATTCCCCATTAAAGGCACACGCCTTACCTAAGGCTCAATCCCGGCCATGGAGAGAGGGAGATCAACCTCAGCTACCCCCATACTCTGCACACGATTCCTGAGGCATTCCATGCCTTTTCACGTGACTCATCCTAGTCATTCTCAAAAATTAGAGAATATCTCTCTATCTTGGCCAACTCGGCTAAAGAGAATATTTCTGTCTCAACACATCATCACAAAGGCTGACTCAACTTCATACAAATGGGGGGATATCAATTAGGGTTTTGGTATGGAGGTCTACGAAACGTGTGAGAAATACCCGTCCTATTTCTCACCGCAGAAGAGAGTAAAAGCGGTGGAATAATGAGATAAAATCAACCTAGTTTATCTTTATCTATTCCTGAAGAGAAGTGAAAATTGCTCCGCACGGCACGTCAAGCAATCCTTATCTTCAACGACCCGAGATTAGAGAATTTAGCTATAAATAGGTCATCTATTTCTCCAAGCTAACACAAAAAATTCTCATAAACTCTCAGAGTAATTCTTCTTTAAACCTTAGAATTCTCTAATCTCTCTCTTGATCTGCTTCCTTACCTAAGACCAGCCCTGAGACTCTTCCACGTGACTGAAGCAGCCTTTGAATGGCCACTGTGTGTGGTTTAGGCGAAGACTATTCGTGCTCAACCCCTCGTAACTCCCTTTCAGAAACCCTATAATTCCACTTCTAGCCTCTTATAGATTTTAGGTAACTACATTTTGGCGACCACAGTGGGAAGTTGTTCACTCAGTTATAGATCTCAATCATGGTTAATACTAGGAAGAAAGCCGATTCCACCAATTCAAACATAAAAACCTTCGATTGATTCAGTCTCTGTAAATCCATTACATATTCAACCGAGAGTGTTATCCTACCAGCAGTGTTCTCTCTCAGACGAGTGTTTGACCTTACTGAATAGGTTAGTGCTTCCCGTATCAACTGGATCTCTCCCTGAAACGCGCCTGTAGACTAGTTCTATGGGAATCTACTAATAATCCTTGAAAACGTTAGTTAAGGACCAAGGCGAGATCCTGGGGACTCTAAAGAATTTTGCAAAATCTCTAATCGAAATATATCCAGACTTATCTGAAAACTCCTTTAGAGTTACCAGTAGAGATAGATCCAACAAATCTAGATCGATTACACGTTTCCTAAAGAAGAATCACTAAAACTGCTGAGAATGGCACTGATGGGATTCAGTCTGTCTGTAATCGACCTCACCGGAGAAGATAAAGCCCGTTATGAATGTAACAGAGCAAATGAGCAACATTAATCTGTCGGCCTTATCACTCTCAAGGACCTCAATGGCCAGATGACGCTCTAAAATTGGAGATTCCAACGAATATTTTCTCTGAAATTCGTTTAAGTCAAGGGCCCTCAACATGATCACAGGGCACTCGAGAAGTTTACTTCACTTTACTATTTTACTTATAACTATTTCATTATGTATCCGATTGACCTAGTTATTTTTCCGTCGGATTTGTCTTTTCGTCGTCTACATGATAAACTTAGAGAAAACTTGGAAAGGCTCAGAAGAATTCGTGACCTGGTCAAAAGCGTTGCAGAGCCACATAGAGTCATAAACCGCCAATAAAGATACATCTTGTAAGTCTTCCTGCTTCAAAGGATAATGACTAGAAGGAGACAATATATAAGACGAGACTAGCTTCCAAGACGACGCTCGGCCAAATATCATACTTATCCTAAGATGAAAAAACGCTAGTAGATATGCTATCTCAACACCAGTCCCGTTAAAAAGAAGAGGAGTCTTAGCAATTGTACGACCAAGTCTCGATTAGCCTCCATCTTAGCTACACCAACGATTATACAGTATAATTTTCCGATGGGATCTCAGTTCACCCAAGACAGAGAAGGAGAACATCCTTGCATCCGAATCTATCAAGGGAAAAGAAATCTGTAGTGGCACACGTGAGGTCAACTATTAAGGCTACTCATCCAGACGGTTGCTGACAGTTCCCGCAGTCAAAGCCTCTTATCTCCGAAATACCAGCTCGATAAAATAGCCTATTGATAGTTGTCTAAAATTCCTTGATATTTATCTATTGTTTATGCTTTCTTTGCTAAGTTTTCTTGTAAATTATGTATCTTATGTTTAATTTTGAGTTTTAGGTACTTTGGAGCAAAAGAAGAAGAAACGTCGCTTAAAAGAGCTAAAGTGCCATTTCATGTGCAACTGCTGTTGGAGACAAATTATTTCTCATTATTTGCTTTTATTTCTTCATCTCTATTTGAAAAACATGTCGGCTTTAGTGATGAAGTTATGTCTGAAAAGCATGGCAGCTTTAGTGATGCAGAGAAATTGAGGAGAAGAAGTGGATCTGAGAGGTAAGAGACGGCTGCTGTTGGTGGAAGAATTCGAAGAAGTGGTGTATTTTTTCATTTGAACCCTCGGGAGAAAGTACTGGAGGCACCCCAAAAATGGATAAGGGGCACCCAAATTACTAAGGGGCACCCCCAATTGCTAAAGGCACCCTGGATTTGGTTAAGGGGTGTCCATATTCTTCCACGTTTAAATCTGGTTTTGGCGGGAGAATGGGTTTTGAAGTGAACAGAATTAGGGTTTGGAAATTGAAGGCGTTAGGAAGATACTAAAGCGTTGAAACTAATTGGGTTTGTCCTAAATGGATAAACAGGGATGGTAATGGGTTCCGTTTCGACTGGAATTGGCTAGAGTCGTGGATTTGAAGTAAAATATTTTTGAAAAAATTAGGGTTCAAGATTTGAAGTTGTTTGAGAGAGATTCAAAGGCTAAAATCTTGTGGGATGACTTGAATGGGCTAAACAGGGTTTCTAAATGTGTTTTGTTCGATTATACTTGGCTGGATAAAGAGATTTGACGAAACAGGGGTGTAAGAAAAGTTCTCGGGTTTTTGGAAGTTTTGGGTTGAAAACAAAGGAAGTTACGTAGGGTTTTGGAATACTTTCAATTACACAGAAAACGTATGATCCTAGAACTATATTCTATTGGTTAGAACACAGAGAATCCATGTAGAAAAAGGTAAAGACCGAGACTTGGGAGGAAAGATAAGAGAATATTTATCGAGATTTTATAAGGCCCGTGGTGTATAAAAGGTTTGCTGGAGGTCATAGAAAAAAGATGGACAGTTTGGAGAAGAAATATAGGCTTAGAATCGAGAAACGAGAGGTTACAAAAATTCCTCCTGCTGCTGCTCAACCAAGAACACGAAGAATAAGCGCCTGCAAGAGACAGTTGCAGAAACTGCCGTTAATCAGCTACAGAAACACTATATCGTATACGGTGTTGGTTGCAGTAGGTCTTTCGCCACTGAAGTATTGTAACATCTTGGTGGCTAAACATCTTTAATGATTGGAAATCTTTGTAAGCTATTTTATATCTTTTTGAATACAATGATTAAGCAATTTTTCTCCAATTTTCGATTCATGAGTAGCTAAATTTATTTTCTAGGGTTTTGGAATAAGCTATTTTTGATGCGTAAATTTTTGTAATTATTTTCTTTGGCAATTACTCCATTTTTTTTCTTTAAAATTATTAAATTTTTTCTCTTCGTTACATGCTTCATATTAATTGTTTTGGGTACTTTAGCTATCTATCTTTTATAAGCGAAGGAAATTTAGGCATTAGAATTGCGACGAGAGTCATTAAAAGAGCGTGTAACATTATATCTTCCAAAGCATGAGATTGGGTTCGAAACTGTTTTGAGAAAAAAGGAGTAATTTGTCAAAGAAACTATTATTGAGTTTGCAAATATTGGAAGTAGTGGAATCCAAAACCCTAGAATCTTCTCTCCTTGGTAACCAAAAAATCAAAGTTTATTAGTTTTTCTTTAATTTGTCTTGAACCAAACCTCTAAAAAGTCCGAGTATCGAATCCCTTTCTTACCACAACTAAAACTACATCAGTTTTTGGCGCCGCCGACGCGGACTTGCCTTTCGGTTAGGTTTTAGATTTTTATTTTTATTCTTGTTTAGTTTAATTAAATTAAATTAAATTTTATTTCCTTTGATTTTACTTTGGTATTTTTCTTGTTTTTATTGTGCAGGTAATATTCAACATTTATTGTGGAATTGCCTACCAAAAAAGGTAAGTAATAAAAACCCATTTTTTTTAGATTTTATTTCCTTTTTGTATATATTTCTTTTCTTTTATTTTATTTAAAAAAAAATATACACGTTGCAGAATTACCGAATTTAGAAAACCTGTGGAAAAGTACGCTGAACCCGTGCTTTGGGCCTTATGGGAGTTACCAGCAGAAATTCCACAAGCCTCAGCCTCGTACCTTTAGGTATATTTTGCTGAGGTAGCCCACGCTTACCTAATTTAGTAAACCCTGCATTTGCATGTGCACGATTTTTCTTGCTGAACATAGTATTCTTGCTTGTGTATGCGCCGTTGGAAACGTGTAAAGGATAAACTTGAGGAAAACGACCTTTTAAATTTGAGTCTGACCCGCTACACGGATTTAGGTGGTACTTCTATTTTTGCCAAAATGGTTAATGAAAATGATGGTGAAGTCCCGCCAACCAAAACCCTTAGGGAACGTTTGAACCCGTCTACAGTGATACGTGAACCTGGGGTTGTTTTACCGGTCACTACCGTTAAGTTTGATATTAAACCTGGTACAATTGGCATGCTACGTAAGTTTATGGTTATTGAGAATGAGAACCCGTATACCCACATCCGATACTTTGAGATGATTTGTGACACCATGAGTTATCCGAATGTCACCAAAGACGTTCTTAGGTTACGTTTGTTCCCTTTCTCTCATGAAGAGAGAGCCAATGAGTGGTATCATATCATTCCTTCTAAAACAATCACTACTTGGGATGGACTTGTAGTGGTTTTCGTTAAGAAATTCTACCCACACCATAAAACTGCTGCTGTTCGACAGTTTATCCAAACCTTTAAACGGAAATTAGGTGAACACCTACACGACCTACACGATTATATATAAAGGTTTATTGAATTGTTATACGAGTGCCCACATCACGGCTTTGATAAATCCTACATGGCCCAAATCTTATATGAGGGCCTTGATAGTGAAACCCGAATGCAGGTAGAAACAATGAGTGGTGGAGAATTTACTCATCAAGACCCAGATGAATGTTTTGACAAGTTCATCGAGTTAGCTAAAAAGACTCGTCAATGGGCTTCAATGAGGGAGCTCGAAATAACTAGGAACCCTATCCATAGGGTCAATAGAGTTGATAATGGGTCAGATATCCTTAGGCGTCTAGAGGCCTTAGAGATGAACCAAAGGTCTACCCAAACTATGAGCTGTAACAGTGAGCCCAAAACCTATCCATGTAGCATTTGTGGTGACCAAAGTCATATTAGACCTCAGTGTCCCTTGTTCTACCCAAGTGAAAATGCCCGTGACCAGGTTAGTGTCTTACATGAAGGTATGAACTCTAAATATGAGAATCGACCCAAGTTTGATCCCTATTATAATACCTATAACCCAGGTTGGAGACATAACCCTAATTTATTATGGTCTAAAGGTGACCATCAGGGTGGCCCATCTAGCAACCCACCACCAGGTTTTCATAGGAACCAAACTCAAGTACAAGAACAGAGCCCAGTTGAGCAAAAAGTGTTGTTTCTAGAGGAAACTCTAAAACAATTTATGGAAACTAGTGTTCATAATTCTACCCAAAGCAGACAAAAGTTCGATGACTTGGTCTTGATAAGTCAGCGTAACCAACAGAATAATGCCCAAGCTATTAGTAATTTAGAGACTCAGATAAGTCAACTTTCGAACCAGTTAAATGATAGGGAGAACGGGACATTTCCTAGCCAAACGAATCCAAATCCGAAAGGAGTTATCAAGGTTAATAGATCAGGTAGTTCTAACCAAAATGAACATATCAAAGCATTTATCACCCTTAGGAGTGGTAAAACTTTAGAGAACTCGGTAGGACCACATAAGGATAGTAATCCAGCTAAAAAAGACTGAGGTTGACCAAACTTCCTCTAAAGATCCTAATGGGCCTGAGAGTGCTAAGAGTCCAAGTGAGGAAAATATCCCTGAGAGAGTGTACATACCACCTATACCATTTCCTCAGAGACTCACTAAGAAATAGGCTAGTACATATGCTGAAATCCTAGACATCTTTAAGCAAGTTAAGATCAACCTTCCCTTGTTAGATGTAATAAAACATGTACCGGCTATGACCAAGTTCCCAAAAGAGATGTGCACTGTCAAGAGAGACGCGAGTGTCCATAAGAAGGCATTTTTGACCCAATAAGTTAGTTCCATAATCTCACAAAAGTACCCAGTCAAATTTAAAGATCCTGGTTATCCTACTGTCACATGTGTTATAGGTAGCCAAAAGATAGAAAATGCTCTTTTAGATCTTGAGGCTAGTGTAATTTTTTTACCTTTCTAGGTATATGAACAACTTAGACTAGTTGAGATGAAACCAACTAGGATAACACTGCAGTTAGCCGATAGGTCAGTCAAAATCCCACGTGGAATTATTGAAGATGTTTTGGTTCAGGTAAAAAACTTTATCTATCCAGTTGAATTTGTGATTTTAAACACTCAACCTATATCTAGTCAAGATATCAATATCCCAATCATCCTAGGTCGTCCGTTTCTAGCCACTGTAAATGCAGTCATACATTGTCAAACTAGCCTAGTATAAATTTTTTTTGGGAATCAGAAAATCTCGCTAAACATTTTTAAAGCGTTACAAGCCCCACCGGACCATGAAAACTATGAGTCTATATGTATGATTGATTATTTAGTTGAGAATACCTTTACCACTAATAGTGTTAGCGATCCTTTAGTGGCGTGTTTGGCTCATTTTGGAGCCTACTATGATGATGATAGTCATTTTGAAGAAGTTAATGCGTTGCTAGACTCTGCGCCAGTAATGAATTATGGAAAATGGCAGCGTAAACCAGAACCTCTTTCGCTGGCCATAAATTAACCCCTCCCATCAGTAGTTAAGGCACCCACCCTTGAATTAAAGCCGTTACCAGACACGCTGAAATACGTGTTTCTTGGTAATGAGAATACCCCTCCTGCCATAATTGCCTCTGACTTAGAGCCCGATCAGGAAAGTAGACTAGTTAGTGTTCTCTGTGAGCACAAGACTGCAATAGGGTGGACCATAGCATATTTAAAAGGAATTAGTCTTGCTGATTGTATGCACCACATCTAACTAGAAGAAGGTGCCAAAACCTCAAGAGAAATGCAGAGACGTTTAAACCCTAATATGAAGGAAGTTTTCCGCACCGAGGTGCTCAAGTTATTAGATGCAGGTATCATATACCCCATCTCTGATAGTCAATGGGTTAGTCCTATCCAGGTTGTCCAAAGAAATCTGGGATCACAGTAGTTGCAAATGAGAACAATGAATTGATCCCTACCATTGTTACCACCGGGTGGAGATTATGTATAGACTACCGTAAGATGAACTCGGCCTCTAGGAAAGATCACTTTCCTTTACCATTCATCGACCAGATGTTAGAAACATGAGCTGGCCACATCCATTATTATTTCCTAGATGGATATTCTGGTTATAACCAAATCTCTATAGTACCGGAGGACCAAGAGAAAAAAACCTTCACATGTCCATTTGAAACTTTTGCTTACATGCGTATACCTTTTGGGTAGTGTAATGCACCCCCAACATTCCAACGTTGCATGCTAAGTATCTTTTCGGACATGGTTGAGCGATTTCTCGAGGTCTTTATGGACAATTTTTTGGTTTTTGGATCCTCTTTCGATGAATGCTTGCACCACCTTACACTAGTTCTAGAACGTTGTAAAGAAAAGAACTTAGTCCTTAATTGGGAAAAGTGTTATTTTACGGTTAAATCTGGAATAATGTTAGGACATGTGGTGTCCTCTAAGGGAATAGAAGTTGATAAAGCCAAGGTTGAAAAAATTTCAAAATTAAGGCCACCTAAGAATGTAACAGATGTTAGATCTTTCCTTGGCCATGCTGGATTTTATCATCGTTCCATCAAAGACTTTAGCAAGATTGCCTTACCTCTGTCGAACCTACTTGCTAAAGATATTTCCTTTGTGTTTGATGAAGCCTGTGTTGCAGCTTTTGAGAAGATAAAATCATTATTAACTTCTGCCCCTATCATCCAACCACCCGATTGGAACCTCTCATTTGAACTCATTTGTGATGCGTCCGATTATGCGGTTGGTGCTGTCCTTGGCCAACGACGTGATAAAGCACCTAGTGTGATTTATTATGCTAGTAAGACCCTAAACGATGCCCATTTGAACTACACAACTACTGAGAAAAAAATGTTAGCCATCGTTTTTTCTTTGGAGAAATTTAGATCATATCTCCTAGGGTCTAAGGTCATAGTCTATTCTGATCATGTCGCACTCAAATATCTCCTTTCAAAGAAGGATGCAAAACCTCGGCTGATTAGATGGGTATTGTTGTTCCAAGAATTTACTCTCGATATTCATGATAAGAAAGGGTCTAAAAATGTAGTGGCTAACCATTTATCCCGTATCCTTGATGAGACTAGAGATGACGAGAAACCGATCCTTGACATGTTCCCCGATGAACAATTATTTTCCATCTCTTTGTTACCCTTGTTTGCTAACATTGTCAATTATTTGGTAACTGGTCAAATGCCCGACCATTGGTCTAAAAAGGATAGAGCTAAATTCTTTTTTGAGGTTAAATACTTTTTCTGGGATGATCCGTACTTATTCAAATACTGCTCTGATCAGATCATCCGTCGTTGTATTCCTGACAACGAAATCTCCAGTGTTTTGACTTTTTGTCATTTTGGAGTTTGTGGGGGTCACTTTAGTTCTAAGAAAAAAGCAGCGAAGGTCTTGCAATCTGGTCTTTATTGGCCAACTCTGTTTAAGGACTCCCACCTATTTTGTCAAAGTTGTGATAAATGTCAAAAGTTAGGGAAGTTGACCCGACGTAATATGGTGCCACTTAGTCCTATACTAATAATATAAATATTTGATGTGTGGGGTATAGATTTTATGGGTCCTTTTGTTAATTCCTATGGTGACTTTTACATCTTATTAGTTGTTGACTATGTGTCTAAGTGGGTTGAAGCAATAGCTACCAAGACAAACGATCGCCACGTTGTGATCAAGTTTGTTAGAGACAATATTTTTTCTCGATTTGGTATGCCTAGAGAAATCATTAGTGATGGAGGTTCCCATTTTTGTAATCGGTCTTTTGAGATGCTCATGAAGAAATACTCTATTACCCATAAGGTTTATACACCTTACCACCCACAAACTTGCGGCCAAGTTGAAGTGTCTAATAAGAAAATTAAACATATTTTAGAAAAGACCGTAAACCCTACCCGAAAGGATTGGTATTTGCGCTTAGTAGAAGCTTTGTGGGCTTACCGAACCGCTTTTAAGACTCCATTAGGGATGTCTCCGTATAGACTTGTCTTCGGTAAAGCCTGCCACTTGCCTATAGAATTAGAACACCGAGCTTATTGGGCCATTAAACAACTAAACTTTGACCTATCTACTGCTGTTGATCACTGTAGATTGCAACTCAATGAGTTAGAGGAAATTCGTAATGATGCTTACCAAAGTGCAAAAATTTACAAGGAGAAAACTAATTTTTTTCATGATAAATCGATTATTCGAAAGACATTCGAACCAGGTCAAAAGGTTCTCCTTTATGATTCTCGTTTACATCTTTTCCCTGGTAAATTAAGATCTCGGTGGTCTGGACCATACTTTGTCAAAATTGTTTTTCCCCATGGAGCAGTCGAATTTAAAATTCGAAGAATGAAGAAACTTTCAAGGTTAATGGTCAACGGTTGAAACCGTTTTGGGAATTACCAAATCATGCAATAGAAGAAGCTGAACTGCAGGATCCTGTCTACCAGGATTAATGATATCAGGTATCGACGTCAGGCTGAAGACACTAAACTTAGCGCTTTATGGGACGCAACCCATACATGGTGACATTAAGGTCACTATGGAGGACCCTGCTCTTGTTGTACATTAGTGAAATTTTTATTTTTATTTTCTTTTTTGTTCCCCATAGAAGGATTGCTACGCTTCATCCAGGTACTATCTTTCTGACTTCTCTCTTTACTGATTCCTCTTGTTACTTATATTTTTTGTACTGCACTTTAATTTGCAACATTGAGTACAATGTTAGATTTAAGTTTGGGGGTGAGGGAAAATTTTTTGGTTAGTTTTTAATAAAATAAAAAATTAAATAAAATATAAAAATCAAAAAAAAATAAATAAATAAAAATTAAATTCCAGAGCATAGAAATTTGTGCCAATTCAGGATTACACTAACCAGTCTAAGTGGATGGAAACATCTTTGTTGTAGGAGTTATAAGGAACCCAATAACAGAGTCTATTCATAAAAAGACAGAGTTCAGGTGTTAGAATGGAATCATCACACTACGTTCTGTTTTTATTTTATTTTATTTGAAAAATTATATGTTTCTCTAAGTGATTTGGTGGGGCACAAAACATTGAATTGTTACCACTACCGGGATGAAATAAAGTGACTGAGTTACTAAAATAATAAAGAGACCGGACCAATCAGACCAAACGGAATTTTATTTTATTTAAAAAAAGAAGAACAAGTTAATTAACACTTGGATAGCAATATGTGTGTGTTTTCCCTGTCTCCGTCGCCTAAACAAGCGTGGAACGCAGGATCCATGGGAACTATCATGTAATCTACTGAAAAGAATCATGCGCTTGGATCCAAAAGATCAAATCATGTAGTTAAAAAAAATGAAAAAAATGTAAAGTTTATTATTGTTCAATAAAATCAACCGCTGGTTCCCTTGTATATGCCAGCTGAGTTGATCTAGAAATAAGATTATCGACCACTGGTTCCCT
This sequence comes from Papaver atlanticum, assembly GCA_023531105.1. NCBI lineage: Eukaryota > Viridiplantae > Streptophyta > Magnoliopsida > Ranunculales > Papaveraceae > Papaver > Papaver atlanticum. The sequence continues at coordinate 6,093,610 of JAJJMB010011819.1, forward strand.
TGTATATGCCAAGCTGTGTTGATATTAGTCCATACCAGTATCTCAATCCATTAGGATTGATAGGTTCATCTTGGCGGAGGCCTTCATATAGATATGGGAAACACCGTTCACCTTAGACAACATTGTTTTGAACTATCTATCTCTATAATCCATCTTCTTAATCTATTCATTTGTGTAATTCCAATTATTGATGTCCATAGTGCGACTGTCTGAGTAGAACTCTGTCACTTATATATATATGAATATGATTCGCATCAGGGTACTTTCTCTTGTGATCAATGAGAGTATGCCAACCAAGGAGATTCTTTAGTGTCATTCCTGAGTTCTTCACAGATAGCTAAGGTTTGGAGTAAAAGGTTTTGTGGGTACACCTCTTGTAAACCCTCCCGAGACTATAACTCGGCCACTAGGACCACCTAGGGGTTTAAAGGCTTGTTATACATGTTAAGTGTGACCATATCCTCAACGAAAGGGAGTTGTATGTTTTAAAATTAGTTTAGTTTGATTTGCTCGAGGACTAGCAAAGTCTAAGTGTGGGGGAATTTGATAGGTGTCTAAAACACCTTGATATTTATCTATTTTTTATGCTTTCTTTGCTAAGTTTTCTTGTAAATAATGTATCTTATGTTTAATTTTGAGTTTTAGGTACTTTGGAGCAGAAGAAGAAGAAACGTTGCTTAAAAGAGCTAAAGTGTCATTTCATGTGCAACTGCTGGTTGAGGCAAATTATTTCTCATTATTTGCTTTTATTTCTTCATCTCTATCTGAAAAGCATGTCGGCTTTAGTGATGCAAGTTATGTCTGAAAAGCATGGCAGCTTTAGTGATGTAGAGAAATTGAGGAGAAGAAGTGGATCTGAGAGGTAAGAGACGTCTGCTGTCGGTGGAAGAGTTCGCAGAAGTGGTGTATTTTTGGCATTTGAATCTTCGAGAGAAAGTACTTGAGGCACCCCAAAAATGGATAAGGGGCACCCAAATTACTAAGGGGCACCCTTAATTGCTAAAGGCACCCCATATTTGGTTAACGGGTGTCCATCTTCTTCCCCGTTTGAATTTGGTTTTGGCGGGAAAATGGGTTTTGAAGTGAACAGAATTAGGGTTTGGAAATTGAAGGCATTAGGAAGATAATAAAGTGTTGAAACTAATTGGGTTTGTCCTAAATGGCTAAACAGGGATAATAATGGGTTCCGTTTCGAATGGAATTGGCTAGAGTCGTGGATTTGAAATAAACCATTTTCGGCAAAATTAGGGTTCGATATTTGAAGTTGTTTGAGAGAGATTCAAAGGCTGAAATCGTGTGGGCTGACTTGAATGGGATAAAAAAGGGTTTTTAAAGGTTTTTTGTTCGATTATACTTGGTTGGATAAAGAGATTTAACGAAACAGGTGTGTAAGAAAAGTTCTCGGGTTTTTGAAAGTTTTGGGTTGAAAACAAAGGAAGTTACGTGCATTTTTGGAATACTTTCAATTACACAGTACACGTATGATCCTAAAACTATATTCTATTGGTTAAAAAAGGTTTTGACAACACAGAGAATCCATGTAGAAAAAGGGAAAGACCGAGACTTGGGAGGAAAGATAAGAGAAGATTTATTGAGATTTTATAGGGCTTGTGGTGTATAAAAGGTTCGCTGGAGGTCAAATAAAAAAGACGGAGAGTTTAGAGAAGAAATATAGGCTTAAAATCGAGAAAAGAGAGGTTACAAAAATTCCTCCTGCTGCTGCTCAACCAAGAACACGAAGAACAAACGCCTGCAAGAGACATTCGCAGAAACTCACGTTAATCAGCTACAAAAACACTATATCGTATACGGTGTTCGTTGCAGTAGGTCATTCACCAATGAACTATTGTAACATCTTGGTGGCTAAACATCTTTAGTGACTAGAAATCATTGTAAGCTATTTTATATCTTTTTGAATACAATGATTAAGCAATTTTTGTCCAAGTTTCGATTCATGAGTAGCTAAATTTCTTTTCTAGGGTTTTGGATGAAGCTATTTTCGATGCGTAAATTTTAGTAATTATTTTCTTTGACAATTACTCCATTTTTATGCTTTAAAATTATTAAATTTTTTCTCTTCTTTACATGCTTCATATTAATTGTTTTGGGTGGTTTAGCTATCGATCTTTTATAAGCGAAGGAAAGTTAGGCCTTAAAATTGAGACGAAAGTCATAAAAAGAGCGTGTAACGTTATATTTTCCAAAGCATGAGATTGGGTTCGAAACAGTTTTGAGTAAAATAGGAGTAATTTGTCAAAGAAACTATTATTGAGTTTACAAATATTGGAAGTAGTGGAATCCAAAACCCTAGAATCTTCTCTCCTTGGTAAACAAAAAATCAAAGTTTATTAGTTTTCTTTTATTTGTCTTGAACCAAACCTCTTACCACAACTAAAACTACATCACCCATGTGTCAGAGTTGGATGTGACGACCGAAGAACACTTATGGCTCCCCGAATAAAAAAGACCACATCCTCAAGTTGGGATGAAACGTGGGGACTTTCGAAGAACACCATCATCAACAACCTTAATGCAAACCAACTGTCTATTATCCTAAAATTACGTCATTGTCATCACTAGCCCTATAATGCGTTCAATGTTCTACTAGTTCTAAGGGCGCATGCTTCTCTTAATTTTGGTTTACCATCTCCCAAAAGAAAGATAGATCTCGATAGATGAATTGGATGCAAAAGTTCACATGAATCCCTGTCAAGACACTTAATAGAGGAAGAACAACAACTTCATCTTGTCTACAAAGACACATGCGGCCAGTATCTCAACATGACTCTTCACGGACGTCTTCAACCCACAGATTTTTGTTTGCCCGTCTTGAAGACTCAACCTCTCACGCCTAAAGGGTCTTACTTCATTTTCCAAGCGTCTCAAGTCAATAAGAATCCCCAGTCATATATCAAACTGGGGACTGACAAAGAACCGTGCATCGTACATCTGCGTAATTAATATGAGCGCCCAAACATCCAACTCCTAGATGACAGACTCTTACACAATTGACATAGAGATTTCGGGTGCGCAACAAATTGGTAGAATTCAGAACGCTTCAAGTTATAGACTTCTTACTAAAGGTGTATGAACTAAAATCAGATATCTTGTCCGAGCATCAAACACAATTAAACATAGACTTCTCTTACGATGAAACACTTCAAACCTTGAGACCAGATCGAGACTTGTAAAATGCTATCCCCTGGGGACTGGAAATTAGTCCCAGGGTAGATAGGCCAGAATACTTCCTCAGGATGAAGATAAGACAATTCAAAATCAGGTTTCATCGCATCCAGAGAAGGACTCACCCAGCACGCCAAATCTTGAGTTCCTATCATGATCAAGCAAGTCAGGCTTTACCAAACCCCTTCTAAGGTTTTTAGATATGGACATATGTACCGGGCTTATACCAAGGGAAATATGCATTAGAATCTTTCATGAGCTCAAGATTCACGCATGAGACAAAACTAGGGTTTGTATAAATTAAAAACGTATGCGGGTCCCCTTTCTTTAACAGATGCATACGGGAAAGGTCCAGAGAGAAAATATCAACTGTGATGAAAATCATCCGACAGAGGCCCCGAGAGAAAATATATTATTTCATGTTCGGCTTAACTTTTGCCTCTGCATCTCGAGCCACCTTCTTAGCATGTTCTAGCTCTTCATCTACCATACGCTCATCCAGATTAAGAACCTTTCTAAAAAACGAGGACCTGAACCTAACTCACCGTGACGGACCCTAACAGAACCGAGCCAGACAACCACCTCATATTGAAATGAAGACTCTCAACATGGTCATCAAGTTGCCACTCTACCAGAGTCAAACTCATTCTCACCATGAAGAGTACTTGTTCCCATAAAAGTCTCGCTTTCCATGTGACTCTACAAAACACAGCTAGGGTTTGCACGATGAGAATGCATCAAGTCACGTAACTTCGTATTTAAGGGAAAAAACGTACAAGTATGTCACGGACGCGTTTTGGCCCAAGGAGATTTAATTCACAACCTATGAAAAGATAAGGAAGATTAATTATGTCATAACACTCAAAGGGGTCGTTTCCTAAGAGTCTGAATGCATCAAGAGTTCAAACGCAAAAATGTTCCCAATAACATATCAAAAGGGTTACTTCCTGAAGCAAATATGCTCCCCCATGTCTTCCCAATAACATATCAAAAGGGCGCCTCAAGCGGACTAACGATCTAGGAGATGTGGCCCTGACACCAAAGTAAGTGCAATCTGAAAAACTCCTGAAATTTTATACGGGATTTCTGAAGTCAAAAGTATACACGGATTTGATTAGCCAAACAAACTCGGAATCGATTCATCCTTTTTGAATTAGAAATCCTATCCTTTTTTTTTTTAAATTTGGGGCCAGGGACTCAAATCGGAGTCCTTATGAAGAGTTTACAGCCATTCAACGCAAGTCTCTAAAAACTGAAACGAAGAATCCTAATACAAACATAAAATGTGAAAAAAAGATGGACCGACCACCATACCTAGTGCACGCCCTAAAGAGTTGGAAAATAGTTCTCCTTTCAAGACCAGTTCAAAAGGGAAGCCATCATTCAGAAGCAAAAGGAATTAGAGCCAAAAGAGGAAATTCAATGAATTTGACTCAAATAAGGAAACCTAGGGTCTCCCTTCTTATAAAAACCTCTCCAAGCCCTGGCCTAGCATATCCCACATGAATGAAAGCTCTCCTAGGCCAGTGGTACGTCACTTATTCTCTCGGATGTTTTCAGAAGCACCAAAGTTGAAGAGAATTAGGATTTTGATGAAAATAACACTAAATTCAAGAATTTGACGAAGAAAGGGATTTCTCCTAAAAAGGAGGGAGCCGAGCCTCTCCTCATTCACTTGGATGGTCCTCTACACATATCTCAACCCTTTTTATCTCATCACACTTCAACAAAAACGAGCTCATAAGGGATTTTTACCCAAATACCCTTATTTCACAATTTTGAGTATTTTCAAAGAAGGAGGCCCTAATATAGCAAGAGACAAACCAAATCCTCCTCCACTCGTTCCAACCGCCTCATACACGTGAATACTATGATCTCTAGATGTTCAAAGAAGAATGAGGTTGAAACAGAACTCAAAAAAAGCAAAAGTTCAGAGAAAATAAAAGGAAATTTATCTCAAACAGGGAAGTTCGAGTTCATAATTTCAAAAAGCATGACCAGACACGTGCCTCTCTCCCTATCCCAAGCCGTAAAAATTACGGGGGAATCTCATGGTCTCTCTCATGCCAAGTAAAATCAAGCTTATAATTGTTTTTGACGAAAATTGCCCTTAAGTTTCAAAAGTAGGTATTTTCTCTGAAAAAGGGTGTCTGATTAGTACAAGGAATCGAGCAAGCTATCATCACACAAGATGTCATTCGTCTAAGGGTAGGACATGCCTGCAACGCCAATCTATCATACCATATCAAGCCCAATGCAACACAAAATAAAATTAGGGTTTATGCAAAATACAAATCTGAATTCAGAACTTCTCTGAGACAAAGATTCTACAGTCTCAAAAGTGGAGTCCAGATTTTCTCATCATGTCTCACCAACCTCACGGCTATCCAAAGGTTCGTTCAGGTCCTAGATCCTCCCCTACATGATTAAAGGCAATGAGACAAGTATTTCATCATCACGGTCAAGATATCTCCTGCACAACTGAAAAAGAGGGGGTCTAACAACCACACCCAATATTTCGTTTCGGAAATATGTATGGACTAAATCCAATATATTTCCAAGAGAATCAACTAGACAGTTAGACTCAATCAAGGAAAATACATCCAAGAGTTGTATCTCTGTTTCTCAATGTAATAAGCAAATCAAACAGATAGAAGTCCGTGAGCTTGATTATTATGAGAAACAACTTAAACGGTACCAAAGTCCAATGTTCAAGTGTCAATAAATTTATATCAACAACCAAAGGTTGGATTATCTAATTGATTGAACTACGCACAACCTGTGATATTTCAATTATATAAAAAATATAATGCGGAAAAGAAATAACACAGACACAAGAAGTTTTGTTAACGAGAAAACCGCAAATGCAGAAAAACCCCGGGACCTAGTCCATATTTGAACACCACACTGTATTAAGCCGCTACAGACTCTAGCCTACTACAAGTTAACTTCGGACTAGAATGTAGTTGAGCCCTAACCAATCTCACACTGATTAAGGTACAGTCGCGTTCCTTACACCTATGATTCCCAACAGGACTCTAAGCACTTGATTCCCTTAGCTTATCTCACCCACAACTAAGAGTTGCTACGACCCAAAGTCGAAGACTTGATAAACAAATTTGTCTCACACAGAAAAGTATATTGAATAGATAAATCTGTCTCCCACAGAAATACCTACGAGTTTTTGTTCTGTCTTTTGATAAATCAAGGTGAATATGAACCAATTGATACATCGATCTTATATTCCCGAAGAACAACCTAGTAATATCAATCACCTCACAATAACTTAACTATATGGTAGTAAAACAAGTTATTGCAGAATCACAAAGAATGAGACGAAGAGCTTTGTGATTAATTTTTTTATCTTACTTATCGGAGATAAATATTAGAGAAGATAATACTCAATACGATAGAACAAAGTAAGATCATAACACGCAACTACAGAGAAAATAGTTGGGTCTGGCTTCAGAATCCCAATGAAGTCTTTAAGTCGTTAACCTATAATGGTTTTAGGAAAAACCTAGGTTAAAGGAGAATCAACTCTAGTCGCAACTAGTATCACACAGGAGGTGTGGGGATTAGGTTTCTAGTTGCTAGAGTTCTCCCTTATATAGTCTTCAAATCAGGGTTTGATAACTTTGGAACAAAGCAATCAATATTCACTGTTAGATGAAACCTGATTTAAGATTCAGGCTAATGTCTTTCAACCGTTAGATTGATCTTAGCTTGTTACACACAAATGAAATATACTTTCATTTAGATATGGGTAACCGTACCTAAACGTGTATATTGATTTGACTCAATTACAATTAACCGAAGTTAGCTATATGAACACTTTTTCCTGGAGGAAGAGGAGATTTCTTGATAGCAGTTGCTGGTGGTCTTGGGGTTGCAACCAATTACTTTGCAGAAATAATGGCCATAGTCTGTGCTGGTGAATGGGCTCTGCAAAATAATTATATGGAGGTAGTTTTTCAGTATGATTCTAAAGATGCAGTTCTTGCTTTCCAACAAAATAATTTGCCATGGTTTATAACTGCTAGATGTAATAAGATTTGTGACAGCATTAGAAGAATATAATTTGCTCATTGCTATAGGGAAATAAATTTTTATACTGATAAAATGCCAAAAGAAGGTAGTGGAATGAGTATGGGTAGTGTCAAATGCTACACAGAATGTAATTCTTTCAATTTAGAGTCCCCATTTCAAACCTACTACAGGTTTTGCTAGTTACTTTATTTTTTGTAAACAACCTTCAGAGGTTTTTGTAATCCCTTTCGTATTGATCATAGATGAATAAAATTTACATTGATTGAGAAAAAAAAACACTTCTAGATCAATTGATAATCAAATGAATCTAATTGTGTTACTCATAGAGTTGTTCAATTGTTTATATTCTCATAGAAGTATACAAGACACAATTGAAGCAAAATCGGTTTGATTCAAAAGAATCAGTTCATGAACATTTTAGCCACGGTTTGCAAAGATTGCATTCTTTAATTTATAAATGTATTTGTTCATCAGTATGAAATCATACTTAACCGATTTAAGAACTTAAACCACTTAAGTTTGCGAACGGGTATGCAAACTTAAGTTCCGGACATTGGTCACAAGCCGGCAGTTTGCAAATGGGTACGCAAGCTTTAGCTCCAGACCGAACTCAGTTGAAACCGTTTGCGAATGGGTACACAAACTTGTTTCCCGTACTTCAACAGTTAAATCAGTTTGCGAACAGGTATCCATTACCGATTCCCATTCCAATGACCTGCCAGTAATTTATTTCTTTCAAACTAATTTATATGTAACCTTTTTTTTTATAATTTTTACGTTTGATGTTGCGCTGTCCGTTTGAATGTATTCCTTAATGATTGCAATGAATTTTATAATGATAATAATTAATATATAATTTACTGTGTATGTGTGTGCTCTTTGTATGAAAATATTTTTATAACGGTGGTGCTTCTTTAGGGATTGATTAATAAGTATCATATAAATATACTAAATTTTGTACTATCATCAGTGTACTATATTTTCTTCATTTTTTTCTTTCTTTCTTCTGAAAATTGCTATGAACTCCTCTCTGTTATTAGTATTTACTTTTCAATGGGTCACCAATAAAAACCATAAAGAGACTTGGTTTTTCCCAATCCATAAAGAAACCTGGTTTTTGGGAATATAGTATCGGAATGGGTTATACTAACGTCCTTTAACCTTGTCTTATGTAGATGAGCAAGAAGGAATATATCCGACAAGAATTTGGACTATTGGATATAGATGGACTTGAGTATCACCGTTGGATGGATGATGTGAAGATCGCTTTTGTAGCAAAAGAATACACCCACACCATCACACCCTCTACTGACAAAGATGCTGCCCTAGCAACTGAAAAAGAAAAGGCTGAAGCCCTCCGATATTTGAAGGCACATATTGACCCTAATCTCCTTTGGGGATACCAACACATAATGCGTCCTAAAGAACTGTGGGATGCACTAGCAAGACGTTTTTGGAGCATTGAGGATTGCCTTCTCCCACAGTTGAATGAACAGTGGAATGACATCCGGTTTCTTGATTATGTGAAGGTAGGTGATTTCCGAAGAGATATGCTTAAGCTACAAGCACACCTCAATTTCTGTGGGATAAAACTTACAGATAAAGATATGATTCAAAAGACATTGTCTACTTTCCCTTTGTCATCTGTTATTCTAGCCAACCAATACCGCATAGAAGTTGATAACAAGAGAATAACAACTTTCAGCAAGTTGTTCAACTTATTGCGGGTAGCCGAAAGGCACAATGAAGTTCTAGCAAACAACAATGCTAGAGCCCCCGGGAAGAAGAAAATTCCCGAGGCTAACTATGGCAAGGATAACAAGGGAAAACACCCCAAAGAAAAGAGGGTTAAAAATGATGATTCATATTCTCATGCTCCATACTCACGTGGGGATAATAACCCACGTGGAAGAGGACAAAAGGGCCATCGTTGAAGGGGCCATGGGCGTGGAGGCCATGAGTGTGGAGGCCATTCAAATACCTGGCCTAGAGATGTTACTTATGGACCTAGTGGTAGGGGCAACACTGTTGAAAAAACACATAAGAACCCCATGTCTAAGAAGGTTGAGAATGACAATGCACCTTGTTACAGGTGTGGAATCTCCGGACATTGGTACCAGCAATGCAAAGCTAGTGCCAAAGTAGCAGCCAGCTACAAAAAGTACCGGGAATCTATAGATCAAGAAGCTCACTGTGTGGAAGAACATGATCATGCCCCTGATGTCAATTTTACCATTTCAGACTTCAAGGGCAACAAGAACCATGCCCTTATGGAAACACTTGACTTTGATTGATTGTTATTTTTTTTAGTTTTAGTTATCCTTTGAACCTAAAAACTTGTTTATTTTCTTGCTTTGTGGTTTAGTAGACTTTGGTTTAAATATTTCTTTTGGTGACTTAAACTATGTTAGGTAGTTTTAAATTATTGTTTTTTGTTGATGGATCAGTGGTTTTTAATTTTTGTGGGTACTTATTATGCTTTGGATTTAATTTTTACTATGATAATCTATTGCATGATTGAATTATGTGACCGAATTCTATGAAGTACCATTTACTTGTAGGAATGTCATCCTCAGAAGAGATTGAGTGCCTAGCTGATAGTGGCACCACACACACTATTTTAATAAATAGGCAATTATTTGTTGACTTAATTCCTTATAAATCCTCTGTGACTACGATGATTGGATCATCACAAGTGATCATTGGGCGAGGTAATGCTCAATTTTTGTTGCCAAATGGCACAATGATTAAAGTCACAGAAGCTCTATATGCACCAAGAGCTAACCGTACCTTGTTGAGCTTCAAAGATATCCGGGGAAATGGTTATCACTTGGAAAATCACTGTGAAAATGGAATTGAATATATAAATATTATCTCTAATATATGTGGAAGAAAACGCATTTTAGAGAAATTAATGAGTCACTCTAGTGGTTTGTACACTACTACTATTCGGATTATCGAATCACATGTTGTTACCAACGATGAACTGTTGAACAGTGACTTATATAAGCTTTGGCACGACCGCTTGGGGCACCCAGGTCGTGATATGATGATCCGTGTTTTAAAGAACTCACACGGACATCCTTTCTTTCGAGTGAAAAGTAAAATGAGACAAAAGACAGTTACAATGCAAAGTAACAACGTCTTCCAGCCACTGCCATCTAAAGCAACTGATGTGCAACCTCTCTCTCATTCTACTTCGTGGACTTTGTCAAAAGCACACCACTCATTTTGCAAAGCTTGTTCTTTAGCAAAGACAGGAGCGAGACCATCCTATGCTAAAGATACAAAACAAAACATTATATTTTTCCAAAGAATACAAGGTGATATTTGTGGACCTATACATCCAGAGTGCGGACCATTCAGGTACTTTATGGTTCTGGTAGATGCTTCGACCCATTGGTCACACGTTGCATTACTATCCGCAAGAAATGCTTCCTTTGCAAAGCTCCTAGCACAAATTATACGTTTGAGGGCTCACCACCCCGATTATCCAATCAAGTCTATCAGACTTGATAATGCTGGAGAATTTACATCTAAAGGATTTGATGATTTTTGCATGTCTATTAGAATTGACGTAGAGCACCCTGTACCCCACGTACACACTCAAAATGGTCTTGCATAAGCTACCATCAAAAGGTTATAGATGATAGCTAGGGAATTGGTTATGTGTTCCAACCTGCCTATTACTGCCCGGGGGTACGCCATATTGCATGCAGCATTACTTATTCGCTTTAGACCCACTATTAGCCAACCATTTTCTACGTACCAATTGGTAACTGGATATGAGCATGATATTTCACATTTACGCATTTTTGATTGTGCTGTATACGTGCCTATTACGCCCCCACAGCGTACTAAGATGGGTCCCCAAAGACGATTAAGTATTTATGTTGGATACGAATCCCCAACAATTATCCGCTATTTGGAACCTTTGACAGGCGATCTCTTTACCACTAGATTTGCGGACTGTCACTTTGATGAGACAACCTTCCCGTCGTTAGGGGGAGGTATGGAAAAGGATTTCCTAAGGGAATGACAAGAATTGTCGTGGTGTGTCCCCACTTTGTCTCATATTGATCCCCACACCTCACAATGTGAAAGTGAATTGCAAAGAATTATTAATCTTCAGAATGTGGCAAACTCAATGCCTGATGCATTCACTGATATTGCTAAAGTGACGAGATCACACATACCAGCTACAAGCGTACCTACAAGGTTAGAAATCCCTAATACGGGAAAAGGCACCTTATATAGAGGTGTCAAAGTTACACTTGGTGGAAGTATAGCTGAGGCCGTGGCCCCCCAAAGGAAGAGGGGAAGACCACCTGGTTCGATGGATACTCACCCAAGGAAGAAAAGAGTGAGTAAGGCACAACCCGATCCATTTATCATCAATACAGATAATCCCTCTCATGAAATTATCTCTGATTACAGTTATGTCCATGAATCAATACTGGAGGACGCTCCGATGTTTGAAATGATTCCAGAGAACAAAGAAATATCTATGGATTATGAGAGTGCATACGTGTTGATGGAAAGATCCTCCACGCAGATTGATGATGCATTTTCATACACTGTTGCTCAAGAGATCATTGAGCACGATGACATCGAACCACGCTCTATTGCAGAACGTCAAAATAGAGCAGACTGGCCTAAATGGGAAGTTGCAATCCAGGAAGAATTAAATTCACTGGCAAAAAGACGGGTATTTAGTGCGGTAGTGCTAACCCCACTAGGTGTAAAGCCCGTAGGACATAAATGGGTATTTGTCAGAAAGCGTAATGAGAAGAATGAAGTCTTGAGGTATAAGGCTCGCCTTGTGGCGCAAGGTTTCTCACAATGCCCTGGAATTGATTATGAGGAAACATACTCTCCCGTAATGGACGTCATAACGTTCCGCTACTTAGTTAGCTTGGTGGTTTCAGAAGGACTTGAAATGCAGCTTATGGATGTGGTTACAACATATCTCTATGGGGATCTTGATTCAGAGATATACATGAAAGTGCCTGATGGCCTTCCATTGCCCGAATCAAGTAAATCTAAACCACGGAGTGCGTTTTCAATTAAGTTGAAGCGCTCACTTTACGGATTAATGAAATCCGGGCGGATGTGGTATACCCGTCTAAGTGATTATTTGATTGGGAAGGGATATACGAATAATGAGTTATGCCCCTGCGTATTTATAAAGAAAACGAGTTCCGGATTTGCAATTATAGCTTTTTATGTTGATGATATGAACATAATAGGTACTCTTGATATAATAAGAGAAACCATAAGCTATCTTAAATCTGAATTTGAGATGAAAGATCTTGGGAAAACTCGGTTATGTCTAGGACTTGAGCTAGAACACCGAGTATGTGGAATACTAAACCACCAGTCTGCATATGTCCATAAGATACTAAGGCAATTCAATATAGACAAGGTGCACCCTGCTAGCTGGTGCTGGGTACCTCTCCGACCCACATAAAGGTTGGTCACAAACTAGTTATGTTTTCACCATTGGAAACACATCGATATCTTGGAAATCGACCAAGCAAACTCTTGTGGCTACCTCCACGAACCACTCTGAGATCATTTCCTTACAAGAGGCAGTCCGTGAGCATGTATGGTTAAGGTCTATCATTACACACATTCGAGGGACATGTGGTATGAGTTCTACCACTGATGAGCCAACTTGCATTTATGAGGATAATGCAGCTTGCATCGAACAGATGAAGCAAGTGTACATTAAGGGTGATAATACGAAACATATATCACCAAAGTTCTTTTACAATCAGCAACAACAGTCTCTTCTGAAAATTCAAGTCAGTCAAGTAAAATCTGATGAGAATGCGGCAGACCTATTTACTAAGTCATTTCCTAAACCGACTTTTGAAAAGCACGTCAAAAGTATCGGACTAAGAAAATTGTCCGAACTCCCTTGATTGCAATCAGGGGGAGTATCTAATGATATGATGTCGACATCAGGGGGAGTGTTGAACTCTTTTTCCCTTCATCGAGTTTATTTTGTCCCAATGGGTTTTGTTACTCGGCAAGGTTTTTAATGAGACAACAACAACACCAGGATTATGACTCCCCGGTTGAGATTATCTTTTTCCCATAGGGTTTTTATATTATAGGATTTTCTGAAGAGAAGTGGCCAGCGTTATGAAGCAACTTTACTATGAATCAACACGTTGTACTCTTTTCCCTTCGTCAAGGTTTTGTCCCATTGGGTTTTTCCTTGCCAAGGTTTTAATGAGGCAACACATTTGAAGTTCCGCTTTTGAACCGCACAAGGGGGAGTGTTATAGGGCCTATGGCCTATGGATGTGCGGTCCATTAGTATACTAGGGTTTTCCCTTTACTCTTGTATAAATAGAATACTTATCTATGTAATGGGGTTCCCTTCTCTGGTTAATGAAATGTTCTTCTCTCTTTTCTCTCCTTTTTATTCTTACTTCAAATTAAGTATTATTTTAAAATGATACACTCAATGATTATACGGGCTAACTAACTACTTGATAAAATATATATATTGGGCTTCCATACCGTTTGGCTCCATTTTATATACCTAAAACTCGGACTAAAAATGCTGGGAATTACATGTTTCCAGGTGATTTTCACATGATCATCTTTTGAATTTCGTCAAAAATAATGATGAACGTGGTTAAAGCAAAAAGCTTTCCAACACATATTTCGAGAAAGATATAAGCGAGTTAAACTCAGCTCGAAATATCAAATGTGTATAATGTAAAGTCTATATAGCTATACGAATTTTGTCTCAATAGGAGATAGAATAGATGTAAACTTCTGAGTGATAGATGAGTTCAAGTCTCCACATACCTTTTGTTGATGAAGTTCCACAAGCTACCCTTAGTAGTTCTTCGTCTTTAATCGATGAAACGCCGTGAAGTCTAAAGCTCAACTACACATTCTATCCTAATCCGAGACATAGCTATAAGTAGACTAGAAATCAAGACTTATAGTTTTGACAACTAAACTTTACAAACAAGCTTAAGATAGAAACGCTTGTTAGTTTGACCGAGCAGTGCTCTAACAACAACATACTCCCATGCGTATCTGGAATACCATTCATACCACACAAGCGCACCTCAAGTCTCCGATGACGAAATTAGGGTCGTGAGAGAATTAACCCTAGTTTGAGAATTCTATCAAAACACAATTCTATTGCTCCACTGGAGGCCCCAGTTACTTCTCGCACACACCGTTAACATCATACACAGAAGGATCTTCACTCACAGTTGCTCTTCTCTCCTATGCGGCTCACAGATGGATATAATTGAAGTTCTGCCAAAAGAAAACTCTAGAGTCAAGAGTTTGAATCGAGTAAGGAAGTATTTGATTTTAAAGGGAATTTTTATACGATAAAGATTTATCCTCACAAAGAGAGGTTAGTCCCAGCAAAAACACACCTAAGTCAATGGTTGTATACTGTCGGGTTTCGTAATCAAACTAGGAGAACTATTTTTTTCACATACATGAGAGTTACGAAGAAATCTGAATCAAAAAGATGACATCCATTCGCTGTTCACGACGCAACCTTCTATTTTGGTACAAGTAAAGTTTAGGCACTAAATTAGGGTTTTCTACACCCTTTGGACGAAATTCTCACTGTCAGTAAATCCTGAGGAAGTCTCGGAGATAAAAGAAAGCTAAGTACCACCCTTATCACTACATCACGACTTCTTTAAAGTCCAAGCTCAAGTCAAAGATAAAATGCAAGGATATATTCAACAAGCCAACAACTAGTTCACCGCTAGTAAAATCGTTCTTTGATTCCCTGCAAAATACGAACTTTATGCAGCAGGAAAAACTGGTTCCGCAAATCCTAATTCAAAGTGTTGGCGTATTTCAAAACATAATTTCAAGTCATTATTAACTTGTGACCAAGTTTCAACTCATTCAAGGTATTTGCTTCAATCTCAAGAACTGGGGACTGAGCCACATCTCTTTTTTTTATGGGGGACTGCCGAATAAGAAGGTACCATATGCAGACACAGCTTCATACACAAGATTCACGTAAAACAACTCTTGCACATACATCATTTTGGTGCAAGGTGGATCTTCCGATTAGACAATGAGATATGCCACGACTTTCAGTTTTTTCCAATGCATTTTTTTTTACATACAAGATTTTGGTTAAAAAAATCTTAACTTAATTTAATGGAAAAGGAAAACTTAAATAACCGTGTTTAGAATTTTATGGAAGTCCAAACTCAATTTGGAAGTCAGCTACATATATACTAGGACTCTTTTTTTTTCAAAATTAATACATAAAGGGAAAAAAGAACCCACATATTTCATACATATTTTCTACGAAAATAAAAAGAAAAAATAATTAAATTCCATTTAATAAATTCGCACCGTCACAAATATGCATCGCCACGAGGCGG
Source organism: Papaver atlanticum (assembly GCA_023531105.1). Taxonomy (NCBI): domain Eukaryota; kingdom Viridiplantae; phylum Streptophyta; class Magnoliopsida; order Ranunculales; family Papaveraceae; genus Papaver; species Papaver atlanticum. The sequence continues at coordinate 6,109,242 of JAJJMB010011819.1, forward strand.
GGAAAAGCCCCGCGCACACCAAATAAAAAATATGATTAAAGTAAAAATATGTTGTATTTGGTGAAAAATAAATTGTGATCAGAAATAAAAGTAAGGGGTTGTATTTAATTTGGGGTATGCAGAAATGAGTTACTTGTAAAGAACGAGGGTATTTGGTGGAATGTAGCTATAATTGGCAACAACAAATATGCACTCGAGAGAACTAGATTAACCTGTAATTGGTATGAGCTCATGTTGAAATCAGAGTGAAGAACAAATCCTGAAGTTTACAACTGTTTTGTTCTTCAAAGTTTTGTACTTATTAGTTTTGCATTACCAAATAAGCCACGTTGATTCAGTGACTACGTGTTCTACATTGACTTATAATGGTTGCTCTGTATATTAACTTTTTGGTTTTGTTATATTCTCTTCCATCTTTCATTTAGTAAAGAGTAACACGAGAACTTATCATTTTAGTGCAACCATCATCAGCTAGGAACATGACCAAATATGTTGTATTTGGTGAAAAATAAATTGTGATCAGAAATAAGAGTATGGGGTTCTATTTAATTTGGGGTATATAGAAACATGGGAAGTTACGTATGTTAGTACAGATTTAGAGTAAAAAGTTCTATTGAACTAGATGTTGGAACCGTGCTTTGCATGGGCTCTGATGCTCTGACCTATCTAATTATCACAATGAGTCATTATGTTAAAATAGAGAAAATGAAGATAACTAAATCGTATTCCGTCCAAATGTAAGGCAGTAAATAAACGAAACGAAATCGTTTTAAAGTAACATTTATCACCATAAAATTTAGCTTGTCCAAAAACAACAAATTAAAAGAATCATGAGCAAAGTAATAATTGTTAAAGCTGTTCTTATAGAGTTGTAAACTCATGCAACCCAACAAATTAATCAGCCATGTGTCTTTCCCCGTCCTTTAAAAATAAAGATTTTTCATGGGTTCCCAAGGCCAGACCTTCACTATATCACCTTCAGAGACTGACCGCATGTCGCCTGTAATTCATAGGAACCAATATGATTTTCAGATAAGAAAGCTCAACTTCAATGTCTGAGAAATGAATCATCAATTTATATATGATATGTTGTATATGACGAAAAGGAATTACCGAAAGAAATCATAATCAAAGAAATAACAGGTCCCTTATGAGCATTCCAAATTAAAATTTGTTTGAAAGGAGTACCATCCAAAGGATAATCCATATGTCCACTCCAAGATATTTTAGTCTACCAAGACATACATCCTTATATTTGCCTATATGAAGGATTATAGAGCATTGCAAAAAACCTTACAAAAGATAGTTGAATAGTATTTATAAGACCACTGATGTAACAAAGAATAGCCAGACAACTGGGTATTCGTATCCAAATTATAAAATACTTAAATATTACCTTTATCTGCTTTCTTATTTATTTGCCTCCCATAGTATAACGCAACATGTAACATCAATCTTTGCTCCTGAACCAAATCAGTATTCATCAACTGTCATTGCCGCAAACATTAGCACACCAATCCCACTTTCGTGCAAAACAAACAACAAAAGTAAATCGAGTTATCACATAATTCTGATAAATATTTACGGAGATAGCATGATGGATATCTATGGAGTGTCTGCAAAGAATGCGATGATAGAATTTATCGTATCACTGTCACTGTTAAGCCCTTCCAGATAATTGTCACTGCATTGGGCTAGAACCTGACAGAAGACCTATACAGTTATTACAACATCATGTTTAATGAATCTTACTGCACAATGGGAATTGCATTACAAATAAGTAACCACATCCTATTCATGAAGATCAAAAAATTAAGCAAACATTTAGTACACCTCCATATCTTATATATATATAACCAAAAGTGTACATATATGCAGGTGCATGATACAACTCACCAGCTAAGAAAAATAATTATCTGTCAATTTCAAATTATCTGAATCCTAATTCCTATTTATTTATTTAGAGATATTTTGTAAAAGGGTCTTATCTTTTTGGTCAAATTAAGGTCTAGGTCGTGAAACATGCCGTTGATGTGTTTGGGTCATAGACTAACTTTAGACCGTTAAAAAACTGTTAGATGACCTTTTTTTTTTGCCACAGCCCTTAACCATTAATTGATTACCGTTGAATGTTAATGTCATGGTCCATCTAAGCCCTTGTAGGCACCTGGATGCCTTTAGTCCTTGTGTGGGTGTAGTTATAACTCTTATCCTAATTGGTTAGTAGTAAGCCTTCCAGATAGTGGCACGTGCTCGTTGCCTAACCGTTGGCTATAGGGTTTAATTCCTGTTTTTGCTATTTATTGTGTAAGAACATTTGCTGAGTTCAATTAATGAATAAAGAAGAGTTTAGTTTAGAGGTTGCATTCCTTAAGAAGCAGATTTACAATCTGGTAATTTGATCCATTTGTATTAAGTATAGTACAATTGGCATCAGAGCCATCACAAAAAAATTCTACAATGGTTGGTTTCGATCCAAAATCAGTGAAGGATCTTTACGACCTCTTCACTAAAGATCGACAACATACTGATGATCGTCTCAAGAGTTTGGAGAAGGAACTTAAAGAGACTTCCACGCTTTGCAAAGAAACTTCAGATGCTGTCAAAGATCTTATAGAGAAGATGGGATTGTTTCTTAAATATGCCCAAGGAGCACAAGGCGGCGGTTCAGGTGGTACAATTCCTGCAACTCCTCCTAATTTTGGCTCTTTTACTCAAAATCATCCAAACCCACCCTTTAATCGAATTCCTAAACTGGATCTCCCCAGATTTGATGGCGAGAATCCTCATGGATGGATACAGAAATGTGACAGGTACTTTTTCCTTCACAACATTGATGATAATAAAAAAGTTGATATAGAAGCTATATATATTGATGGTAAGGCAGATAAATGGTTGTTAAATTTTTAAGTTGGTCGCCCTCGTATGTTTTGGTATGAATTTTCTCAGGGTATTTGTGCTCGGTTCAAAAATCCAGTAGATGATTTTATTTTTGGTTCTTTTAATAAATTGATGCAAGTCAACTCTGTAGAAGAATATTATTAATTGTTTGAATCTCTTAAAGCCTTAATGCTTAATTACAATCCCTCCTTGGATGAAAGGTATTTTATCATGAGTTTCATCAGTGGTCTCAAGGAAGAGATTCGTAATTTCAGTGCATATGTTCAACCCTGGTACACTCAGTCAAGCATTTTCATTAGCTAGAATGGAAGAACAGAAATGTCAGTTGCTCTATAAGCCAACTAAACAAACAACCACTACCTTCATATCCACTAGACCATTTTCTTCTTATAACTTTCCTCCAAAACCTATCATTACCTCTGCCTTTACACCTAAGTCAGCCCCTACAACACCCAAATCTTCTCCCACCACTCCCCTTAAACACCAATATTCAACACATATCATTAGAAAACTTACACAAGAAAAAATGCGCCAAAGAAGAGATAAGGGTCTCTGTTACAATTGTGATGAGGTTTATAACAGTAAACATATCTGCAAGGGCATACAACAGTTATTTATGGTTCAAGCAGAGCATACTGACATTCAAGATAATGACACAGAAGAAGAAATTTTTGAGGAGGATGTTGATTCACCAGTTGAATCTGACATGGAGATCTTATTACATGCTCTAACTGGGAATACTACAGGGGATACCATCAGAATTCCGGGATTTCTAAAAAAGCATTCAATTTCCATTCTCATTGATACTGGAAGCACTACAAGCTTCATTGATTCTGCATTAGCTGCTAAACTCAACTGCAAGATAGAGGCCACTCCTCACATGCTAGTTACAGTAGCCAATGGTGAGAAAACTATCAGCACTGGCTCATGCTCAAAACTTTCTTGGACCATGTAAGACCATAAATTCACTGAAGATCTCAGAATACTACCACTTGGAGGCTGTGATATGGTCTTTGGAGCTGATTGGCTCAGAAAACTAGGTGAAGTTGTTTTCAACCTTTCTAAACTTAGTATATCCTTTGTGCATCATGGCCAAAAAATCACCTTAACTTGAACTAATACTAAGCCTTCTCTGCTCATGATGAGTAGCTCAGCAGTCAAGAATTTTTTCATAAAAAATACACATGGCCTTATTGGCCACTTATTTTCTGTCACCACCTCACCCTTACCACCTCCTGTTCCTTCACCATTACTACCACTTTTAGAGGAATATCAGGACATCTTTTCTGAGCCAACTTCACTCCCTCCTCATAGAAGTTTGGACCATTCCATTCCCTTAAAGAATGACTCTCAACCTCCTAATCAGAGACCCTATAGGTGTCCATACACACAAAAGGGAGTAGTTGAAGAACTTATTAAAGATATGCTCTATACTGGTGTCATTCAACCAAGCCACAACCCATTTGCATCTCCAATTCTCTTAGTCAAAAAGAAAGATGGTTCTTAGAGATTTTGTGTAGATTACAGAAAGTTGAATAGTATTACCATAAAAGACAAGTTCCCAATTCCTCTTGTGGATAAGCTGTTGGATGAATTAAAAGGGTTCAAGGTGCTTTCTAAGATAGATTTGAGAGCTGGTTATCATCAGATATTAGTAAATCCTGCTGACACTTTCAAGACTGCATTCAGGACCCATCATGGTCAATATGAATTCAAAGTTATGACATTTGGCCTAACTAATGCACCTGCAACTTTTCAAGCTCTTATGAATGATGTTTTTGCTCCATATTTAAGGAAGTTTGTGTTGGTTTTCTTTGATGACATTTTAATCTACAGTTCCTCCATGGAAGAGCACATTGAACACTTGAAGATTATTTTTTCATTATTAAGACGACACCAACTCTATGCAAAAATATCCAAATGCTGTTTTGGTCAACCTCGGTTGGAGTACTTGGGCCACATTATTACTTCAGAAGGTGTTTGTGCTTATCTAAATAAAGTTGCAGCTATGCAGACTTGGCCACTTCCTACTTCCATAAAAGAGTTAAGGGGTTTTCTTGGACTTACATGGTATTATAGGAAATTTGTTCAGCACTATGGAGTAATTAGCAAGCCTATGACTGATCTTTTGAGGAAGAACTCCTTTACTTGGACTCCATCTACTACAATTTCTTTTGAACAACTGAAAACTGCCATCTCCAACACTTTAGTTCTTGCACTTCCATATTTTTCAAAGCCATTCACTGTGGAAAGTGATGCAAGTAACAACTGTATTGGTGATGTTTTGACTCATGAAGGAAGACCCATTTCTTTTTACAGTACAGCATTGGGCCCAAGAGCAAGAGCCTTATCTACTTATGAAAAAGAATTCTTAGTTGTGGTTAACGATGTCCAGAAGTGGAGAATTACTTACAAGGTAATAAATTCATTATTCTCACTGATCATCAAAGTCTAAAGTATTTGTTAGAACAAAGAATTACTACAGTTTTACAGCAAAGATGGCTCATGAAGCTCTTAGGCTTTGACTATGAAATTAGATACAAGAAAGGTAAAGAACACATAATTGCTGATGCTTTGTCAAGAAGACCTCATGATTCTTCTCAGTGCACTTCTTTATCTATGTCTAGCCCAACTTGGATGTCTGAACTTCTGCAGAGCTATATTGATGACCCTAAGGCTCAATAGCTCATTGCACAACTACTTCTTTCAGCTGACTCAGCTCCATCATATTCATATAAGGAACAAATATTAAGATACAAAACAAGGTTCTATGTTGGTGCCAGTAATGGAGTAAGGTCTTCCATTTTAAGTACATTGCACTCTTCTGATGTTGGAGGACACTCTGGCATGCAAGCAACTTATGTCAGGGCAAAGAATTACTTCTACTGGCCTAAAATGAAACAAGACATCCTTTTATTTGTAGATGTTTGTGATACTTGCCAAAGGAATAAAGGAGAGCACCATTTTCCATCTAGATTATTACAGCCACTTCCAGTACCACAACATGCTTGGTAACACATTACAATGGACTTCATTGAAGGCCTCCCTATGAGTAACAGATAAAGTGTTATCTTAGTGATTATTGACAGGCTAACCCAATACATCCATTTTATTTCCCTTCATCACCCATACACAGCTGCTTCTGTGGCCAAAGCATTCTTGGATCAGGTATTTAAGCTTCATGTATTGCCTGCATCTATTGTTTCAGATAGAGATAAGGTCTTTACAAGTAACTTATGGAAATACTTATTTAAATCATTGGGCGCAATCTTAAATCTCAGTACAGCAGACCATCTGGATGGGCAATCTGAAAGAGTTAACTCATGCTTGGAGACTTATTTAAGATGTCTTACTGGTCACAAACCTAGCAAATGGTGTCAGTGGATTTCTCTTGCGGAATGGTGGTATAATACTAGCTATCACACTATTTTGAAGATGTCCCCTTTTCAGGCCCTTTATGGCTACTTACCACCTCACATGGCTTTTCATTCTTCTGCAACAACTTCAGTAGCTGCTGTTGAGACTTACATGAAAGACAGAGAAGCTATGCTTGACATTCTCAAGGAATCCCTCCACAAGGCTCAAGACAGAATGAAGTTCTTTGCTGATAAATCTAGAACTGACAGAGAATATTTTATAGGAGACATGGTTTATTTAAAGCTCCATCCTTACAGACAAGCTTCAGTTGCTCTGAGAAAGAATTTCAAGCTTGCTGCTAAGTATTATGGCATATTTCCTGTGTTGCAGAAGATTTGTCCAGTGGCATACAGGTTGCAGTTACCTTTACAGGCTAGAATTCATCTAGTATTCCATGTCTCTCAATTAAAGAAACAGATTGGTCAACAACATGTTCCCTCTCCCACTTTACCTGTTGTAGATCATGAAGGTGAGATCATTATGAGACCTGGGAAGGTACTACAGTATAGAAAAATGCTGATTGGCAAAAGGATAGTGAGGAAAGTCTTGATTCAGTGGACTAACTCAGCACGTGAAGATGCAACTTGAGAGTAGTTATCTTCCATCAAGGCACACTATCGCAATTTTATCCTTGAGGACAAGGATACTGTTTAGGGTAAGGCAATGTCATGGTCCATCTGAGCCCTTATAGGCACCTGGATGCCTTTATTCCTTGTGTGGGTGTAGTTATAACTCTTATCCTAATTGGTTAGTAGTAAGCCTTCCATATAGTGGCACGTGTTTGTTGCCTAACCGTTGGATATAGGGTTTAATTCCTGTTTTTGCTATTTATTGTGTAAGAACATTTGCTGAGTTCAATTAATGAATAAAGAAGAGTTTAGTTTAGAGGCTGCATTCCTTAAGAAGCAGATTTACAATCTGGTAATTTGATCCATTTGTACTAAGTATAGTACAGTTAAATATAATTAAAAAGTATAATTCTTTCGTCCTTTTCCATTTTCTTCCATTATTCTCGTTCCACTGTTCATGACTCTTGTTAATGGAACATACAGAAGAATCAGACATACAACATCATTAGAAGCAAACCCGTGAAATCCATCCATGTAGCCCCAATTGATAGCCTATTAAGGAAATATCCACCAATTAAATTAAAAGTTTCCTTTCAAACCCATGAAAACATTCGAAGGAATGAATCGGAAACCTAATTTGATGAAAACTGAAGTAAGAGATAAAGTAAGAGGACCATTTAATTTCATAGTTTACCGAGTTACCATGAATTTCAGGGAACATAGATAAATATGAAGAAATCAATCTCATTTTTCACTGTGTAATTAAAACATGCCCACATGGAAAACAATGATTACAGGAACTTCTCAATAAGATCTCTGATAGATTGATTGTGAGAAGGAAATTCTATCACATAGGTACAGATTTGATGGTATTATAAGGTATGATTTTATTAGAGGTGGTGGTGCTGATAGATACATTCGAGAAGAGAGAGATGCTCAAACAGACTGTTAGAGTACTGCTCGGTCGAACTCACAAGCGTTGCTATCTCAAGCTTGTTTATCAATGTTAGTGATCAAAACTATAAGTATTGATTTCTAGTCTACTTATAGTGATGTCTCGGACTAGGATAGATTGTGTAGTTGAGTATTAGACTTCACGGCGTTCATCAATTGAAAACGAAGAACTACTAAGGAGAGCTTGTGGAACTTCATCAACAAAAGGAATGTGGAGACTAAAACTCATCTATCACTTGGAAAGTCTATTTCTACTCTATCTCCTATATTGAGACAAAATTCGTATTACTATATAGTATTCGATTATGCACATTTGAGATTTCGAGCTGAGTTTAACTCGCTTACATATTTCTCGAAATATGTGTTGGTAACCTTTCGCTTCAACCAAGTTCATCTTATATTCTGTACGAAAGTCAAAAGATGATCATGTGAAAATTGCCGAGTAACATCTTACATGGTTTATGTGATACAATCATTTGGTGTAGACTTGGAATGTTTCGTCCTTGTACTACATGTGATTGCCACTAAGTTTCCTGAAATCAAGGAGGACATGGATAAGGTTCGTGCCACATTTATGGTCTCCGATGATGAAGATGATGATTAGACTTTCGTGCTTTATTTATTTTGTCTAGGAAACTTCTTATGAGAATTTATTCTTGTGTTTTTAAGAAGGATAACTAGGGTTTGGAATAGTCATTATTGTGAGTACACATAGCTATTGCCAATGTTTTTCATCTTGAAATGTTTTTAGATTTATTTGTTTAAATTCTAAAGTTTATTTGGAAGATGATTTTTGCAGTATTAATCTTTATGGTTTTATATATTGCAAATTGTTACGGGATATGTTGTTTACGTCCGTGAACCTTGACTGTCCCATATGTGCTCAAAAGTTAACTCTATTATATGTCGGTATGAAAATATTGATAAAAGATAGAATGAACTTTTGACTACAAAAGTTAAGCCTATTATGTCTTTATGCAAATATTGATGGAAGATATGATGAACTTTTGTTTACAAAGATTAAGTCTATTACATGTCATTGTGCAAATCGTGATGAAAAATAGAATGAATCTTTGATTATTCCGCGGTATTGGTCTTTCCCTGATCCACATCTTTGTGTATGTACTGTGCGGCTCCGTAAGTTCTCTTATGTTGAGCATGGCCAATTGAATTGATCATTTTCCTTGTGGTTAATTCAATTGAGATTTTTGGATACAAATTCATGTTTCATGTGATTTGTTTATGTCCAAAGAAATCCTTCTTTTCTTGTAAAAGTAAGGTCGCTCTTGTTGTTCTTTCGGGAATGACATTTTATGGGGGAGAGTTCTTAATTGAACTTGTGCTTAATTGCCAAATCTTTGTGGGGAGTGCGGCTGTAGAATATTGTAGGAGTTATCTTGTATCTTTATAAACTCCTTGATGAATACACTAAGTTTCGACTATGTGAAATCATCGAAACAAGTTGGTATGTTGTTTTCTTTTGGTTATGAAGTATCTCTATGAAAATTTCATGAGGATCCCACTAGTTTTCGTACCTTTGCCAATTTATATTGAAAAAAAGGAGGAGAATTAATGTGTAGTTCACACTACAAATACATATGGTTTACGGATCATTATGTAAGGGGGAGTGGTTTTCATTATGAGATGAAGTATTGACTAAGGGGGAGTGATACATATCACCATAGTATTGTTTTCAAAGTTGTGATACAATTGAACTTTGATGCTGTGTAATAATACTATGACACTGTATAACAATGATTGAGAGCAACTGTTTTCTCATTGTTATAGTTACGGATCTTCCACAACTATGATGCTGAGTTGAACACATTTAGAATCATTGGAGTACTTGGAAGTGACGAAGATTTCGAGTAATATTGAAGAACCAAGGAGATCAAGCATTTGGATGAGAAGTTACAAAGATTATTTATTTTGTAATCCATATGTATTGATAGTTTTGTCACTAAAATTGACAAAGGGGGAGATTGTTAGAGCACTGCTCGGTCGAACTCGCAAGCGTTTCTATCTCAAGCTTGTTTGTCAATGTTAGTGATCAAAACTATAAGTCTTGATTTCTAGTCTACTTATAGTGATGTCTCGGACTAGGATAGATTGTGTAGTTGAGCATTAGACTTCACGGCGTTCATCAATTGAAAACGAAGAACTACTAAGGAGAGCTTGTGGAGCTTCATCAACAAAAGGTATGTGGAGACTAAAACTCATCTATCACTTGGAAAGTCTATTTCTACTCTATCTCCTATATTGAGACAAAAGTCGTATTACTATATAGTATTCGATTATGCACATTTGAGATTTCGAGCTGAGTTTAACTCGCTTACATATTTCTCGAAATATGTGTTGGTAAGCTTTCGCTTCAACCAAGTTCATCTTATATTCTTGACGAAAGCCAAAAGATGATCATGTGAAAATCGCCGAGTAACATCTTACATGGTTTGTGTTATATAATTATTTGGTATAGACTTGGAATGTTTCGTTATGATTATTTTAATAACTTAAAAATTGCTTTGATGCTAATAGTGTGTGAAAACAGCTATTGTCTTCCTCTAAGAAAGTTTCAATGATTGAAATAGAGTTTAGAACTATTGGATTATGAACATTGTATGCATTCTTGCATGTATGCGATCCATGACCGGAACTATAGTATGCATACCTGTATGCGTACTTGTAGTTGTGGAATTCCGGGTACCAAGTACACATACCGGTACGCGTACTTGCGTAAGGTATAGGTCAGGGAATTTTTGCTGGGTTTTGGAAGTGTACTGAGGTATGCGTACCCGTTCGCATACTGGAGAACCCAAACTCAGACCGGCTACTTAAGTATGCGTACCCGTATGCATACTTGAGTGGTTAAAGTTCTAAAATCGGTTGTCTCATGAACTAATACATTTATATATTAAGGAATGCATTGTTTGCAAACCGTGGCTATAATGTTCATGAATTGATTCGAGTGAATCAAACCGATTTTGCTTCAATTGTGTTCTTGTATACTTCTATGAGAATATAGCAATTGAACTCTATAACTAGTTTCATTTGAGTCATTTGAACTAGTTGTGATTAAGATGAATAAGGTTGATATGAGAGTGTTCATATAGATAACCTCGATTAACTACTGTTGTGTGACGCCCCAATTCTTAAACCTGCTTAGCTAATAGGATTACATCCTAATTGAAAAATCAATTACAGATTAACGATTTTAAGGATCATAATTACATTAAGTGAACTAAAACCAAACTTAAACCCAACAATCTGATATTTATAAATGAAGAACTGTCAAATGATATTAACATATTAGTATGTTGTTTTACAATAAATAAGAGCACACCTATACAAAAGGTTCATAAATGTAACACAGTTCGGTAACGCTTTAAACTATGAAAATGAGTATCTTCACATGCACTATTTCATCTGGTAACTGAAACTGAAGTGTGAAAGAGTGAGCACATCATCCGAAAAGGGTGCTCAATGAAAACATGTAACTCTCAAGTAATCACTAACATGCTTCACAGTTCTAAAAGAATACAAATTTAAAGAAAACAAGAAGAAACTAATCATTCAACAATTTATGCAACACGAAGCAAGTGTCACTCTAACCTCGCCAAACTCATTGAAGAAGACGAAGCGAGAGAAACCCTAGTCAATAATAATAACATCGTCCACACAGAGTGCCCATACAAACCATGATTCAGAATATTACCATCAAGATCAGAAAGTTAGACAAACAAGTATAATATGCACACGAGTGATTTCCCTCAAATAAAATAGTATATATAATATCATAACGGATGAATTACCGCCCTACTAAGTAATATTCAAACGGATGAGTTACCGCCCTACTATATTAATAAGCAATAATATTCAAACGGATGACTTACCGCCCTACTAAGTAATATTGTCGGCGGATGAATTACCGCCTTACTTAACTTAGCTAGGAGCCGTGGGGAACACAGACACTCCTCGCAGGGAAATCTCACAATGCATATCAAAAACAATACATCGAAGCAAACATCGTACATACATATACATCATACTCAAAGATACATGAATAGTACATCAAAGTACATGCAATCATGCACACCGATAGTAAGGACTCATCATGCTCGCAGATAAAGAAAGCTTAATGATTACAAGAAGGTTACAGAGTTCCCACCTGATTTGATGACAAGCCATGCCTACCTCGAGATCCGCGATCCACTGGTTCATCCTCTGAATCGATCGTTCTTAATAAAGACTAACTATTAATCACACAAGCACTCAAAGATTTAGCCAATAGGCTCATACAAGGTTCATAACATAATATCATGCAAGAATCTAGTTATGGGTTAAGTGAAATAACTAATGATTCTAATTCTATCAATGGTTCCATAACCTGGTAATAAGTAATTTGGAAATAAATAATTATCTACTTACCCAAATGGTGTCAAATTGGGTGTCATCGGAAAGCCCTCGAACTCAACGACTTTGCAGAAGGAACCGGAAGCTAATTCAGACCATAAGGGGTCCAAAACATAAAAAGAATGAATCTGGACCTAACCTAGCCCACGGGCCAAACCGGCACGGTCCACTAAACCGGTCCACCAGAACAATCAGAACTAGGTCCGACTCGTATCGAGTCAGGAAGGTTAACTGAGTCAGCGATCTGACTCGGTCATCACCTTCACCAACATTCGATTATTTTTCCAAGTGTTTTACCCCAAACTCATTTCAAGTGGCCAACTTCCAAGGTATCTATATTATTCATTACACAACCAAATGGATCAATCTTAGGCTATCTAGATTCAAGGGATCACATTCTACAAGTTTTGAGTACTGGATACTTTCTAAATCATACTCGAACATATCAAGAAGAACTCATACTTATGGTAACTCGTGACTGATTACACATGGTTTCAGCTTTGTCGACTACTTTTCGATAAATGATATCTCACTCTTTACTAAACCAAATGGATTAAACTTTATATCTACATAATCCTCATCCGGCGTACTACAAATTATGTTTATGGAGCTAATTCTAATTAAGTCTCTAACATACCTAGTAAGGTCTCTAGAGTATGGCCAGAAAACAAAATACCATGCACATAAAATCATGATTTACATATACAAAGAACTCAATTGTTTCTACTCTATTCTTCCATCTAGCAAGTACCCAAACATTAAAAACATACTAGGAATGCACTAGAAAGGTTACCTTGGTTATTTGGTCAAGTTTCCATCATCTCCATCCTCTTATTAATTAATCCGTCATCTTTATGATCAAGAACTAATAAGTATAGTCAAAGTCTATTGACTATTGTCTTGTATACTGTCAGTTCTGAGGAACTGACATAGTAGTTTTTGTTTTAGTGTATTATTATTGCTGTATTAAAAGCTGTCTGAAACAGACAAAAATCTGCAACAATATTTTCCTGTGTAATAATAAATTTTCAATTCAATTCTCTGTTCTTCGATTTTTCTAAATCTTGAATATCAAAACATAGATTTCTCATGGTATCAGTTAGGTAATCGATCTAACTCATATCAATTATCAAAGCTCAATATCTTTTCTCAATAATTTTCAGCTTTCATCTTCAAATCTGGGTAATAAAATCTTAAAAACGTTTCTCCCAACAATTTTTTAGGGTTCTTGAGTTTCTTTATAGTAACTTTGATATCTGGAAATCAATTCAACAACAATATTATAAATTCCAACAAGAATCATAATAGCAACAACATCAACAACAACAATCACATCAGTAATTTTCGGTCCGATCTTGAAAATTTCTGCAACCCAAATATTGCAATGTCGACTTCCGCTGTTAATGGTACTTCCTTACCCTTTACGAATATCACTAATTTTGTATCAATGAAACTTGATAGTACAAATTATCTCCTCTGGCGAGATCAATTTGAAGGTGTTATATTTTCTACTGATTTGTATGGTTATGTGAGTGGTGAAATTATTGAACCACCAAGAAACGTTATAGTAGATCGTGTAGAATCAGCTAATCCAGAATGGGTATCTTGGAGACGTTTAGATAAATTTGTTTCTACATGTCTTAAAGCCACTTTTACTTCTACTGTTAGTGGTGATGTTCTTGGTCTTACTACTGCAAAAGCTATATGGGATTATCTTGAAACAAGCTTTAGAACACAATATCTTGCTAGAAAGAACATGTTAAGAACACAATTACATGGAATTAAAAATGGGAATCAGTCCATAGTTTCTTATCTTCAAAGGATTAAATCCATATCTGATTCTTTAGCAGCTATTGGTGAAAAGGTTAGTGATGAGGATCTTATGATGTTCATTATGAATGGTTTAGGCAGTGAGTATGATATTTTTATTATATCATCTTAAAATAGAGAGAGGCCTTATACTTTTGGTGAAATTAAAGTTAAATTGCTGTCTCATGAACAATTCTTTGCTGATAGACAACTAAGTACTACAAATGTATTTGATGATCAAAATCAGACAGCTTTCTATGCAAAGAATGGATCAAATTCTTATACAAATAACAAGAAGACTTGAGGAAATTTTAAGCATAGCTCTTATCAAACTGGGTCAAGTTCAAATAGTGCAAATGCATATCAAAATGGATCAAATTCTAATAGTAACAGAAGATTGGATTATAATCAAATGTATTGTCAGATATGTAAGAAGAAGGGACATTTAGCTACCAGGTGCTTCTTTAGGTATCATCCTCCAACTGGTACTTCTACTACTACTTCTCAAGCTCACTTTGCAAATACTGAGAATCAAGGAAATTCTTCTACTGGTGCAATGCATACTTCTGGGACTTCTCAACAGGATTTTGCAAGTTTTAATGTTCACAATGCTGCAGCAAATGATGATCATTCTTCATCTAATACAGTTTGGATTTCAGACAGCGGAGCATCAACTCATATGACTGGTGACAGAACTTTACTTCAACATACTTCTGAGGACAAAGGCAAGGACCATGTGCAAATTGGCAATTGTAAGATTTTACCTATTTCTCTTACTGGAAATGATATCATTCATACAGCTACTACAATTTTTAAGTTAGCTAATGTTCTACATGTTCCAACCATGAAACATAATCTGTTATCCGTTGCTAGATTTACCAAAGATAATGTTTGTTCTATTACTTTTGATCCATATGGTTTTGCGATAAGATGTTTGAAAACAAATGCATTACTTGCTAAGGTAAAAATGTTTAACAACTTATATCCTATTTCCTCTGTCATTCTCCATTCTTCTTTTTCATCTGTTGTTGCTTCTCCTAATATATGGCATGATAGGTTAGGTCATCCCTCTCCTAGAATTTTACAACAACTTCTTAATAATCACAATATTAGTCTTTCTTCTTCTATTTCCAAATCATTGTGTCACTCCTGTCAACTTGCTAAAAGAAAAAGATTACCTTTTCAACTTTGTTCTTCACATGCTTTTTCTCCACTTGAACTTATTCATTGTGATGAGTGGGGTCCTGCTCCTTTTACTTCTTTGGCAGGACATAGATACTATATTCTGTTTGTAGATGATTTTAGTAGATTTCATTGGATTTATCCAATGCAACTCAGGACAGATGCTTTATAATGTTTTCAGCATTTCAAAACTTTAACTAAAAATTTGTTTCATAGCAAAATCATTTCTTTCCAAACTGATGGAGCTAGTGAGTTAGTAAAAGGTAATTTTAAAGTCTTTTTAGATTCTTGTGGTATTCAAATAAGGATATCTTGTCCTAAAACACCAGAACAGAATGGTCTGACTGAAAGGAAGCACAGGAACATTACTGAAATGGGAAACTCTCTTCTTTTTAATGCTTCTTGTCCAAAATAATTTTGGTATGATGCCTTTTTAACTGCTACTTATCTTATTAATCGAACTCTAACTCCAATTCTTAACCATAAATCTCCTTTTGAAATTCTTTATGATACATCTCCAGATTACTCTCAATTAAAAATCTTTGGCTGTGTGTGCTATTCTTTCTTGGGACATTCTAGAATTGATAAACTCTCTCCAAAATCAGTTAAATGTCTTTTTATTGGCTATAGTTCTCTACACAAAGGTTACAAATGTTACAATCCTCTTACTAAAAGAACATATATCTCTAGACATGTGATGTTCTCTGAATCTGAATTTTATTTTTCTTCATATATTTCTGCCGATTCTAATTCCGTTTCTACTGTTGTTGAATCTTTACCTCAGTCCTGTGAGTCTATTCCTTATAAATCCATTGTTACAAGGTCTCAAAAAGGCATTTCAAAACCTAATTTTTTTTTCCTGATCATGTAATGCATTATTCTATTAAACATCCAGTTCACTCAGCTTTTACTTTTTTTATTGGATACTCCTACTGAGCCAAAAAGTTTCAAAACTGCTATTAAGGATCCTAAGTGGCAAGTATCTATGAAAGAAGAAAATACAGCACTGAATAATAATGACACATGGGATTTAGTTGATCCTGAACCACACATGAACATTTTAGGCTGCAAATGGGTTTATAGAATTAAGCTCAGATCAGATGGGAAAGTAGATAGATTTAAATCTAAATTGGTGGCACTTGGTTACAACCAACAAGATGGAATTGACTATGGTGAAACCTTTAGTCATGTAGTCAAATCCACAACAGTAAGAGTAGTTCTCACATTGGATGTTACTAGAGGTTTGTCTATAAAGCAGTTGGATGTATCAAATGCATTTTTACATGGTGATTTAACTGAAGATGTATATGGTTTGAAGAAAAGTTTTGTTGATCCCGAGTTTCCAAATAAAGTTTGCCATTTGAAGAAAAGTTTATATGGTTTGAACCAAGCTCCAAGGGCTTGGTTTCAAAAATTCAGTACTTCTTTGATTTCTTATGGTTTTGTGAGAACTGTTTCTGATTTTTCTATGTTTGTCTATACTTCTGGTTTGAATATGATGGTCTTATTACTTTATGTTTATGACATTATTCTTACTGGAAATTCAGAGGATTTACTTACTGATCTTGTTAAATATTTGAGCAATAACTTTGCTATGAAGGAGTTGGGAGATTTGCATTATTTCTTAGGTTTAGAAGCAATAAGATCATCTGATGCTATCATGTTAAAATAAAAGAAGTACACATTGGAATTGCTTGCTAAATCTCATATGCTGGAGTGTAATCCATGTAGTACTCCAGTTGCTAAAGGACCAAGAGTGTCAGTAAATGAAGGAACTTTATTGTCAAATGCAACTGACTATAGAACCATAGTGGGTATGTTACAGTATTTATGCTTAACTAGGGCTGACATATGTTTTGCAGTTAACTATGTTAGTCAATATATGCATGCTCCTACTGATATTCATTTGCTATTGGTAAAGAGAATTATTAGATACTTAAAAGGAACAATTGGTTATGGTATAACATTAAGAAAAGGAGATGTTGAGTGCTTAACTTCCTACACTGATTCAGATTGGGGTAGTTTCCCTGAGACAGCTGGGTCTACATGTGGATATGCAATTTTTATGGGTAACTCTTTAATCTCTTGGTCAAGCAAAAACCAACCTACTGTGTCAAGATCAATAGCAGAAGCAGAATATAAATGTTTATCAGTTGCCACTGCAGAATTGGAATGGCTTGGATCTTTATTTTCTGAGTTACATATTACACTTAAGAAGCCCATAACTCTATATTGTGATAATACAAGTGCAATTTACTTATCTGCAAATCTTGTCTCTCATTCCAGGGCCAAACATATAAAGATCCACTATCATGTTGTGAGGGAGTTGATTAAAGAAGGATTTTTGACTGTCCAACATGTTTCTTCAGAGAATCAGTTAGCAGATTTATTCACTAAGGGACTCTGTGCACCTATTTTTACTTCTTTACTGCATCATCTACTGGGACTTTCTTCATCGGCTTCTATAACAAGTACTTCTTCTACTATTACCAATTTAGAAGAAACTGTTGAGTTCTCTGCTTAGTTAGCTTTCATGTTGCTTGCTTTCTTTTCATGTTGTTTTCTCTGTTTTTCTCCTCCTTGTTGAGTTTAGAACTTTGATAATTGTTACAGGGTTTTCTTATAGCATTCCAAACTGATTAGTATTCCTACTATCAGTTTGAGGGGGGTTAATAAGTATAGTCAAAGTCTATTGACTATTGTCTTGTATATTGTCAGTTCTGAGGAACTAACAGAATATTTTTGGTTTTAGTGTATTATGATTGATGTATCAAAAGATGTCTGAGACAGACAAAAATCTGCAACAATATTTTCCTGTGTAATAATAACTTTTCAATTCAATTATCTGTTCTTCTATTTTTCTAAATCTTGAATATCAAAACATAGATTTCTCAAGAACACCATTAATTAACTAACTCTTCATGATGATCATTATACATACTCAAATAGTTCTTTCATTCCATCTCTCTCAACCCTTTATGTTTCCACTAAGCTATAGCTACTCTATTTACTCACTATAATTTTATATCAAGTTCTTTCACCATTCATCACCTTTTGAGACTTTTCTAACATCACAAGAACCTTAAAAACAAACTCTCCTTCCTTCTTTATTTCTGTCAAGGGACTCTCGTAACCTCACTCTTACCAACTAGCTCTCTGTCAAGCTATTACTTTCATTTTACCCTAAGCTAATAGGTGAAACAGCTCTAGTAAAAAGAAGAGATAACTCTTCCAATAAAAACGATAAAAGGAAATAGATAAATTCAAATATAAATTTCTATTTAATTAGATACACCCCCCCTTAAACTATTATATATTTCAAACTAGGAATTTATTATTTTTAAAACTTCAGTCAAGTCCAGGGGTCCGGTCAAGGTCAAGTTAGACCGTTAATGGTAAGGTCAACGGTAACGGTCAACAACAGTTTGACTAATTTCTACTCCATCTTCCGAGTCTCGTATCTTCTCCGTCCCGGTATCCGATTAACGCGTTCTAGTAGTTCATTTCGCGTCACTTTTTGAGATTTATCTAATGGTACTAGTTTAATTTTCAAATTATCATTATATTATTATAATTATTAATTATTGTTCATATTTAATTAATCGAGTCATTAACGGCTAAAATGTCTCTTGACTAGTCTAATAGCGTTGACGTGCTTGCGGGTCCTTACATGTTGATCCAACATGGTGTACACGTTTAGATACGGTTACTCAAACCTAAATGAGGGCACATTTCATTTGTGTATAACAAGCTAAGTTCGATCAAATCAGGTTTTCATCTAACGGTGAATATTGAATGCTTTGTTATCAAGGTAACTTAGATTGCAAACCCTGATTTGAAAACTATATAAGGAGAACTCTAGTAATTGGGAAACCTAATCCCCACACCTCTTATGTGATACTAGTTGCGACTAGAGTCGATTCCCCTTTAACCTTAGGTTTTTCATGAAACTCTGTAGGTTAACGACTTCATTGGGATTGTGAAGCCAGACCCAACTATTTTCTCTATAGTTGCGTTTTCTGATCTTGCCATGTTCTATCATATTGAGTACTATCTTCTCTAAGATTTGCTCGAGATTGATTCTCCGGTAGGAAAGATAAAAAGTAGTCACAAACATCTTCGTCTCATGTTTTGTGATTCCACAAGATCTTGTTTCTCTACCATACGATTAAGATTATTGTGAGGTGAATTATAATACTAGGCTCTTCTTCGGGAATATAAGTCTGGTTTATCAATTGGTTCATGTGCACCTTGATTTATCAAAAGACGGAACAAAACTCGTAGGTATTTCTGTAAGAGACAGATTTATCTATTCCAATTGACTTTTCTGTGTGAGACAGATTTTTTTATCAAGTCTTCGACTTTGGGTCGTAGCAACTCTTGGTTGTGGGTGAGATCAGCTAAGAGAATCAAGTGCGTAGAATCCTGCTGGGGTTCAGAGACGTAAGGAGTACAACTGTACCTTGATCAGTGTGAGATTGATTAGGGCTCAACTACATTCCAGTCCGAAGTTCATTGGTAGTAGGCTAGTGTCTGTAGCGGCTTAATACAGTGTGGTGTTAAAAGCTGGACTAGGTCCCAGGGTTTTTCTGCATTTGCGGTTTTCCTCGTTAACAAAATTTTGGTGTCTGTGTTATTTCTTTTCCGCATTATATTTTGCTATATAATAGAAATATCACAGGTTGTGCATTAAGATCAGATAATCCAACCTTTTGTTGTTTATATAAATTGATTGACACTTGAATATTGGTATTTGGTACCGTTCAAGTTGTTTCTCTTATTCAATCGGGCTCGCAAATTTCTATTTGCTGATTGCAGATTGAATTGATAAATTGAGATATAAACTCTTTGGTATACTTTTCTCTAGATTGTGTCTGACTGTCTAGTTGATTCTCTTGAAAGTATATTGGAGTTTGTCTATTCAGATTGCCGCACGAAATATTGGGTGTGGTTGTTAGACCCCCGCTTTTTCACAGACAGAAAGACATAAAGTTCTGATGAGTTGAGTACAAGTTAGGGGTTATCCAGCAGTGAGATGTGATTATCAATCAAAACGACCCTAGCTTAAAACGGTGTTAGGATTTGATGTCTTTCATCATTTAATTAAGGGTATTTTCGTAACAAACGCAAATGGTCAAACTAGTCTTTGGTTTGTCAACGACCCAAACACATCAAAGACAAGTTTACGACCCAGACCCTAATTAAACCAAAAACATACGACCCTTTTACAAATATTATATAAATAAATTACCTACACCAAAGTACAAAGTCATGGGAGTCATCTATTAGAGCATTGCGTGGTCGAACTCAAAAGTGTTGCTATCTCAAGCTTGTTTTCAAATTTAATTGTGAAAACTATATCTTGATTTCTAATCTATATTTAGTCAGGTCTCGGATTAGAACAGAAGTATGTAGTTGAGAATCGGATATCACTGCGTTCTACCGTTTGAATGCGAAGATCAACAGGAGCTTTGGAGAAATTTAACATCAAAAGGTAAGTGAAGACTGAACCATATAATTCTCAAGTTTTCACCTTTCTATCTTTGAGACATTGTTGCATGACCAAATTAGACAGTACATGCATAATAGAAATTTTGAGTCAAGTTTATCTTGAATATCATTCTCGAAATATGACTAAGCTTAAGAACATTTGTTCATACTTGATGAATTTGGTTTAGAAAAATTTGTTGTTTATAACCTAATTATAATTCAAGATTTAATCATTCCAAAATAGCCCGAAACAGTGATAAGTGTCATTGATGTTATTAGGGAATGTTTTAGATTGATTATTAGAGAGATATAGAACTACTGAAAATCTGGATACAGGACAGTATGCATACCAGTTCACATACTGGGAGAACTGTTATAAGTCCAGAGCCGCAGTACATGTACCCAATACACATACCGGCGTAGCTATAGTTCGGCAACGACTTTTTGGTACGCATACCCGGTATCCATACCATAAAAAGTCTATTGATCGTGAACCAGGAAAGGTATGCATACCTATATGCAAACCGGAAAAGATCTGTTGGTTTCAAAACCACACTAGGTACGCATACCCAGTATGCAAACCATAAAAGATCTGTGAGTTCCTGAACTCGTTTTTGTCTTAAGGTATCCATACCTGGTACACGTACTATGACAAAGATATTCACGAACAGGTACAGTACACGTACTTACCCTGTCGAATATTTTCAGATGTATCAGAATTATTTCTATGAGATAATCGGCATTTGAACAACTCTATAAAAACACTATCTAGAAATTTTAATCATATGTGTGACTCAATAAAAGTCCTAAAGTGTTATATGAAAATGGTTAAGCTTTTCATTTAATTGGTTAGTTTCGGCTAACCTTCATGAACATGTTATTGTACACAGTTCGTTTATGGTCCATCTTAACCAGAGTGTATATTCTACTATGTTAATCTCAAGTCAAGTTTTTCATATAACAGTGATTAGTGATTGTTTGGTTCCAAAGCAAACTTAGTTTAAACCTAAAACAACCTTGATCTTGAAAGTCCATATAAGGAATTAGAGACAAAAGAGGAAATTCAAGGAATTTGACTCAAATAAGGAAACCTAGGGTCTCCCTTCTTCTAAAAACCTCTCCAAGCCGTGGCCTAGCATCTCCCACATGAATGAAAGCTTTCCTAGGCCATTGGTACATCACTTATTCTCTCGGATATTTTCGGAAGCACCAAAGTTGATGAGAATTAGGGTTTTGACGAAAATAGCCCTAAATTCAAGAATTTGATGAAGAAAGGGATTTCTCCTAAAAGGGAGGGAGCCGAGCCTCTGCTCATTCACTTGTATGGCCCTATACACATATCTCAACCCTTTTTATATCATCACAGTTCAAAAAAAAAGAGATCATAAGGGATTTTGATCCAAATACCCTTATTTCACAATTTTGAGTATTTTCAAAGAAGGAGGCCCTAATATAGCCAGGGACCGACCAAATACTCCTCCACTCGTTCCAACCGCCTCATACACGTAAAAACTATGATCTCTAGATGTTCAAAGAAGAATGAGGTTGAAACAGAACTCAGAAAAGCAAAAGTTCAGAGAAAATAAAAGGAAATTTAGCTCAAACATGGAAGTTCGAGTTCATAATTTCCAAAAGCAGGAACAGAAACGTGCCTCTCTCCCTTTATCAAGCCGTAAAAATTCCTGGGGAATCTCATGGTCTCTCTCATGCCAAGTAAAATCAAGCTTATAATTGTTTTTGATGAAAATTCTCCTTAAGTTTCAAAAGTAGGTATTTTCTCTGAAAAAGGGTGTCTGATTGGTATAAAGAATTGAGCAAGCTCTCATCATACAAGATGTCATTCGTCTAAGGGTAGGACATGCCTCCAAAGCCTATCTAGCATACCTTCTCAAGCCGAATGCAACATAAAAGAAAATTAGGGTTTAGGCAAAATACAAATATGAATTCAGAACTTCTATGAGACAAAGATTCTACAGTCTCAAAAGTGGAGTCCAGATTTTCTCATCATGTCTCACCAATCTCATGGCTATCCAAAGCTCCCTTACATGATTAAAGGAAATGAGGCAAGTATTTCATCATCACAGTCAGGATCTCTCTTGCACAACTGAAAAAACGGGGGTCTAACAACAACACCCAATATTTCATTTCGACAATCTGTACGGACTAACTCCAATATATTTCCAAGAGAATCAACTAGACAGTAAAACTCAATCAAGGAAAATACATCCAAGAGTTATATCTCTGTTTCTCAATGTAATCAACAAATCAAACAGACAGAAGTCCGTGAGCCTGATTATTATGAGAAACAACTTGAACGATACCAAAGTCCAATGTTTTATCTTGCCTATCGGAGATTAAATCTCGAGCAAATCTTAGAGAAGATAGTACTCAATCACGATAGAAAACAACAAGATTAGAACACGCAACTATATAGAAAATAGTTGGGTCTGGCTTCACAATCCCAATGAAGTCTTCAAGTCGTTAACCTACAGGGTTTCGTGAAAAACCTAAGGTTAAATGAGAATCGACTCTAGTCGCAACTAGTATCACACAGAAGGTGTGGGGATTACATTTCCCAGTTGCAAGAGTTCTCCTTTATATAATCTTCAATTCAGGGCTTGCAATCAATGTTACATTGGTAACAAAGCATTCAATATTCACCGTTAGATGAAAACCTGATTAGAGTCAAACTAATATCTTTCAACCGTTAGATCGAACTTAGCTTGTTACATACAAATGAAAAGTGACTTCATTTAGATATGAAACCGTACCTAAACGTGTGCACCTTTGTTGGCTCAACAATAGTTAACCGAGGTTATCCATATGAACACTTTCATATCAACCTTATTCATCTTAACCATAACTAGTTCAAATGACTCAAATGAAACTAGTTCTAGAGTTGTTTAATTGTTTATATTCTCATAGAAGTATACAAGACACAGTTGAAGCAAAATCGATTTTGATTCACTCGAATCAAGTCATGAACATTATAGCCACGGTTTGCAAAAGATTGCATTCCTTATTATATAAATGTATTAGTTCATGAACAAACCGATTTTAGAACATTATCCACTTAGGTATGCAAACGGGTACGCATACCTAAATGGCCGGACTAAGTTTGGGTTCGCCAGTAAGCGAACTGGTACGCATACCTTCCAAACTCAGTAGAAATTCCCGTACCTGAACCTCACGCTAGTACGCGTACCGGTATGCGTACAAGGTTCCCGGACTTCACCAAACCAAGAAGTACGCATACGGGTATGCATACCATGGTTCCCGGACTTGGATTACATATATGCAAGTACACATACTATGCTTATATCCAATTGTTCTAAACTCTTATTTCAATCATTGAAACATTCTCGGAAGATGACAATAGCTGTCTCACACAAACTATTAGCTTCAAAGCAATTTTCAAGTGATCGAATGATCAATACGAAATATTTCAAGTCTACATCAAATGACTGTCTCACACAAATCATGTAAGATGTTACCAAACGATTTTCACATGATCATCTTTTGACTTTCGTCAAGAATATAAGATGAACTTGGTTAAAGCGAAAGCTTACTAACACATATTTCGAGAAATATGTAAGCAAGTTAAACTCATCTCAAAATATCAAATGTGTATAATTGAAGTCTATATAGCTATAAGAATTTTTTCTCAAATAGGAGATAGAGTAGATAGACTTTTGAGTGGTAGATGAGTTCAAGTCTCCACATACCTTTTGTTGATGAAGTTCTACAAGCTCTCCTTAGTAGTTCTTCGTCTTCATTCGATGAACGCCGTGAAGTATAATGCTCAACTACACTTTCTATCCTAATCCGAGACTTAGATATAAGTAGACTAGAAATCAAGACTTATAGTTTTGACAACTAAACTTGACAACAAGCTTGAGATAGTAACGCTTGTGAGTTTGAATGAGCAGTGCTCTAACAGAGATGAATAGCTTTGTGATTACTTTTTATATCTTACCTATCAGAGATAAATCTCGAGCAAATCTTAGAGAAGATAGTACTCAATACGATAGAACAAAGGAAGATCAGAACACGCAATTACAGAGAAAATAGTTGGGTCTGGCTTCAGAATCCCAATGAAATCTTTAAGTCGTTAACCTATAATGTTTTAGGAAAAACCTAGGTAAAGGAGAATCGACTTTAGTCGCAACTAGTATCACACAGGAGGTGTGGGGATTAGGTTTCCCAGTTGCTAGAGTTCTCCCTTATATAGTCTTCAAATCAGGGTTTGATAACTTTGGAACAAAGCAATCAATATTCACCGTTAGATGAAACCTGATTTAAGATTCATGCTAATATCTTTCAACTGTTAAATTGATCTTAGCTTGTTACACACAAATGAAATATACTTTCATTTAGATATGGGTAACCGTACCTAAATGTGTATATTGAGTTGGCTCAATACCATTTAACCGAGGTTAGCCATATGAACACTTTTCTATGGAGGAAGAGGACATTTCTTGATAGAAGTTATTGGTGGTCTTGGGGTTGCAACCAATTACTTTGCAGAAATAATGGCCATAGTCTGTGCTGGTGAATGGGCCCTGCAAAATCATCATATGGAGGTAGTTTTTCAGTCTGATTCTAAAGCTGCAGTTCTTGCTTTCCAACAAAATAATTTGTCATGGTTTATAACTGCTAGATGGAATAAGATCTGTGACAGCATCAGAAGCATAGAATTTACTCATTGCTATAGGGAAATAAATTTTTCTGTTGATAAAATGGCAAAAGAAGGTAGTGGAATGAGTATGGGCAGTGTCAAATGCTACACAGAATGTAATTCTTTCAATTTAGAGTCCCCATTTCAAACCTACTACAAGTTTTGCTAGTTACTTTATTTTTTGTAAACAACCTTTGGAGGTTTTGGTAATCCCTTTCTTATTGATCATAGATGAATAAAATTTACATTGATTGAGCAAAAAAACAATACTTCTAGATCAATTGATAATCAAATGAATCTAATTGTGTTACTCATAGAGTTGTTCAATTGTTTATATTCTCATAGAAGTATACAAGACACAATTGAAGCAAAATCGGTTTGATTCAAAAGAATAAATTCATGAACATTTTAGCCACGGTTTGCAAAGATTGCATTCCTTAATTTATAAATGTATTTGTTCATGAGTATGAAATCATACTTAACCGATTTAAGAACTTGAACCACTTAAGTTTGTGAACGGGTACGCGAACTTAAGTTCCAGACATTGGTCACAAGCCGACAGTTTGCAAACGGGTACGCAAACTTTAGCTCCATACCGAACTCAGTTGAAACCGTTTGCGAACGGGTACACAAATTTGGTTCCCGGACTTCAACAGTTAAATCAGTTTGCGAACGGGTATGCAAACTTAAGTACCCTGACTTACACAATTGAATAAGTTTGCGAACGGGTATGCAAACTTGCGGTCCTAAATTCCGTCAAAATAGTTCATACACTAAGTACACAAACCGTAATGTATCCAGACATGGGTTTTAACTTTTAACTCCCATTTCAATCATTGAAACATTCTTAGAAGACGAGAATAGCTGTCTCACACAAACTATTAGCTTCAAAGCAATTTTTAAGTGATCGAATGATCAATACGAAACATTCAGAGCCTACATCAAATGACTGTTTCACACAAATCATGTAAGATGTTACCAGGTGATTTTCACATGATAATCTTTTGACTTTCGTCAAGAATAATGATGAACGTGGTTAAAGCAAAAATCTTTCCAACACATATTTCGAGAAAGATATAAGCGAGTTAAACTCAGCTCGAAATATCAAATGTGTATAATGTAAAGTCTATATAGCTATACGAATTTTGTCTCAATAGGAGATAGAATAGAAATAGACTTCTGAGTGATAGATGAGTTCAAGTCTCCACATACCTTTTGTTGATGAAGTCCCACAAGCTCCCCTTAATAGTTCTTCGTCTTCAATCGATGAAACGCCGTGAAGTCTAAATATCAACTACACATTCTATCCTAATCCGAGACATAGCTATAAGTAGACTAGAAATCAAGACTTATAGTTTTGACAACTAAAATTGACAAACAAGCTTGGGATAGAAACGATTGCGAGTTTGACCAAGCAGTGCTCTAACAACAATAACATCCCATGCGTATCTGGAATACCATTCATATCACACAAGCGCACCTCAAGTCTCCGATAACGAAATTAGGGTCGTGAGAAAATTAACCCAAGTTTGAGAATTCTATCAAAACAAATTTCTATTGCTCCACCGGAGGCCCCAGTTACTTCTCGCACACACCGTTAACATCATACACAGGAGGATCTTCACTCACACTTTCTCTTCTCTCCTGTGCGGCTCATAGACATATATAATTATAGTTCTACCAAAAGAAAACTCCAGAGTCAAGAGTTTGAATCGAGTAAGGAAGTATTTGATTTTGAAGGGAATTTTTATACGATGATTTATCTTCACAAAGAGAGGTTAGTCCCAGCAAAAACAAACCTAAGTCATTGGTTGTATACTGTCAGGTTTCGTAATCAAACTAGGAGAGCTATTTTTTTTCACATAATGAGAGTTATAAAGAAATCTGAATCAAAAAGATGACATCCATTCACTGTTCACGATGTAACCTGCTATTTTGGTACAAGTAAAGTTTAGGCACTAAATTAGGGTTTTCTACACCCTTTGGACTAAATTCTCACTGTCAGTAAATCCCATGGAAGTCCCATAGATCAAACAAAGCTAAGTACCACCTGTATCACTACATCACGACTTCTTTCAAGTCCAAGCTCAAGTCAAAGATGACATGCAAGGATATATTCAACAAGCCAACAACTAGTTCACCGCTAGTAAAATCGTTCTTCGATTCCCTGCAAAACACGAACTTTATGCAGCAGGAAATACTGGTTCAACAAATCCTAATTCAAAGTGTTTGCGTATTTAAAAACATAATTTCAAGTCATTTTTAACTTGTGACCAAATTTCAACTCTATCAAGGTATTTTCTTCAATCTCAAGAACTGGGGACGGAGCCACATCTCTCTTTCCTATGGGGGACTGCCTAATAAGAAGGTACCATATGCAGATACAGCTTCATACACAAGATTCACGTAAAACAACTCTTGCACATACAACATTCGGATAAACCCTTCCCGGCATAAATATTCACGAGAAATTCCAAGTCCAGAGTTGATTTCATGTTCAAAGCGAAGACTAAGCAGCAATTCGGGGACTCTGCAAGCCTAAAAGAACGAGCAAATCATAATTTCGTATGAATGATTTGTTACCATTTATATACCTATCATAGAACAATCAAGGTTCTACTATGAGTAGGGGACTTAATGTAGATGGTGAAATTTGGATAAGGGGCAAAAGTGTCATTTCAAGACCATAGATAAAATTCAACTCTCACGAGAGAGATTAAGCCCTTGGCCCTTAAGGCACTCATAGACACGATTTCTAGTATACGTCCCCACGAGACACTGTTGGATGTGATGCCATGAATCCTAGCGCACATCCTCGACGAGATACTACTGGTCACGTAGGTTCTGTAGAGCGTAAAATGTCCCCAGCAGACTTATGAACCAAAACAGCCACAATTCCAGCATGTCTTCGCGAGACGCAGCTGATTTTGATGCCATGATTCCTAGTATACATCCTCGACGAGATACTGCTGCTAATGTAGGCTCTGTAGATGCGTAAAAACATCCCCGACAGACTTATGACCCAGAGCGGAGACATACATGTTTCATGTAAGAACGACTCCCCCTATTTTAGATTAAAGACTGATTCCAAGTACATCATCACGAGATACACTGTTCATGTATACTCTAGGCTATAACTCGACTTACCGAGGATTCTGAATAATTCATAGTACATCCCCGCGAGATACACTGGTTATTCTGCCTTCGGGACCTTTCGACAAACTCATAGAACAACCTTTCGAGATACACTGGTCTTGTTGGCCCCATTATGTAGACACAGTCGATTCCTAGCATATCTATGCAAGATACGCCGGTCAAAGACAAGTGAGGAAAAGTATATCAGAGACATTATTCGGGCGCACAAAGCCCTTTCTGTAACACCCCGTGTTTTTAGCATTGTAAATGAGCAAATCTTTCGTTGCTTAGTAAAGGGAACATTGGCCTAGTGCCAATATTGTGCCATAGCGAGCTGACAGGGTGAATATTGTGCAATACGCCAGAATGAGTGTTGCGCAATCATTGTGCATTACAGAACAGAAACTCAGCAATCATTGCTGGTGTTGATGGTGGTTTTTAGTTCAGGGATAAAAATTGTAAAACCATGTATTTAATGCGCCCGTTATTCTGCAAAGAGACTAAGCCATTCAAAAGTATTAAGTGTCCAGACCTCTTTACTTACATATGTATTGAGCAATTCAACATATTCATGAAATTTATCCAGAATGGTGCGTGAAGCAACAATCCAAGATATTCCGTAAATTTTAACCTATTGCATTATTCACTAATGCATGACCTGCCTGGTATTTTACTATGCTATGTTCCCAGCCGAACTCTCAATATTGGCATGACATGACGATTAATGTTCACTCGCAGCGGAGTAGCATGAATCTTCCGAAATGTCAGTATTGAGACCTGCATGAAAACACTCACGTAGGCTACACCACTCTCTGATAAAGTGATCAGCGTGTTTACACACTTTTTAATTAAAAGTTAGCGCAATCGAACGCGTTAAAATTCCTTAAGGAAAATCTAGACTGTCCATATCAGTCTTAAAAAACGATAATGGCCACATGATTTGGCTACACAATTCAACAGGCCTAGCCTACTCCTAGCGGAACTAGGCGATCATCAAGATGACCACCGACGGGCCCAATAACATCCCGGCCGATCGGATTCCATCTAGCACACCCGCAACGCCTTTGAATGCTAACCCTAACATGGGTGATCGCGCTGTTGAAAGATGAGCTCAAACGAGCTAAAACCGGCAAAAACGGTCTCAAAAAAACATCACGACCGCCCAACTTAGCTATCCTAGTTGGACGGTTTAGATATTCCTTCGAATGATCAAGGAGGTGCTGACACGTTCACCGGCGACCCATCTCCATACCTGGTTGATCGAACTACACATAGCAATCCAAGAGTGCGTCAAACCGTTTGCCCAAAGTAAGGCGATCGCGCGCTCTTTAAACCCTAAATTAAGTCAGCGGTGTTATGAAACTGCCGCAAATTGATCGTGTCCGTCCATCTTCGCTAGCTTGGTCGAACAGCTTAGATCGGATTCTAGATGGACAACAGTGTGGCACTATGATCACCGGCCACCCTCTTCCATGAGGAGCGATCGGACAAGCCACGACTTTCTCATATGGCCTCCGAACTATCACCCAAAAGAGGCTGGTCGCGCTGTTTGCATAATCCAACGGCAGTACGCAACTTCCGCAAATCATCTCGTCCATCCAACTTCGCTAGCCTAGTTGGATGGTTTAGATTTATTTTCAGGAGGCCAACAAGGTAACGTGATCATCGGCCACCCCTCTTCCACAGGGAGCGATCGACCAAGTGGTATCTCACCCATAGGGTTCCCAAACGATCGCCCAAAGGTGGCCGGTCATGCTACCTTTTTAATACGTTCAATTTGCGACTAATTTGAACGAGCTCTAGAACAACGATGCTTCCTGTACATCGATTATTTTCAGCTGCTTGTTTAAAAGCGATGCTTTATATACATCGATCATAAGCGATGTTTTATAAATATTGATTTCACAAATAATTTATTGACCTAAGAAGCACTATGCGCTGCTTTTAGCGGCGAGTCTCACGACTTCACCCATTTACTCGAGACATCAAACATGTCACAAACTGGGAGATGCTCACTGGGGTATTGGTCTGGTGGTTTACAGCGTGCGGCGTGCAACGCGCCCATTATGAGAAAGTTTCAGGAGAGGACGGATGGTTAACAACAATGGGAGTAGTGGGTGAAAGTGTGACCAAGTTTTCCCTCGTAATGGAAACGTGGTGATTACCACTTTTTATATAACCCCACTTCTCCACTACTTAACTGCTTCCACTTCCTACGAGATCAGGGGTGCGCTCAATGACTTGTATAAATAGGATTTTAACCTATTTCAACACAGGACAGAAGTGTTATCAACACAGGTATCCAGAAACTATATTCTGATACAAGTCATAAAACAACCACACCTTCATAGTTTAACATTCTGATCTCAAACACCTTCTTCGCTTCCCTCCTTAAGATCAACCCTTCTCCTTCACTTTGTGACCGAATTGAATCTGGAACGACCATTTCTTGGTTTAGGCCAGAGTCTTACATATTTATCTCTCGAATCTAAAAGTACTCCCGTGTAGTGCATTTTTTTAGGGTTTGAATTCGTTTCTCATCAACACACCCAAATTTACCAAAAACAGCAGAATCGGTTTTTACCCCAAAACAGCTGGTTATTCATAAATGCATGGAAACAACCATGAATAGTGAAGCAAGCACCTCAAAAATGGTACTTGGTGAATGTCCATCCTCTCCCCTTTTCTAAGTTGTAGAAATGTCAAGAAAACATATATAGGTAGGGGTAGTTGGTTGAAGGTGCATATGCGAACTACTTAGTCGAAGGAGTATAAATGATGCGTAAGCCTCATTTATATCTGCGTAGTCTTGCAAATAGGGAATTTGATGCTTAGGCATCACAATGCCATACCGCAGACCCTGTAATGCGCAACCTTTGTGCATTTTGACGGAACGGCCTATACGGACTAGGCCATTACCATTTTTTCTAGGCCACAGCCTTGCAAACGAGTTGGCTTGAGTAGCATGTCCCTTCGAGGATGAACTTCGGTGTGTGCTTGATCCCTTTAGAGTAGGGAAGGGTATGTAGGCAGCCACAATGAGTTGCAGCATTGCTGGTCCAGCACTTTGTCGCTCATATCATCTAATTGTAAGATGATTACGACATATTGGCCTCTCATATCATATGGCTCGGTACTGCGATGCAAGAGATGATTGTGGCCACACTTGATGAGGCTAGTTTCATGCCATTCACTACATTCTCATACTGCCTATTTGTAAGGATTCGCAAGCTCGTCAACGCTATTTGGCCGGTCAAGAGACGATTTAGTTGCCAATGATTTGATTAACTAAAGATGAACCTTAATTAATAGAAATTAGTCAAACAATAATTTGAACGAACCAATAGTACCATTAGATAGATTTTGAAAAGTTATGCGAAATGGATTATTCAAACGCGTAAATCGGATAACGGACGAAGAAGATATCACACTCGTAAATTAGTCAAACTGTCGTTGACCTTACCTAAACTGGACCTCTCGTCACCCCTTAGTAATTTTAATGGGATAGTAATAGTAAATTTTAATCTAACTTAAATTAGGCTAAATTAATAGATAATTTCATGTAGTAATTAATTAAGCTAATTAATTATGATGCATTATGTTAACCCGATATTATGGATGGAGTTTATCCTATTCTTTTATTTAGGTGGTGCTGTTTCTATTTGGAAGAGTGAAGGTTGAGTCATTGAGTATTATATAATTGATTAAGAGGTATAGTTAGAGAAAAAGAGTGGTAGTGATATCGATAGTTTGAGAGAGGTATGAAGAGAGAAATTGCTACTTTAGGTATACACAGTACAAGGAGAAGATGATGTTGGTGGATTTAGAAACATGTAGATTCAGTGATTTGCGAAGAGAGTCTAGAGAAGGGTGAACCATTTAGTTAGAAGCTAATTCATGTTGGTGTATGGGAAGAAGGAAGGGGAGAATCATGATGATGAGTTAATTTAAAAGATGATGGAGATGATGGAACATATCCAAATAATTTAGGTAACCTCTTCCAATGATTCTCTTATGATAGATATGATTTGGGTTGTTGCTAAATAGAATAAATAGAGTAGAATCAATCTTATTCTTGATGTATGAAAACTCTTTATTTTATGTGCATGGTATTTGTGTCTCTTCCCTTAATCTATAGACTTGTTTCGGTACCTTAAGCTACGAATTAGTATGAGCTTTATAAACATGAATTGTAGTGCAATACATGATGGTTCTATACATATAAAGTTTGTCGATTTCAGTTAAGAAACGAGTGAGATACGGTTGTTCCAAAAAGACTCGTCGCAGCTGAGTCTGTGTGTAAACAGTCACGTTTATCCATAAGTTTGTGCTTGGTACGTTAGGTTATAGTTAGGCTTAGTTCTATGGGTACTAATCTAGCAGCTAGATTAGCAATCCACGTCAGCTAGGGCGACCTCCTAATTCCTATAGGAGTGCTAATCTAGCAGCTAGCTTTAAGTATTGGACCAGGCCTTGTGTATGGGCTTGTTCAGTGAACTTGGGTTTAGGTTTAGTTTTCCTATTTTGAAGTATTGGACCCTTATGGTCTGATTTAGCCTTTGGTTCCTTCTATAAAGTTGTAGATATTCATGAAACTTAGCTAATGGATTATAGAACCAACCAAATTCAATTAGTAAACCTTAACTATGCTAAAGGTAGATAATGAAAAGGTGTAGAACCATAAATGGGCTTAGAACCATTAGATAGTTCACTTAGTCTATAACTAGAGAATCATATGTAATTATGTTATGAGCCTTGTGTGAGCCTTCTGGCTAAACTATTAGAGTTTTTGTGTGATAACAGTTAGTCTTTATTAACAACGATCGATTCAAAGGATGAACCAGTGGATCGTGGATCTCGAGGTAGGCTTGGCTTGTCATCAAAAGAGGTGGGAATTTACATTTGACTCTTTTGAAACCATTGTTGTTTCTTTTACAAAAGTTTATGTTTAACAAAATTCATGCTTTGTCCGTTTGTGCATTCCATGCATTGTTTAGTTTGCATTACGATTGTTCTGTTGATTCTTTGAATCTTTCCACGATTTGGAAAGGACTATTAATGTTTGTTTGTCATTCTGAATTGTTATGGGAAATAAGAATTTCCACATGTGGTATATAGGATACGCTCCTTCACATTTATACCTGCTTACTTTCAGCTTTTATGCTTATGAGGTGTGGAACAAAACGACATCGATATTATTATTAGGTGTGGAACAAAACGGCATCATTATTATACATTGTTTGAAGAAGGAGTTTGTCCATATACATGTTTGTTTATTCAGTGGCTTGGTCACTTTTTGATGTTTGGGATAACATATATTGTTTTCCAAATCTTGCTCATGGTTACTTGAAAGTTAAATGTTATTCCTACTGGGCACCCTTTTAGGGATGATGTGCTCACCCATTCCCACTTTCAGTTTCAGAGACAGATCAGAGTTGCGCAGCGAAAGCTTCAAGGGTTGAGTTCGTTAGTTGGTTAACTTCTGCTATGTTTATTATGTTGTATATTCTATTTGTAAACCAAATTATATGGAATATGTATCATCTGAGAGGCATTCTTGTATATATTTCAGAGAGGGGTTAGTTTTTGGGTTAAGTTATGTAGCATATTTCTTAATTGAATGTTTAAGTAATTGATTTAGATTCTTAGTTCCTCTTTATTTAGTTAATCTCTTTGATTAGTCAGTTGCTAGCTTTGGGGGCGCTACAGTTCCCACTTCAGTTTCAGTTACCAGAAGAAATGGTGCACGAGAAGATATCCGTTTTCGTAATTTAAAGCGTTACCAAATTGTGTTATATTTAAGTATCCTTTGTATATGTGTTTTCTTTATTTATTGTAAAACAACGTACTAACATATTAATATCATTTGAGAGTTTTTCATTTATAAATATCAGAGTGTTGGGTTCAAGTTGGTTTTGGTTCACATTATTAAGATTCTTAAAATTGTCAATATGGAATTGATTCTTCAATTAGGTTGTAATCCTATTATCTAAGCAAGTTTATGATTTGGGTCGTCTCACTATCAAGCTATAAAGAGTTGGCATATGCATTAATTGCGAATTGGGCATGGCCAAGAAAGTAAGCTACATCGTTATGAAAGTTAGCGGAGCTTGCATAAGCCTACAGAAAGTACGGCATGAGCCTGATTGATGCACCCTTGGTACGAGCAAGACAAGTGCATGCTCTCAGCAATGCCTAAGCTAAGTAAAGAGTTGGAAATAAGCCGAAATGGCCTATGCGCAATTTTAAGGCATGTCTTATGCCTAGATATGACTCAAAGACCAGTGATGCATGCAAGATGCATCGGCCATAGCCTCAATGGATTTAAACTCTTTGCAGAACAAGGGTAAGTTGGAACGGTGTGGAAGATAAGTTAGCTGCATCATGCTCCACGAGCATGCTTGCATGGGAAAATGGATGTGCATTTGCCTGACTTTAAGACCCGGTTTATAGCATCATCATGGCGCATCGGGGAAGTTACGGCCTACGCGCCCTCGCGAGCTAGGCATAATTTTCCGGCCCGTCACAGTTGGTATCAGAGCAAGTTCTGAGAAAACTCTAGAGACTGTGAGTAATGGACTCGTCAAGCGAGTACTTCCTTCTATGGAAAACTTAAAGTCGGAGATTAGGCCAACTTTGTGTGGGAAGTGTTAGTAACTTCCAAGCCAGTTACTTTTGCGAATCGAGTTGGGCTTGTTCAAGTACTGTGAGTTTGCATAGCCTAAGTGGCACCCCACTTACGAGTGGATATCCGGAAGACCGTTCGGAATGGTAGGAAGACAATAGGACTGATCATCCCCACACGTTGGAAATTGGCCAACGATGTGCGTTGTCAGGCCGGCTAGCATCCCACTTACGATTGGCAACCTGGATGACCGTTAGGGACGGTGGGCAACAGGATTCTGTTCCACATAGTACTGCGTTAAGATTTTGCATATCATTTCGATGACACCTTTCAACTTGTGAACTTTAGGGATTCCTGAGTGGTGGTATGAGACGCCCCTTAGGATACCTGGTTGAGATATTTTTTGGCAACTGACCAATTGAGATTCTTTATAACATTGTGGAATTTGTTTTTTCTGATTCCTGAGTATGCGTAATGGGATGTTTGCTCAGAAGGTCCTAATTGATGTTCCATGACAACTGAAGAAACCTTGCGATTTCTAAGCATCTGGTATGGGACTTTTTCTCAGGAATCCAAACCGAAGAGCTTGTCCACAATAGTTTTTGTTTTGAATTTCGGGGACAAAATTCTTTAAAGGGGTGATGTAACACCTCGTGTTTTTAGCATTACGCATGCGCAAAGATGCGCCATGGCCTGGAATGAAGCTTCATTCAAAGATTTCGTTGCTTAGTAAAGGGAACATTGGCCTAGTGCAAATATTGCACAATAATTGTGCAATATGCCAGAGCGAGCTGGCAGAGTGAATGTTGCGCAATCATTGTGCAATACGCCAGAACGAGTGTTGCGCAATCATTGTTCAATAGCCAGAACGAGTGTTGCGTAATCATTATGCATTACGGCAGAACGAGTGTTGCCTAATCATTGTGCGATAGCCAGAACGAGTATCGCACAATTATTGTGCAATACGGCAGAATGAGTGTTGCACAATCATTGTGCATTACAGAACAGAAACTCAGCAATCATTTCCGGTTATTCAGAAATACATGGCAACAGCCATGAATAGTGAAGAAAACACCTCAAAAATGGTACTTGGTGAATGTCCATCCTCTTCCCCTTTCTAAGTTGTAGAAATGTCAAGAAAACATATATAGGGAGGGGTAGTTAGTTGAAGGTGCATATGCGGACTATGCACCAAGCAATTTTCATAGCTTAGTCGAAAGAGTATAAATGATGCTTTAGCCTCATTTATAGCTGCATAGCCTTTCAAATAGCGCATTTGATGCTTAGTGATAGGTGCATAATTCATATGATTTAAGTGTCCATTCCATACTTATTTTAGCTATTATTCTTGCATATTTTCGTATTATTACTCTTGTTTTCTCTTATTTTCCTCTATTAGGTGAATCATCCAAAAAGGAGATACAAACTGCTAAAATAGAGCTAAGAAGATAAGTATTCCAAGTATCCAAGTTCCCAAGTCTAAGAGAAGTTGAAGAAGTGCGATGAAACGGAGTAAAAGTGCTCAAATCAAGAGACGGACCAAAGACCAAGCTTAACTCATTCAAATTCAGGATTTATTATCACCGTCTTGAATAGAATTGAAATAGGAAAAGAATGCAAAAATATTTAGGTCATTCCGAGTTCGGATGAGGAAGTTACGGGTAAAACATGTTTAACAAATACCGAAGAAAACTCAGTTCGCGAACTGAGTTCGCAAACGGGCGTAACTGGAATTCATGAACAGGCTTGTTCGGGAACTGTGTTCGCAAACAAAAGTACCAGAACCTATATTGAAATATAGTTTGCAAACGATGTTTGGGAACCATGAAAGCCAAAATTCCTGAACTATTTTTAAGGTCTTTCTTTCGTAACTTAGAGTCAGGTTCCTTAACCGACTTAGATACTTGAAGGCCAAGTAATGTATTCCTATATAAATGGGTATTAGGTCATACATCAAGGGGGAATTAAATTGTAAGGTTTTGAGAGAATAAACAACACACAGAGCGAAAGCTAGGTTTTAGGAGCGATTCCTCTTTCGTAACGTTAACTCTTAACTTTTCTTATATGTATATCATGGATGCTTCTACATCCATGAGTAGCTAAACACCTATTGATTGAGGATGAATTCTGAGTTGTAAACAAGATTCGAGTTATTATATTAATCTACTTTGAAGTTCTTCATATGATTATCGTTTGTTTATACCATAACGAATATTTATGATTGATTGATAGATTGTTTAGGTGGCCAACTAAATTGATTTGTTAATTTAATCTATTGCTAGTATTGAGTTAGGAGATAAGTAATCGTCGAATAACTTGTACACAAGTAGAGAACATGAGACCTTGCAGGGGGATTCTGTGGAGCGATTGTGTGTATAAACAAAACTAAAAAGTAGACCTTGATATAAGAGTCTAACTAGTAGGACCAACCTATAAATTCACAAAAGATAAAGCATTCGACCAAATTACACCTTGAGTGATCTGCTACTAGGTGGTTTAGGAGAATAAAATCTGGTAGGCGAGAACTTCCGTATCCAGTGATATAAGGAGTTTAGGGGATAACACTTATCTAGATGTTATTCCACGGTTGGTGATAATCTATGATTAACAACGAGTAGGCAAC
This sequence comes from Papaver atlanticum, assembly GCA_023531105.1. NCBI lineage: Eukaryota > Viridiplantae > Streptophyta > Magnoliopsida > Ranunculales > Papaveraceae > Papaver > Papaver atlanticum. Next base: position 6,147,035 of record JAJJMB010011819.1, read on the forward strand.
TATAATAACTCATTGACGGTTTATTAACGAAGAGGATTCCTCGATCATATATCTCTCTATTGATTACAACTCAAGTTTATTTGCTTTGATTATTTTATTTAGTTCAAAATCTAAATAAACCCCCCTTTGTGATACTTTAACAACTAAAACTCACTGCTCTTCGTGGGAACGATCCTTGCTTTCATTATATTACCAATTAATTGTGTTGAAATAAGTTATTTAATTTGATTGCACTTACGACAACCATCAAATTTTGGCGCCACTGCCGGGGAGTAGTCGGTAGCTTTAGTTGTTATTTCTTTTAGTTTTATTTTTATTTTTAGATTTTCTTTTTAGTTTTTAATTTTCGTTTTCTATATTTTTGGTTTCAGGTACTTAATCTCTGGCACCGAAAGATTGGGATTACCAGAGGTGCGGAATTAAAACTCGTAAAGGAATGGTGTTACAAGCACATCAACAACCACAACAAGAACCTCCTTCAAACAAGATGGTAGATAGACCACAACCACCACCACCTTCACCACCTCCGGAGAGGAGAACGTTGAGAGATCTAACATCCCCATGCTTGGATTCTCAACCACTATGTATTACTCTTAATGACACAGTGAAACTTAAGTCGAATCTTTTTCATTGGTTTCCGAAGTTCAAGGGACTACCGGGTGAAAATCCTAATCGACATCTGCAGCAATTTCAGAATACAGTAAAAAGTATGAGAAAGAGTGACGCTGATGCTGATACAGCTTTCCTACAATCCTTTCCATTTTCATTGGAGGACCAAGCAGAATCATGGTTATATTATATCCTTCCTGGAAGTATTACCACATGGAATGGAATGAAAAGGATGTTTTTAGAGAAGTATTTTCCTACTTCTAAAGATGCATCTATTCGTATGGATATTACTGGCATTGTGCAAATTACTGGAGAGTCTCTGTATGAATACTGGGAGAGATACAAGAGATTATTTGAAAGCTATCCACACCATCAAATACCACCACAACTCATTATCACGCACTTTTATGAGGGTTTACTACCGCATGAGAGACATTTGATTGATGCGGCTAGCAGTGGTGCATTGGCTAATAAAACTATCGAGGAGGCTACTAGTTTGATTTAGAGCATGGCTACAAATACGCAGTAATTTTATACTAGAGATTCATCGGTGGTTAGAAGAGTTAGTGAAATGAGAGATTCTTCACATCTAGAGCAACGAATGGGTAAGGTGGAAAAGATGGTCCAACGGATAGCTTCTACAGTTTTTCCTACATATGGAGATGGTGGCGAGGTGAATGCTGTATTTCCTAATCAAAAGCCAAGGTATGATCCGTATTCCAATACTTATAATCCTGGTTGGAGAGATCATCCAAATTTTAGCTATGCAAACAAATAAGCTGCAGCTCCAGTACCAGCTTATGGGAGACAAAATGCTTTCCAACAACCACAACAGGAAAAAGAGCAAGGTTCTTCCAATGATTATAATCTTAACACTATGATACAAGGTATTACCTCGTTGTTTTAACATAATCAGCAGAAGACCGACTCCGCCATTAAAGAATTGCATACTCAGATGGGACAATTGGCTATGGATGTGAATCAACTGAAGGCACAAGCATCGACAAAGTTGCCATTACAACCTTTTGTGAACCCAAGAGGACACGTTACTGCAGTAACGTTGAGGAGTGGAAGAAAAATAGAAGACTCGAACCTGGATAAAGGGACAGTACGTGTACCTGGTGACGGTATTAAAAAGGAAATAGAGGTGGAAACCGTACCAAAGGAAAATCCAACCTCAACAGGCCAATCTAAGGACGCGGTTCCTACTTTTCAGAAGGATACAAATCAACATTCCATTTATTGAGGCCATCAGAACCGTACCCAGGTATGCCAAGGTTTTGAAGGATTTGTATACAAGGAAGGATAAGTTGATTGCTAATGAAATTACTCAAGTGGGTGAAAGTGATACATCCATGTTACTAAAGAAGATGCCTACAAAGTGTGAAGATCCTGGTGGTTTCACAGTTCCCGTTATTATTGGTAACCAACGATTTGAGCGTTCTTTGCTTGATTTGGGAGCTTCCATAAGTATTATGTCAGCCGATATGTATGATTTTTTGAATCTTGGACCTTTAAAAGAGACAAGGATTACTATTTAATTGGACAACAAGTCCAATATATATCTTAAGGGAGTCGTGTAGGACGTGCTTGGTCAAGTGAATCGGTTAACCCTTCCGGTTGATTTCTACATTGTGGATATGCAGGATGGAGAAAATAGTTCATCTACTTCGTTATTTCTTGGGAGACCGTTCATGAAAACTACAAAGACGAATATTGATGTTGACAATGGTACACTCACTATGTAATTTGATAAGGAGATCATTCTCTTCAACATATTTGAGTCCATGCGTTATCCTAGTGATGTGCACTCCAATTTTTCTATTGATGTTATTGGTTCGTTAGCACAACAAATGTTTAATTTGAACGGTGAAGATGAACTTGGCGTTGTGTTGCTTAATAACATCGACTTAGATGTTCATGGACAGCCGAACCTGGACGTTGACTTAGCCAAAAAACTGGTGGAGATGTGTGGTGCCTTAACAGCACTACAAGAAACTAAACCGGGTAGTATTTCTTATATTTATTTACCCGTAACTAATGAGGTTCCGTTACCTTCTATTATGAAGGCACCGAAACTAGAGTTGAAGCCGCTTTCGGACCACTTAAAGTACTCATACTTGGGTGATAAAGAAGAACTTCCAATGATTATTGCAAAAAACCTCACCCCAATACAAGAAGAACGTCTCCTTAGGGTTCTAAAAGAGCACAAAACGGCTATTGGTTGGACAATTGCCAATATCAAAGGCATTAGTCCATCCATGTGCATGCGTAGAATCCTAATGGAAGATGATTTCAAGCCGGTACGTAATGCTCAGTGTAGGCTTAACCCCC